>JAMGYW010000018.1:1200000-1650764 GCA_024713685.1 Morchella sp. 2014-9hei
GGGGAGAACGCCGGTTGGTTAGTATGCAAATTTATCGTGCTTTCCATGCTTGACCCGCATGTCTAGTAGTGCCTCGTGGAAGCCGCCCTCTGCAGATACAATTAATTAATTAGCACCGATCCTGGAGAATCAAAACCAAAACCGGAGAAGGGGCTTCTGGCCATACCTTTCCGCGCCTTCCTCAGCACCTTGACCTGGTCGTCGTCGAGCTTGATTCCCGCCCTAGTAACCAATTAGCTACATATCTACCAACACACACTCCCCCCCTAAACATAACCACAACCACAAGCACAGCAACGGGGCGCAAACTCACAACTCCTCCAGCTCCTTCCTCGTCACCCGATCCTTCACCCTCCCCTGGTCGCCGCCCCTCCTCTTCTTCTTATTCCTGCGCTGCACGCGCACCACCCACTCCTCTCCAAAGCCCACCTTCTCGCCATCGCCGCGCACCACAGCCTTACTGCCGCCCGTCTCGTGCGCGCCCACAAAGCCGCCGCGCACCGTGGCCAGCGCCCAGCGGCCGCCGACGCCGGGCAGCAGCGACACCTCAAACTCCTCCTCGGCGCCGATGGCCTCGCGCGTGGCGCTCAGAACACCAACCTTGTCGCACGACAGGTACTTTCCGTGCGCGGACTTGAACGAGCGCTTCTCGGCGCTGCTGCCGTGGATGCGCGTGGCTACCCACACTTGGTGCACGCCGGTGGGCTGCGCGGTGGCGAGCGTGTTGTCGCTGGCGGAGAGCGCGGACGTGAAGGTTTGGCCGGTGGTGGGGTCGCAGCTGAGGCCGAGGGGGGTGGGCGCGGCGATGGCGAACACTAGTGGGCCGCTGATGTCCTCTGGGGTGGGGTTAGTGTGGGACGTGGAGGGGGAGGGGGCGGGAGAGGGGGCGTACCTAGGCAGTCGGCGTCAACCCAGCCTTCGTCGTCGTCGTCGTCGCCGCCGTCTTTGGCGGCGGAGGCGGAGGCGGAGGCGGAGGCGGTGGTGGTGATGGTGTCGTCGCCTTCGCGGTCCGGGGCTAGTTTCTTGACCGAGGGCCCGGCGGCGTCCTCGGCGCCTGAGTCGGCGGCATCGTCGGCGGCGGTTGTGGTGCGCTTGCGCTTCTTGACCTTTTTGTCGCCTTTGAAGCGGAGGGCCTTGACCATTGCTGTGATTGAGGGTGCGGGCGAGTGACGGGTCGTGACTGACGTGACGTGACGAGGAGGAGGAGGAGGAGACAGACAGACAGCAGACGGCAGACAGACACACAGCAGACACACTCACAGACTGGAAGCTGGCGGCGTGTGTCGGAGCTCGCCGGCGGATGGACGCGATGGCCGGGTAAGCAGGGGCCCGATAAGAGCCTTATCGGGAAGGTCACTCGGGTCAGGGCAGGTCAGGGATCAGCGGCTGTCCCCGGGGGAAGGTGGGTTGGAATGGAGTGGACCCGGAGTGGTGAAGTTACATATATTATATGGCAGCGCCCACAGCACAGCTCTTCCCCAGACAGACAGACAGACAGACAGACAGACAGACAGCCAGACATCTCTCACAAACAGACAGACAGACGGCCATCCTAAGACAGACAGACAGACAGACAGCTCTCACGCACAGCTCTCTGCCACTCCCGCTCAACACTGAAATGGCAGACCACCCCGTCACAGTCACCCTCGACTCCCTGCAGTCCGGTACGGTATAGTCAAGCTAGACCCCCCGCCCCACCCCACCCCACCCCACATAACCTGCCCCAGCAATCATTACCCCACACCCAGTCTAACCCGTATATTGCAAATTGCAACCCCGCCCCGCACACAGGCACCGTCGACTTCACCACGCTCGAGACCGCCTTCGGGCCCGACTCGCTCGGCATAATCCTCGTGTCCCACCTGCCGGCCACGTTCGCGGCGCTGCGCTCGCGCCTGCTCACGTTCGCGTCGGTGCTGGGGAACCTGCCCGCGCAGGAGCTCGCGGCGCTCGAGTGCCCCGAGGCAAAGTACCTGGTGGGATGGTCGTGCGGGAAGGAGAAGCTGGCGAACGATCGGCCGGACACGGCAAAGGGGAGCTACTATGTCAACTGCGCGTTCTACAAGGACAGGGCCCTGGACGGCGCCGAGGGCGGCGACAGGTATGCCGATCTGAGGGAGTATACGCAGGGGAATATATGGCCGAGGGAGAAGGAGCTGCTGCTCGAGGGCTTTAGGGAGACGTTTATGGAGTTGGTGAGTGTCGGTCGGTCGGTCGGTGGGGTTGGGTGTGGGTGGGTTGGCCGCTGATTGATGTTAGTGTACGCTGGTTATTGATACGGCACGCTTGGTCGCGAGGGTGGGTGGTCTCTGTATTGTACAAGCTTGATGTAGTTGACTATGCTAATGACCTTCACAGGCTTGTGACCGCTATGGTACCCCCCCTCCCCGCTCCATCATTAGCCATGTCTACACATACAACTGGCACTCACTAACCCCCCCTCCCCCCCCCTCTAGCCGTCGCCAAAATCCCCGACTACACCCCCGGCTACCTCGAGCACGTAGTCGCCACCTCCACCACGACCAAGGCCCGCCTCCTCCACTACTTCCCCCTCCCGCCGTCCACAGCCCCCGCCGCCGCCCCAGACTCCTGGTGCGGCACCCACCTCGACCACAGCTGCCTCACCGGCCTCACCTCCGCCATGTACACCTCCGCCGCCACCGCCGCCGCGCCCAGCACGGAGATCCCATGCCCGGACCCAAGCGCGGGCCTGTACATACAGGACCGCGGCGGAAACACGGTCAAGGTGGCGATACCGAGGGACTGCTTGGCCTTCCAGACGGGAGAGGCGCTGGAGGTCATTACAAGGGGGAGGTTTAGGGCGGTGCCGCATTTTGTGAGGGGGTGTGAGGTGGGGGGGGTGGCGAGGGGGACGCTGGCCGTGTTTACGCGTGAGTGTTTTTCTTTCTTTTCTTTCTTTCCCATCCTGTGTAGGGTTTGGTGTGTAGCGGGGGGGGAAGGGGGGGCTAATGGGTGCTTTTTTTTGGTGATAGAGCCGAATCTGTGGGAGATGGTTGGCGAGAGCGATTTTGCGACGTTTGCGAGGGAGATTGTGGGGAGGAATACTACTACTAGTGAGGGGTGAAGGCTGGTATAAGACAAAGTGGGACGGCTGCATGTCGCGGGGGAATTGTGGATTTTAGAAAGAAAAAAATACATTTTTCTCTAGGCTGAGATACGCGGTGCGAGTGATGGCTTGTGATTGAATCTTAATTGGCCCGATATCCCGTATTATCTGCCGGTGCAAACATAGAATGTGCTATGCGGGGGGTAGCTGTCTCGCATTGCTCAAGCTTTCCTGTCGACCATGCATGTAATCCGCGGATGTCTCAAGCCCAACTGGCCGCGGGAGCGTATCATACTTGTGAATTCCGTGTATGTGCTCTTGTGTTGGTATTTTCTCTTTTCCTCGACCCGCCTTGAATCCGTCCAGTCGCCAGCACGCTGCAGAAACCAAAGATAACCCGCGCGCGTAGCATCATGGTGTATACTGTCTCGGCGGCGCAGGCTCGAGAAGGTCGTTCATCGGGGCGGCTGGGCCGGGAGGTTACGCTGTATTCATGGAAGGCAGATGATCTGGTGGGCGATGGGGGGGGGGTTTCGCAATCGCGGAGAAGTACTGGCTAGTCTGGGATATGTCTGTTCTACTTGTATGTATATACATTGATTGCTGGCCTTGTATGTACACCGGCAGGAGGAAACAGCGAGTAGCGTGCCTCCAACTCGACATGCATCCATCCCCACGCCCGCGATACAACACCACGAGTATTCCATTGCTATGCCTTTTTTGGCAGGTCTGGGGGGTGGGTGGATAGAGGCTACTCTAGGTGGGAATAGAAAGTTATTGAAGCCTAAGCTAGCTAGGGAAGAGTAGGAATGGCCGGGTTAGGGGGAAATGTATATATAAAATCATTGACAGCATACCGAAGAGAATTGCAGCAGTGGTAAAGGATTAGTAGGGAGTCCATACAAAGTGGTGAGTATAGTTTAGAGGCCATAGTATCCATTCTGTATGTTTTTTTTTAGTTGTAATTCTTTTCATTTTTACTTTCTATTTTGCATTGGAACTATAATATGGGAAATGCGGGTAAATCGATCACGGGGGTGGGAGATAATCCTTTGGGATGCGGGATCTAGCGCCAATTCGCTGTGATACTTTGTTCCTGGAAATAATTATTTCCAGAAGTACATAGGTATTTCATAGGATACCTAATATTACTTGATTATAGGGAATATTACAGATTGTTTCTGCTGCTGCTGATTGTTAGAAATGCGAATTTGTTTGATGATCAAGTTGTGTGCTGGTGTTTGTTAGAATGTCGTTGTTTTTCTAATACTGTTCTGGCACCTTGAGTTTACTACTCTGGTGTTTTGCACAGCACCGCAGTCTGATTGAAATATTTCAAAATCATGTGAATTCGCTCTGAAACTAGCATGTTCCCGATATGCTCTTAAAAACTATCTGTAATTCTCTCTATTCTGATGGTTTTGGGGCATTGAGGCAGTTTATAACTCGGTACCTGGTCGGTTGAGAATGATGAATCAACTGGTTGGAGTGTGTTGTTACCCGAGCAGAACGCATAGTGGTGATGTAAGTCTACTAGTAGCATTAGAGTGACACTTGGACCATTGCGCTCCGGAATACAATTGTTTGAAAGGCTAATAGGCGGCGGCCTTATGCCCGCCGGTGGCGCCGTATTCCCGCACATGCGGCGTTCCTGAGAGGTGTTACTACAGTATTACTATAGTATTCTAGGAAATCTTTTATTTTATAACACCTTGTAGTAATACTATACCAACACTGTAGTTTAGATCAAGTATTGTCAACACTACGTATCCCTTAGTCTGGCAAAAAATGCTGACCCTTTTTCGTGGGGGCCAAAAGGTGTGGCTTTGCTCAATTTCGTTATCAATTATTGGATCTGAACTAATCTCCCACCAATTGCTGGTCTGTATTTGCTATGGGTTTTGGCCCCCACGGGGAGGGGTCAGCACTGCCAGAGTAAGTGATACTGGTTTAACTTCGCGTGTCTAGGCAACGAAAAAAAATCTAATTCAATGCAGTACAAACACCTGGTTAGTGTTGGTTCTAGTTTACCTCCATTTCCCGTATTGTAGCCTTATATATTGGTAGCACCGTGATATATCTGTCCTAACGCGGAGCCGGGGCCGGCGGCCAGGGTGGTTTCGATCGCGCAACACAAGCCCCCATCTTTATAGCGTGGCCGTGGTGAAAGGGAGAGCTGGGATAATCTGCTATAATTAGGGATTCGGCAGCTACGCGAAAAGGGTTATGTCTGTGATGTGGTTGCATATGGACATCGATCGGATTTATGAATTCAAGAGTGGGTGACGCGGTCATGAATTATCACTCGGCATCTCTGGCCGTTTACAGTCCAAGCCCGATCGGCGGCAGTTATAAGCAGTGCCTTCTCTTGCACGTTTCTCTTTGCAGTAGGCCGAGTTCTACTAGCAAATGTCAGAGCACTACAAAGGCTTCCAGATCAAGACGGCCTCGAGCATGCACAGGGGGTCACTGTGGTAGATCCTGCAGCTGCCAGGTGGGGGATTGAGTCCGATTTAGATATCAGGCCTGTGTGTATATGTTCATATATCTTTGTAATCGAAGTGCATGGCTCAGACAAATAGTATGGAATATAAAGTACGTATTAGCCCCGGGGACGGGATTGGCTGGTACTCATTCTGTGGTTGTATTTGAAGTTCCCTATTATATCTCCCCGACCCCCTTCTATGTCTGTACTCACTGGTCCCAGAGGTGGTGTTGTGGGATATCAAAATCGTCCGGACGCTCGCATCGCAACCATACAAATTGGCTAGAATAACCAAATTTTGAACCCACGTCAATTGAGCTCATGATCATATGGAAATCTAAGAGGATAGAGGCATAAGAAATCGCAAGAATTAAATCTCTTATACCCTCTCCCTGTGGTTGTGGAGGGAGGCGAGGTTGAAGTGGGAAAATAATGTTGCAAAAATGTTAACCTCTAGCGGCTCCAATGGACCTAAGAGCGTTCACAGGTGCAGAGGTCTAGAAGGTACCAAGCGTACCCTCTCGAGTGCTGAGTCCTCTGGGAAAGCCATTAAAACTATGGGATGTGAATTGTATCGTAGGGTTACAAAAAATAACCGATCACTGGCCCGCGTGAGACTCATAGCAGCCAAAACTGTCCAGTGAAGAAACCTCACATCGAGGCCTTTGGGATCAGAGGGATAACTCAATCCTTTCTAAGCATCTAAGAAACTTAAATTACTCAAATGCTCTCCCGGTTGTTGAGTTATTCTGATATGAAGTGCCATTAGGTATGTATGTAGGTGATCGGTTATTTTTGTAACCCTACAATATTAACTACATGTAATTCAATGGGATAATCCTTTATTAGTAAACAATTCAATGAGATAATTCTTTATTAGTCGTTTTCTACGATTTACGGAGCCTTTCTACTAGTAAATTAGAGTTTTTTTTACTGTATTAAGTTTAGTAACTTAGTGGTAGGAGTGGTTTGTGAGACCAGGGTGAGAAGTTGGGAAGATTCTTAACCCAAGCGCTTAAGATGACGTGAAGAAAGGCTTAACTACATCTACATGTAACAAGAAATCACATCGGAGCTATACTATAGTGCGAGAAATAGAGTTCTTGCGGGCCGTCACCCTTCAGTACAGGACCTCAATGTGCTACAACATTAAAATTTGTGAGGGCCAATGGTTTGAGGTTTTCATGACGAGTGACAATTTATGACCCAGTAATGTTTTTGCGTCCAAAAGGGATAATAAATCAACTAACGCGGACTTGTTAAACAATTTGACTAAAGCGCTCAGAGCACCAGTACACTGCCCCGAATTTGCGCACCTCTATCCTATCCATCAACCTTCCGCTTCCTTGCCCTCCCTCCTCTCTTCTCCTTCTCCACTGCTGGACTCTTTCGTCTTCCAGCTACTTCTTCCTCACTCTCCGTATCCTCCAAGTCCAACACAACGGGCATTGTCCAACTATCCTCCAGTTCGCCCCTAACTGGCTCGATAGTTCTTACATCCACCTCCTCATTCTCCAAGTGTAACCTCCGCTTCGTCACATCTTCCTTCGGATGTATGTCGAATTCATCTTCCCGCTCTTGGTACTCGATATTTTCTTCAAGTTCGCGGAAATCAGGCGCGAGTGCTGACCACCGCTGAGGGTTGGAAGTGGCCCAAATAAAGATTTTGCCAGACTCGAGACCAGCAGCAGCGACAAGAGGACGCGTAGGGTGCCACTGTGCGCCGTGTTAGAAAAGTAGGGAGACGAGGGAGGAATGGGATGTAGTAACCTCTACTGTACCGAGCTCCTCCTTGGGGCCTTCGAGAATCTTGACTAGAGAACCCATGGACCGTTCCCATATGTAAATATCGTGGTTTTTGAATGTGCTAGCGGTAAGATAGTCGCCGTTCCCAGAGAAGGTACAATGATTCCATAGTAGCCTATTTACTACATCTTGGAATTTATGCTCCACCTCCAGCTTGATTTCGTTCCCATTAACCCCCTCTCTGAGGGTGTCTGGGATGTGGATTGATCGCAGGACTCGGTCATTGGAATTGACAACCATGTTTCTCCCCGAAGTCGTGAGTCGAATGTAGGTTATACAGCCGCTCGTTATTCTTGTAGAGTGAATCGTTTCTCTGGTTCTTGTGGAGACAATATTGGCCCATCCTTTGTTCGTACCAGTGATAATATGCTCCCCGGACACGGTGAATACAGCTACTGTGGTGAGGTGTTTCGCATCTGCGGCTGCTCGCTTTTCATCAATTTCACCTTCTTCGGCACCAGGTATGGTAGGCCGTTTAGGTGCGCTCGAGAAGGGGTACTTCTTAGGGATCGGGTCGGTAATGTCGACAAGGTATGGAGTGTCTTCGAAAAGAGCGCAGACAAACAGGTTACTGAGCTATTTAGTTTACTACCATGATCGCATAGGGATGATCGTCTTACGGATTCAATGGATGTAGTTCTGCGCAGTATACTGGCGCATTGAACCGCACAGTTCTTGCGGAAGCTTCGCCGTTCTTTGAGAGGTCCCATACGATGACTTTGAAGTCTTGTGAAGCACTGGCTAGATACCGCCCATCTTGTGACCAACTGAGTGACTGAATCTGCCGTACGTGACCACGAAGATAGCGCGCTAGACCGTTCGTTTCGACATCGAAGAGGACGACGGTGCCGTCGAGCTGTGGTGGTAATTAAGTGTCAGAGAGCTGTAAGTGTTTTTATTTTATTCCGTGGGAGGGAAGAGGGAATTGTGCCGTGCCCTGCCGGATGCGATCAGATCTCCCTTGCGGTTAAAACGGACCTATAGGAGTGATGTTAGAGGGGTGGGTTTGTTTGTGGGAGAAGGAAAGGGCGAGATACGCAGGTGGAGTGGCCAGATCGGAGCTCGGAGGAGAGAGATTCGGGATAGTCCTGCGCGAGAGTAAACGGGTCGAGAAGTGAAAGATTCATAGCAGTTTTGTATATAGTGCAGAGCTGCAGAAATTTAAAATGACTCTATCTGAACATAAAAAAAAGCCAACAGATTAGACTCATTCGTGTCGGGCAAACGCGTTGCAATGTGCTACCTGTGTGTTTGTTTCACAGGTGAGGTTGAGTTGCCAAGGTTCATAGCTGCACGAATCAGTCACTGCCAAGAGCGGCTCACATCAGCATTCGCCACACTCACCCTGCAAGTTGTCTGGCGCGCCTGCTCTGCTGGTGGTTGAAGTCTGCTTTCCCATCTTTCATCGCCCTTCCCTCCCCCCTTCATCTACAACCACTCCCGTGGTCCATCTACTTCCTCACCCTGGAAGACATACCAACCCCCCAACAAAGTGTTTACGATTAACGCCCATTACTTTCATTCTTAAAGAACAGGAGAAGAAGAATAAGCAGTCTTTCTTTTGTTCTGGGTCTCTTGTGGCCTTGGGTCGCTTGCTGGCAGCAACGCTGGGGAGAGAGAGAGCCTCGTCACCCATCCTTCTACATCACTGCCTAACTCTCCTTTCTCTCGTTACCTCCGGCTTTTACCCGAAAACGCGCAGCCGGCCACGACACATAATTAATAAATAAAAAATAGACGCGCGATCGCATCGGATTTGAAGGTTGGAGCAGTACGGGCAGAGGTTAGGGGGAGGTAGCTTTTTCTCACCCGGGCGTCCCGAATTATACAAGTGAGATCCAGAAAACGGACAGAAAGAAGAAGGCTTGATAGATTTGAGAAAAAACAAACTCGACAAATCATTTTATTTCTGGAAGTTCGCGCTGTTTTCTGCTACATCTAGGTAGAAGATCAAAACAACAGCAGCAACCATGACGTTGATTTTCGAACACTCGAGCGCGCCTCTGCGCACCATTAAGGAGATTCAATTTGGTCTCCTGTCGCCAGAGCAAATCAAAGGCATGAGCGTGTGTCATATCGAATATCCCGAAACTATGGTGTGTTTGAATCGTGTCCTTTCTTCGAACTATTTTTCGAAGTGCCGAGCGGCTCTAATATGGTTTCTTTTTCTTGTAGGACGAAGCGAAGTTGCGTCCTAGAGAAAAGGGTTTAAACGATCCTCATCTAGGTTCGATAGATCGTTCATTCAAGTGCGCCACTGTAAGCTTTCCCCTAACAACAAGACTAGTCGCCATTTGCTAATCGTGTATATCCAGTGTGATGAGGGCATGTCAGTTTGTCCGGGTCATTTTGGCCATATTGAACTTGCAAAACCGGTATATCACGTTGGTATATATCCACTCTACTCCATTAAAAGAAACTTTAGGTTTCGCTAACGTTACTTCCCTAGGCTTTCTCAATAAAATCAAAAAGGTTCTCGAGACAGTTTGCTACAACTGTTCAAAGATCAAGTTAGATGAAGTGAGACACACTGAATAAGTGGCGTGGCGTCTTGGCTTTCGTTTGGCTAACAGAAACCTACCTTTCAGTCAAACCCCCAATTTGCCGATGCTTGCAAGATTCGAGAGCCAAAAGCTCGTTTCAACGCTGTATGGCGTTTATGCAAAGCAAAATCCACCTGTGACTCTGACAACACCGCGGGCGACGAAGAGAACAATTTCGGCGATGACGCAGGCACCAACCCGGAGAAGAAGAAGTCCCACGGTGGTTGTGGTAATAAACAGCCTACTATTCGGCGTGAAGGTCTCCGCTTGATCGGAACTTGGAAACCGGACAAGGATGCACAGGAGGAAGCTAGTCAGGGAGAGAAGAAGCCAATTCTTCCCTCGGAAGTTCTCAGTATTTTCAAACACATCACTAGTGATGAGATAAGGAAGATGGGGCTGAGCGAAGATTATGCTCGACCAGAATGGATGGTGATTACGGTTCTGCCCGTGCCACCACCACCCGTTCGGCCCAGTATCTGTGTGGATGGTATGGGCGGAGGAATGCGAGGAGAGGACGATTTGACATACAAGCTGGCCGAGATTATCCGAGCAAACGCCAGTGTACGCGATGCTGAACAAAACGGATCTCCAGCGCACGTTGTCAACGAATTCGAGGCCCTCTTACAATTTCATGTCGCTACCTACATGGACAACGATATTGCTGGCCAACCACAGGCTCTGCAGAAATCAGGAAGACCGGTGAAGTCAATCCGTGCTCGTCTCAAGGGAAAGGAGGGCCGTCTACGTGGAAACTTGATGGGAAAGCGTGTTGATTTTTCAGCTCGTACGGTCATTACTGGTGACCCTAATCTTTCACTCGACGAGGTCGGTGTTCCTAGAAGTATAGCCAGGACCTTGACATATCCCGAAATTGTTACTCCCTACAACATTCACAAGCTGCACAAGCTTGTTGAAAATGGGCCGAACGAACACCCCGGTGCCAAGTACATCATCCGTGACACCGGTGAGCGTATCGATCTCCGGCATCACAAGAAAGCGGGTGAGATCTCGCTGCAATACGGGTGGAGAGTTGAAAGACATATCATCGATGGTGATTACATTATCTTCAATCGACAGCCTTCTCTGCACAAAGAGTCTATGATGGGTATGCACATGATTATTACTTCACTGCATGGTTTTGTCTAACGATAAACAGGTCATCGTATCCGGGTTATGCCTTATTCCACCTTCCGATTGAACTTGTCTGTCACATCGCCTTATAACGCAGATTTCGACGGTGATGAAATGAACTTGCATGTTCCGCAATCTGAAGAAACCCGAGCAGAAGTTAGCCAACTGTGCATGGTCCCCTTGCAAGTTGTATCTCCACAAAAGAACGGTCCCCTCATGGGTATCGTCCAGGATACACTGTGTGGTATCTACAAGATTTGCCGAAGAGATGTTTTCTTGAACCGTGAGCAGGTAATGAACATTCTCATGTGGGTTCCTAATTGGGATGGTACCGTTCCTACACCTTCCATTCTCAAGCCTCGCCCTCGTTGGACCGGGAAGCAGATTATATCGCTTGTGATTCCTCCGGGTATCAACAAGGACGACAGTGGAAAGGGATATTGCCCATTGAATGACGAGGGGCTGTTGGTCCATGGCGGTGAGCTCATGTTTGGGCTTCTTAATAAAAAGGCTGTCGGTCAATCCCATAGTTCCTTGATTCACATCATTTTCAACGAAAAGGGTCCTTACCGTTGCCTCGAGTTCTTTAACGGTTGTCAAACTGTTGTTAACTACTGGCTCCTTCAAAACGGGTTCAGTATCGGTATCGGTGACACCATTCCGGATAAAGCCACGATTCGAAAGATTGCGGAAACCGTTGCTTCGAAAAAGGCAGAGGTCGCAGATGTCACGGCGAAGGCGCAATCAAATCAGCTTGAACCTCTTCCTGGGATGAATATCCGTGATACATTCGAGAGTTTGGTGTTGAAATCTCTTAATTCGGCCCGTGACGTTGCTGGTTCAGATACCGAGAAGAGTTTGAAAGATCTCAATAACGCCATTCAGATGGCTCGTTCTGGCTCCAAGGGTTCTAACATTAACATCTCTCAGATGACGGCTGTTGTAGGTCAGCAGTCTGTCGAGGGTAAACGTATCCCATTCGGTTTCAAATACCGTACCTTGCCTCATTTCACAAAGGATGATTACAGTCCCGAGTCTCGTGGGTTCGTTGAAAATTCTTATCTACGTGGCCTCACTCCGCAGGAGTTTTTCTTCCATGCAATGGCTGGTAGAGAGGGTCTTATCGATACTGCAGTCAAGACTGCCGAAACTGGTTACATTCAAAGAAGATTGGTCAAAGCGTTGGAAGATGTCATGGCAAAATACGATGGTACTGTTAGAAATTCTCTTGGAGATATAATCCAATTCGTTTACGGAGAGGATGGTTTGGATGGAGGACACATAGAGCCCCAGCACGTCGACGTCATCTCATGCTCTGATGCTGCTTTCGACACGAAGGTGAAGGTCGATGTTATGGACAAGTCTAAATCGATACCACTGGAGTTCTTGGAGGTCGCACATGAGATCCAGGGAGATGTAGAAGTTCAGCGAGTTCTAGATGAAGAGTACGAGCAACTTACAACCGATCGAGAGTTCTTACGATCACTTCAGAAAGGGTCTGTCGAGGATAAACTCCAGCTGCCCATCAATATCATTCGAATCTTGGACAATGCGCGAACTATTTTCCGGATCAAACAGCGCGCGCGAAGTAACCTTCACCCAATCGAAACCTGCCAGAAGGTCAAAGAACTGCAATCGAAACTTATTGTGGTTCGCGGTAACGACCCACTTTCCATTGAGGCACAGGAAAACGCTACTAGACTCTTCATGTGCCACCTCCGATCTCGCCTTGCATTTAAGAGACTGGTTCTTGAGTCCAATTTGAACAAGGTCGCTTTTGAATGGGTACTTGGTGAGATTGAGGCACGGTTCGCCCGTGCTGCTGTTAATCCCGGCGAGATGGTTGGTGTATTGGCTGCGCAGTCAATTGGAGAGCCCGCTACTCAAATGACATTGAACACTTTCCATTTCGCTGGTGTGTCTTCCAAGAACGTTACTCTTGGTGTTCCCCGTTTGAAGGAGATTCTCAACGTTGCCAAGAATATTAAGACTCCTTCTATGATGGTGTATCAGCAGCCTGAGAATATCTTCGTCAAAGAGACAGCCAAGAAGCTCAGATCTGCGGTTGAGCATACTACTTTGAGATCGGTTACTGACACCACCGAAATCTGGTATGATCCGGATCCGAGAGATACTGTTATTGAAGAAGATAAGGAGACGGTGCAGTCGCATTTCCTCATAGACACTGGCGAGGAAGACCTAGAGAGGCAATCCAAGTGGCTGCTCAGAATTGTCTTTGATCGTAAAAAGTTGCTGGACAAGGACTTGACGGTTGAAAAAGTCGGTATGAAGTTGATGCAGGAGTACGGGAACGATATGTCTATCATCATGAGTGATGACAACGCAGAAATCCCAAATATTCGATGCCGTATGAAGAATTCTGATGGACAAAAGGGTGATGAGGAGACTGACTTGGAGGAGGATACTATGCTGAAGCGTCTTGAAAACCACATTTTGGATGAACTTACACTCAATGGTGTTAAGGGCATCCAAAGAGCTTTCTTGAACGACAAAGAGAGGATTAAGTTTTGTAAGGATGGGTCCATGATCATGAACTCTGACGACGATGAATGCAAGGAATGGGTTCTTGATACGACTGGTACTGCGCTGAAGGCTGTGCTCGAGGTTGATGGAATCGATACAAGCAGAACATACTCTAACACCTTTGAGGAGATTTTGCAAGTTTTCGGTATCGAGGCTACCAGAGCTGCGTTGTTGAGGGAGCTTAGACAAGTGTTGGCTTTCGACGGTTCCTACGTCAATGAGCGTCATCTTGCACTTCTTTGCGATGTCATGACTGCACGTGGTCACCTGATGGCTATTACCCGTCATGGTATTAACAGGGCTGATACTGGTGCACTGATGAGGTGTTCCTTTGAGGAGACAGTGGAGATCTTGCTTGAAGCTGCGGCATCAGGGGAGTTGGATGATTGTAGGGGTATCTCCGAGAACGTCATGTTAGGTCAATTGGCTCCTCTAGGTACCGGAGAATTTGACGTCTTCCTGGACGAGAAGATGCTTATGGAGGTTATTGTCGATAATTCAACCATCCACGGTGGCGGGGACATTCCTGGAATGAACAGGGGCGGCTTGGCTGACGGTGCTGCTACTCCATACGCTGCTTCCCCTACATATGCAGATGGTTTCGTTGGGTCTCCAGATATTGGCGCTGCTTTCTCCCCAATGCAACATACTGGGGCAGAAACACCTGGTGGGTTCACAGAATACCAAGCACCTGGGTTTGGAGGGTTATCTCCATATGGAGCTCGTAGTCCTATGGCATATTCACCTACAAGTCCCTTCGCAACAAGCCCTACATCTCACCAATATTCTCCTGCATCGCCGGCCTACTCACCCACGTCCCCCAACATGGCTGTTACCAGCCCTGGGTTTTTCGCAGCATCTCCAAGGTTTTCACCGATGGCCGCCAGCCCTGCATATACCCCAACCTCGCCACAATATTCCCCCACTTCTCCAGGCTATCCCGGTGGTATGAGTGGTACTCCTACCTCCCCTACCTACTCCCCAACCTCCCCAAGTTTCAGTCCTACTTCACCTAATTACAGTCCAACTTCACCGTCGTTCTCTCCAAATTCCCCAACTTCGCCGGCATATTCCCCTACATCTCCAGATTATAGTCCTGCTAGTCCTGCGTTTGGTGGGCCCATGGGAAATAGCCATTCTCCCACCAGTCCGACGAGCCCCAACTACAGCCCTACTAGCCCGATGTACAATCCGGGAAGTCCTAACAATTATGGCCCAAATAACTATTCACCTACCAGTCCATCGTTCCAGTCTCCGGCCCAGGGCAGCCCGAGATGGTCCCCGTAAGTACTAATATCCCTTTATCATCGTGGGGGCCAAAGCTAATAAAGAATTACCAGAACTTCCCCTGGGCCATCATACTCTCCCCGATCACCCAGAGACCCACCAAAAAATGAATAAATCTTTCTCAGTGGTCATGTGTTCCTAGTTGTATTTTCATTTTTCTCCAATGTGGTTGTGGTTTTGTGTTCTGTTCTTGTCGTTTAAAATTGCAAAAATCAACGGGGTAAACGGGTTCTTTCTTGTTTTGTTTTTCTCTCTCTTCTTTGAGAACCTTTTTGTTAAGGGAAACCTTTTTCTTCACTATATGAGTCTGAGCTTTGGGGGCAAAGGCGAGTGGATTTTATTTACGCTACGCAATTTACCACCCTTACTGCAATCGAGATTGAGATAGAGCATTTTTTTATTACTTTACGCCTTCTACTATTATTATGAAGCGGCTTTGTGTGCGGCGCGCGTGGGGGATATATCAAGAAAAGCTAAAGGTAGAGATAATATTTCTCTTTTCCTTTCTTTTTTTTCTCGTTTTCTTTTCTTTCTACTTTTGCTGAGATTTGGGATAAGGTATTTTTTGTACTTATAAACAAAAAAACAGCAAAGGTTTATCGTGTATTTGTTCTTTGATGTGGTATGACTTACGAATATGGCGTTGGGATTTTAAGAGCGAATTTGTATTTTAATTCGGTATAGCGAAAGAGACTAATTTCCCAAGGGGACCGTAACCAGTACTAGCGCTAATATTCGGGTGCACGTGATCTTGAGCTAAAGGTTACCCGGAGTGTAATGGAACGTCAAGCTTTTCGCCCCACCACCTGCGAAATATACTAACTATTGACCGCCGACCAGCGTATCGAGTCACCCCAAAGATGCCGATAAAACTCACAAAAGAGCATTTCAAATGGACAAATGGACGCGGTCTCACGCAGCGGCCAATACTGTATTCACAAAAAAAGAATACATATGGATTGGGTATGTACATGTACCTCCCCGAACACCTCCGGCCGCTAGCTATAGTTGTGTGATTCCGGTCAGATTGTATGGTGCTGATTTGTGTCTGCGGATAATGTTAGGGAAAAAGGAACACTCGTCAGATCAATGGTGGGAGAGAGCCTTCGATAACCAGCTCAAGAACCTCGATGTATCTGGCGGCGGCGCATCCGGCGAAGTTACGGTAACGCAGACTGCGCCAATCTCAACCGCGATTGGAATGGAGAAAATGGCAAAATACTACATCCGCTTTGTGAAAGGTGGAATACTGGAGGGTGAAGTGGAGAAAATGGTGAAGGAAGTTGAAGAAATCCCAGAAGATATCTCAACGGCCAGTGAAGCAGAGAGGAAGCTTCAGAGGAAGAAAGAGAAGAGGGAAAAGAGGGAAAAGAAGAATAAACGTGATAAAAGGCGGAAGACTGGTGCGGTGAAGGAGGAAAGTAAAGAGGAGCGAAGAGAGAGAAAACGGTTGAGACGGTTGGTGCAGAAAGAGCTGGAACTCTTGGGGATTGGGAAGTGAGCAAATTCTGCTCGCTAATTACACGGAGTCTTTGGGATGTAACATACGTGATTTTTCGGTTTAAAAAGTTATCGCCAGAAAACCATACTTGTTAACATAGAACGTTTTGTGGATAAGTCTGAGGCTTGGGCAGACTGCAATATACCCTTGAGAGGGTAGCTTAGCTTAATGCGTTAATAGAATCCTTTTTCTTTTTCTTTGCAAGTTATCACTTAGTCGAAACTTCTTTTGACAGCTATTTATTGACTAACTTGCTTCCTTGGTTTGGACCCCCTAGGGCGTCAGGATATCAAGAAGCGGTCTATTATAAACGTCAGCTTCGGTAATTGGCTATAGATACTAATCAATGAGGCAAAAAGATAGTAAAAAGGGAGTTTAATCTTAGTATAAGGCGCGATAAGCTTACTGGTAGTGTGGTCTCGCGGCATTGGCGCTCGAGGCCCCGCTTCGATCGAGAGAGAGCTTAAGACATAGGAGTCCATGAAGCGAGCATGCTCGAGGCAGCCTCTCCTGGTCGAGGTTTATATCTAATAAGTATATAATTATAACCTGCATATGCATGTGCCTTTATAGTCCTCTGATTGGCTCATTGAGAGACTTTGTTTCACTTGAAACATGTTGTGTTGGATATAACATAGGGTATTGTGCTCGGTGGTATTAGATATAACATAGAGTATTGTGCTGAGTGGTGTTAGATTGTTGATAGGGCTCCTACCGGTTCTGGAATTCGATTAATAGTTGGATTTTAGAGGCTGTGGTTATTGAGGATGTACTTGCAGCTTGAATTGGAGGTATTTCTGACTGATATATGGGGGATAAAGGCATATATAGATCAACCAGAGCGGATATAGTGATGAACTTTGCCTGTCAGGAGGGGTCGAGGGCCGCGCAGCGGCCTGAGAGCCCCGACTGACAGGCAAATAGAGAAACAAGCCGCGAAGCGGCTTGTCTATATATTAAACTAGTTGATATACGTGTAGTACCGGCCGAAGGCCGGAAACCACTTGTAATAAGTATATAGGTATACCCGATATGCAATGTGCGACTTAAAGGTTTTGATTTGGCTAGGTATGAGAATTTGACAATTGCATTTTCCTAGATCCAGTAATCTGGGTTGGTGTTGGTGGCAACTCGGGTTTTCTCTTTGTTAGTATTGGTGTTGACGATTCGAGGTTTCCTTTTTGTCAGTATTGGTATTGGTGGCGATTTGGATCTTGCTTTTTTGTTAGTATTGATGTAATACTGAGAGTAATATTAATTACCTCATCTTGGTGATTCGGGCTTGCATTTTGTTAGTATTGGTATTGGTGGTTATTATTGGTATTCTATCAATAACGATACAAAAGTAACCATTGTCTAAGCGGCTGAAGGCCGGGAACGGCTTGTATAATCATAAGCTATCACTAGCCTTATGTGGTAACTATAGCTGATTTTTCATTGGCTCAATTATTGTTATCACCTACAAAAAGAAGGACAACTACCTTACTAAGTGCGTGCACGGTCCAGGTCGCGAATTTGCAAGTTTCATCCGTCCAAGGGATTGGCATGTATCCAGTTGTATTAATGTCCCCTAATCAATATCGTGAGAAACATTAGAAGTATGTCTACAGGTGATGAATATAGAAAGGAGTAAGAAACGAATATATATGAGAGCTTCACAATTCCATAACCCTATATATACTGCAACTAGGTCTAGGCCTTATAGGAACTTCTTTAAATTGCTTGTGGACGTGAATGGACTCTGACAGGGCTTCAGACGCGTCGTCGGGGATCACTTCGGTGCAATACACAAAAAGTGTTTGAGTACAAAATAAAAATACAAGATCGATCGTATCCGAAGATTATATCAAAATCTTCCTAGAGAGTCCAGCGTGTCTTCCCAAACTATAATCAAAGATATCTGTCTTTTGTCACAAAATTAGGTTAACGAGTGATGGAGGGTGATCCACCTATACTTGTAAAATAATCATTGGCACTAAGATCGTTTCTGGCCTGTTGGCAAATTTAGTTCCACAATGGGCAGGGAACTGATGGGTGACGAAATAAATTATCCCTCTTAAGTACAATTCTCTATACCTGAAGGTACCCCGGGATCTTTGTGCACTTATTGCTGGAAGTATATACGTATAGCGGTGGGTAACAAGTCATTAAATAGAACGCTACCGGGGTATGCGTTTGTAGTAAAATTGTGGCTACATTGCCCGATGACTTATTACCCGCCGCTGTACACAAGAGCTACAAGTGTTTGGTTGAATCCGCAGGGAGGAAAATTTAGCTCATGAGTATGTATACATAAAAAAATTGAGAAATGCATAGATTCTCGCAAATAGAGAAACATTCTGAATATATTCAAATAGCGAAGGTGGTGTGAAAATCGATGAAAAAATCCGATCCACAGAACAATAATCAACTTCAAAGAACGTATGTACTTGTATGTCAAGAGGTTTTTATAAATCAAAAAGAAAAAGAAATGAAGAATACAAAAGAGAAAAAAGTCACAATCACGGATTTCTTATGGAATGCAATCCGGATGGGCTTCGCAGCTGTAACTGCGGACTAGATCTGTAGGAACCCGTAGTCAGCTTATGCAAGTGATTGTGAATAACTATACGAAGTTTGTGCTTACCTCGATCACAGGCTTGATTTAGCGTTGCGGGGACACGGGCGGGTGGCATCACAATTTTCAGCCTCCCACTTGGCGCGATTTTGAAGGAGCGTTGTAATTAAGCTTTCCGTGGCGGCCGGCAAAGCATTACCATGATAACCGCCTTGGGCGTTCGCGACTGCCCCGTCTGCCCCGTAATCGAGCAAATACTTAACGATTCCCATGTTCTGAGTTATGATGGCGGCATGCAAAGCATGAACATGATAACCGCCTTGGGCGTTCACATCTGCCCCATGATCGACCAAATACTTAACGATTTCCAAGTTCTGAGTTGCGGCGGCGGCTTGCAAAGCATTACCATGATAACCGCCCTGGGCGTTCACATCTGCCCCGTAATCGACTAAATACTTAACGATTTCCAAGTTCTGAGTTGCGGCGGCGGCTTGCAAAGCATTACCATGATAACCGCCTTGGGCGTTCACATCTGCCCCATGACCGACCAAATACTTAACGATTTCCAAGTTCTGAGTTGTGATGGCGGCTTGGAGGGCGGTACCAAAGTAGCAACACTTGTAATCGACATCTGCCCCATGACCGAGCAAACACTTAACGATTTCCAAGTTCTGAGTTGTGATGGCGACTTGGAGGGCGGTACCAAAGTAGCCAGCATTGTAATCGGCATCTGCCCCATAATCGACCAAACACTTAACGATTTCCAAGTTCTGACTCGGAGTTGCGGCGGCGGCTTGCAAAACATTAGCATGATAACTGCCTTGGGCGTTCACATCTGCCCCATGATCGACCAAACACTTAACGATTCCCAAGTTCTGAGTTGTGATGGCGGCTTGGAGGGCGGTACCAAAGTAGCCACACTTGAAATTGACATCTGCCCCATGATCGAGCAAACACTTAACGATTCCCAAGTTCTGAGCTATGATGGCGACTCGGAGGGCGGTACCAAAGTAGCCACCCTTGTCACTGGGAAATGCCCCATATTCGACCAAACACTTAACGATTTCCAAGTTCTGAGTTGTAGTGATGGCGGCTTGGAGGGCGGTACCAAAGTAGCCACCCTTTTCATTGGGAAATGCCCCATGATCGAGCAAACACCTAACGACTCCCAAGTTCTGAGTTGTGATGGCGGCTTGGAGGGCGGTACCAAAGTAGCCACACTTGTAATCGACATCTGCCCCATGACCGAGTAAACACCTAACGATTCTCAAGTTCTGAGTTGTGATGGCGGCTTGGAGGGCGGTACCAAAGTAGCCACCCTCGCAATTGACGTTTGCCCCACGGTCGAGCAAACACCCAACGATCTCCAGGTTTTGAACTGCGGCGGCGGCTTGGAGGGCGGTGCCAAAGTAGCCACCCTGTGCATCGATGTGTGCCCCACGATCGAGCAAATACTCAACAATCCTTAGGTCCTGAGTTGCGGCGGCTTGAAGCGCGTTGCCAAAGTAGCCACCCTGAGCGTTGATATCTGCCTCGTTTTCGACTAAAAAATGGACTATCTCCAGGTTTTGAGTTGCGGCGGCTTGAAGGGCGCTACCAAAGTAGCCACCCTGGGCATTGATGTGTGCCCCGCGATTCATCAAATATCGAACGATCTCTAGGCTTTGAGTTGCGGCAGCTTGGAGCGCGTTGCCATAAAAGCCACCCTGGGAGTTGATATCGGCAGCATGATCGAGGGTCTCGCTTTCAAAGAGGAGCTGAACAATATCTAGCTTTCCAATTGCCGCTGCGGCTTTTAGGGCGTTTCCATAAAAACCACCATGGCTATTGACATCGGCCCCACTCTTTATGAGGAACTCTACCATTTCCCCATGAAAACACACCCCGACTTGCAAGACTTGACCGTAGATAGAACTGCCAGGAGCGTTGATATCGGCACCGTTCTGCAGTAGAAATTCTACCAACTCCTTCGAACCTTTCTGAACCGCAACGTGCAAGGCGCTGCCCTGATAATCATTCCAAGCATCGATATTGGCGCCGTTTTTGAGCAGGAATTGCACTATCCTCACCTCACCTCTCTGAACTGCAGCATGTAAGGGACTGCAGTAGTGACCACCCTGAACATTTACAACAGCCCCCTTCCTAACAAGAAATTTCATCGTATCGTCGTGGCCAAGAAATATCAACTGTTGCAAGATGTTCCCGTCACATGAACAGCCATTGGTAGAGATATCAGCGCCATTTTTAACTAAAATCTCTACTAGCTCTCGGTTTCCCCGGTTGATCTTAATGCTTCCGTATTTATCGCCGGTATGAGTATTTGTCTCATTATAACTTTCATTAAACAGAGACCTTGCGATATCGGCGTGAGTAAGTTGTGCCGCCATTTGCAAGGCATTTTCATGATGGCCCTGGGGTTCAAGATTGGCGCCGCCTCCAAATAACGATTGCACAATCTCCTCAGAAGATCTATAAAGCTCAGCATACAGTGAACTCCTATGGTAGCCACACTGAATAGTTATCCCCGCTACTTTCTCAGCAAGAAACCTTGCGATATCATTCCGACTCATCGCCCTCGCCTGTTGCAAGATAATCCCATACCACGGATGGTTGGTATCGACCCCGCCGCCGTTTTGAACTAGGACTTGTACCAAATTCAAATTATGATCATTCACGGCAGTGTTCAATGCTTCCTTGTAAGCGTAGATATTGATATCGGCGCCGTTATCTATCAAAAGCTGTAATATTTCCGCGTGCCCCCTGTTCACTGCAATGCTAAAAGCATTTCCGAAGATACCAGCTGGGGCATTGACATCAGCTCCACCGTCGATAAGAATTTTCACGACGTCCACAGTTGCCTTTTTGTGTATCGCATTTTGCAATACGCTTGCCATCTGCAGGCTTACGTGTTTCTTAGGCAGAGAATTATGCGATTTTACACTTAGCGTTGTGAAACAGTACTGGGGATTGACATCGACTCCATTCTCGATTAGAAACTTTGTTATGGAAGGATCACCAAGATAAGCGGTTGAATATAGAGCTTTACGGTATTCGGTACCATTAGGTTGAGATCGAAAGTTTGCTCCGCTTTCGATAAGTAGTTGAGTTACCTCCTCGAAGCCCTTAACCTTCGCAGCCAACAGGGCATTTCCCCATTCTCCGTGATGAGCATTAACGTTGGCTTTATGGCTCAGGAGCAGGCGAACTATTCCTTCGTAGCCTTTGGAGGCTGCGGTGTAGAGAGCCCCCCAATATCTGTCGCTCTGCAATCTAAGGGCATCAAAACACCTTTCGTCTTTCAACAGGTCCCGCACTGCTTCCTCGTGGCCAAAGCAGGCTGCTTGCTCGATAACAGCGACATAAAAATCGGGTAAATCAAACTCAAACTTTCTTTCAATTGCGTTTTTGATAATTAGATGCCAGTGCTCTTCGTAGGCTATTTTTACAGGATGAGAACGATTTCGATAATATCTAATCCAGGGGCCTGCAGATTTTGAAAAGATAAACTTCTGTGCGTTCACGATTGCTCGCTGGGTCTCCGTGTCCACCTCTTCAAGGTCCGTATCGTCATAGGTTGATAGATATCGGTTGGAAGAGGTATTATGTAAATGTTTTGTCCAATATTGTGCCGCGTATGGATAGAACACATGCCTAGTCCCCGAAAATAGCTTTAGATATGAGATACAAACATCGGTAATGTAAGCATTACTTATGGACCGGGTTAACCGCATTTCAGTACCACCTATTATCCTCGGTCTACTAATGAGAAATTCCTTTGCGGATTGGTGGATAATTTGAACGAGGACGCTACCCGTGGCCTGCGATGTTTCCAACAGTCCTCCTGAGAATATTTGGACAGTGTTAGATTTCAAGTTCGTCTGAGGATGTGACATTGAAGCTTCAACGCCTTTTATCGTTGAAAGCTGCTCATAGTTGCAGGTTGCGGTAGCATATCGAAACTCGTCAAGGCTTAATGGCCTTTCTGCAAAAAGTACCCAACGTAGCATGGCTTCTGCTTTATGGAGATGTTTGCTCGCGACCTTCCCCAACAGACGGGTATAAAGATCATCCAGCTCATCAGGTATCACATCCAGAATCTCTTTAATTTCAGTAAGAGTACTAGAGAGTTCTGCACACTCCAACAAATCAAAGATAACGAGTCTAACCCAAAGAAAGACTCCCTGCGCACGAGAAATTAATTCCCCCTGAACCATATTCTGGCAAAAGCTTGGAAGCCTTGAGACTTCACTAGCTATGTATTTCTTCATGTCGCCGCGACTCAGTTCCTCGAGCTTTATCGAGTCAAATCTTCCTCCACCGGTCCTATTTATCCTTTCCATAGTCGTATTTATGCGTTCATTGTAACGACTCGTGGCGAAAACCCTATGTGGATTGCCGCGGATATTGCAAATATCCTCGAGAAGCTTAAGCATCGAGTATTCGTCGCTAAGCTTTTCTCTGGGATTTACTTCGCATTCATCAAGGGCATCGATAAAGATGTAAATCGGCGGCGTAGAAGCATCCGTGAATATGTCAAGAAATAATTTGCGGAGAGTTGGTAAAGGCCAGTCACATCCATCGTTAGATTTCGCTAGCTGCCCCTTGTGTACGGGGATAAAGTCGGGATATTTGCCGGGTACATGTGGGAGAATCTGGTATAAAATTGTCTGGAGAAAACCTTGGAAGGATTTAACGAGCCCCCCTCCGCGATCATTGAAGAAGAATCCTGCGAAGACAGCGCTAGTAGGAGATTCAGACTGAGAGTCTTTTTTCAATTTATTGAAAACATATTTCAAGAGGGTTGATTTGCCGCTTCCAGGTTTTCCAATCACCCAGAATACACTGGAGATATTCTGATTCCAACTGCAAAACTTTGGATGTTTCCAAATCCAAAGGAATGTTTTTGCGTGGTTTGTGGCAATTAAATGTTCACGATCATCCATTCCCCGGAAGGTCAATGACTTTAAAAGCGCTGTTGGTAGATACTGTCAGATCTAGATAGAAACAACCAATACTCAG
This sequence comes from Morchella sp. 2014-9hei, assembly GCA_024713685.1. Classification (NCBI taxonomy): domain Eukaryota; kingdom Fungi; phylum Ascomycota; class Pezizomycetes; order Pezizales; family Morchellaceae; genus Morchella; species Morchella sp. 2014-9hei. Next base: position 1,223,944 of record JAMGYW010000018.1, read on the forward strand.
AAGTTCAGCAAATGTATGATAGTTTACCTTGAGAATCTGCTTCGGAGAAATATCCTACAATCAGTGAGATCAATCAGTCCATCAGCTATGTTGAATAATTGGCAAATTTCAATTGAGTTTAACATAGGTAGCTAGCTAACCTCTCATTGCCACGGCGTTCCTAATTTCCGACAGTACTAATATATAATTACTATCTTCCGAAGATTCAAACTTATTCATTCCCACATGATCAGCCTCGAGCGCAGTCTTAGTTGCTCCCGCCATAGAACCCGAATTCGCATCTACCGCCTAGGTTTTTTATAAATTGAATTAATAAATAAATAATTGGGGTCTTGGGTTTTATAAAGCCCTGGGTATCCTTACAAGTAATAAAGGAATACGCCACTTTTTTGTTTTATAGGATTCGTAAAAGTTCACTAGTCTTTTCACTTCAAAGATCGAGAGAAACGAGTGGTTCAGCTTGTAAAGAAGCTCTGACCCAGGCTCTAAAGATTCGAGAAGTTCTGTACTGGATCCCAGCCAATATGTAGCATAGGATAGTAATTTCCCAGCCGGAGTAAGTCTTGAGCCATCATGCGGCACCCCTAAGAAGATAATGCCGGTCGTAAAATTCTTTAGAGGTTGATATCTATCACGAGCCTCGGGAGCTGATCAACTAGCAATAACTAGCGCCTAAATGCCACCAATTACAGGTCATTAATAAGGATTCGGGGACTAGAGAGGTTTATACGCACTTGTTTTATAATAATTCCCCCAAAACTATGTCCAATAAAAATTATTTTGCGTTCTACTTCCTGTGGTGACTGTAGTTATAGTTAATAAGAATTTTACATATCCAGTATAGCTAGAATTTTTAATCAAGTACTTACTGTCCGGTACTCCCTTAAGTGATTCAAAAGCTCATAACCGCATTCCTCGATTGATTTGACACGTGCATCAATGTTCCATTTAGAGTTGTGGTTAAAGGCCATGATGCGCGTGTTCGGTAGGTCCTTTGGTAGCAAATCCTTTAACCACATGCACGTTCTGCCTCCTCCTAAGTCGTAGTTCCAAGCCCATTTGGGGTTCGAGCCCAGTCCATGTACAGCCACAATGCTAATATCAAGGTTTCCAGTGTTTAGCGCAAGTCTGATATGATACAATATTGAAACCTCACGTACTCTGCGACAATTCTTTTTTCTTCGGAGCACTTATAAAGCACAGAAATACCCGGCACGGGCTTCTCCGTAGGTTCCATAAAGAACAACAAGAGAATTTGTGCCGGTGACATTGCAATGACTGCCAGGTTCATCAAAAGATATAGTGCGGAGAGCATATACCATGCTTCTGGTACCGTCCATAGGTGGTACTGAAGCAGAGACAGCCCTAATAACGCTGTAAGCAATAGTACGGTAGCTAGAAATCGAGGCTGTGGGTTTTGCGCGAAAGGCAAAATCAAGCCGGAAATAAGCAAAAGCAGATAGTTCCAGTAATAGAACATTGGTAGTTGTTGGTTGAAAGGAAGTCTAATTTTGGTAAAGTTTTGTTGATCTGTATTTGCGATATAAAAAGGTCTGTTCAAAATGGATATAGAGCGGAGAGAGAATAAGAGAACGCGCGGGTTTGGGGAAACACTAAGCTCTGAACATATGATTTAGTCATGTCGACGTGTACAATACTTCACTGCAATGTGCCGTCCCCAACCATTCCCGCATAGAAGTGAAGTCGATCGAGGCCGCAGAATGGGCAGCTTGTGTGGTTTAAATTTTCATTACAGATATGACCTGTCGTCTCTGGTTGCGATTGGTATTGGATGTATCTACCCTATAGGTTAATGCATGAACATACACCAATAGGCGAATACGTACTTCTCATAATATTAGCCATATTTCCCGATGGCCGTAATGATGTTGAATTCGAATCCGAACTAGTGGTTGCGCAGAGTCGTTACATATAACCGCGGCTGACGCTAGATATATGTTTCACCTGGCCGGTGGAGCGATTAAGTTTGCCGCCAATACATGGAAATCAATACTACATGTATGTAGGTATCTTAAAAAACCAGAATCTTGACTTTTCGCTCTGGCTGACTGCACTAGCTACTCGCACATGCACTCACGCGGCTATAATGAATCAACCCGTACAAAAACCATGGCGAGTTATCTGCAACTGGAAGCTAGCAAGTAATAGCTTGCAGTTTTATATTCTTTGAATCAATTTCCCCCCTTGGCTAGGCGGCTTTAATCTGGACGCGCGAGTAGAGTATGTGTATGTAGGTGTACTTGCGGCCGGTATCTGGTACGTCTAGCTAAGGCGGCTACACGATGGAAACCTTAATCAATTTCCAAGATGTGAAGAGATCTGGTCTCGATCTCCCGGCGCAACTAAGCCTAACGACCTGTTACGGTGCATTTAGCTATAGTTGGGAGTGTATTTGGAAGTCTGTGTTGAAGAAGCCTTTGTACCTATAAGTTATGCCGGATGGAACGCCGCATTGCATACCGCGTATGTATCATGCACGATATGGCGCAGATCCAATGTCGTAGAGAGGAACTCTAAATACCCGTCAATCTCATCTGGGTGCTCAAACCGTCGATGATGTATCGCTACTGGCCATATCTATAGCCTATAGGGCCGACGGAATTCTAATAATATTTAACGTACTTTGGATGTATATAGTTATGCCCCCCTGCTCATATGCAAGGAACCGCTGACAAGGAAGGAAACTTGGATGAATCCATTAGGCAATATGTGACCTGGGAATATTTATGTTGGACGGGGGTAGGTTATATGGCCGGATGGCGATACATATAGAGCACATACACTGCTATTACTGACATCTTGACTCGTATTGTAGGTCACATGGGCCCAAGAAGGCAGTTTTCCCTCGGTGATGTGCAAGTATCCGCTGTGTACCTTTCATACGAGAGGCCGCCGAGGGGTATAGTGAAAACGGAGTCGGGTAAGATTTAGAGCAAACATGTACCATCCCTCCCTGACCTTCCCCGGGAAAATCAAATACATGGGACTCCACTGTTCTGTCTGACATGTGAAAGCGCATGAAAATCACGTACATACAGATAATTCCGCGCAGTACCGAGACCCCTTCACCTACATTTCCCCGGGATCGAGGCAAGAAGCCGAGCGTTGTGACACGATCGTTGTTGGATCTATGGATGTAGTAGGTAGCATGTAGGTACTCTACTCTAGTTACCGTGCTTCCCCTAACCCTTTTTCACCCCTCCTTCACCTCCACAGCATGCACGGGACCCCGCTCTGTGAAGAGTAGCGTGCATGCATACTTAGCTTGTGGTTTATTTTTGTTTATGTGTTCATCAGATATGTAGTCAGTCACGCACGTCAATCTGTCATTCTGTGAGTCTTTTGACACCGTCAGCTTGCCTTCCCCGCCTCTTCATCTCCATCCTCCTGATCTCATCCGTCAATCTACCTGATATTCTTTCTTCTTTCCTTCGGCCTCACGTTGGTGTTTGTTGCGAAAACACCCTACTGCTGCCCCTAGGGTTGCTAGAGTACAGAAGCCAACCACTGCCCCCCCCCCCGGCCCGCCGCCGATATCCGAAGGTGTGGAAACGGAAACCTGTGAGGATCTTTAGTTGGCTAGTTAGGTTAGGTTAGGGCTGGTTTTTCTTTTTCTTTTTCCTTTCTTCATTTTTTTAAAATTACACATTAATTTATCGTGTTTTATCGTGCGTTTTGTGTTTTGAGTTTTGTGTTTTGTGTTTTGTGTTTTGTTCTGGCCTGGATTTCTCATCGTCTCATCGCCCGTCCCGAGGGATAGCTTTCCGTACATACCTCACCTAATACCTACAATACTGTTTCAAGCAACCAACCACATCTACCACATCTACCACCTGCCTTCCTTCCTGCTTATTGCATGCCGCGGAGGTCAATGCATTGATTCCACTTGACTTTCGCCTTCCTGTTCTCATCTCTGCCCTTCTCACCCACGAACAGCCCACCCTCACCACCGCGGACCCGTCCACCACCCACCCCATGGGTAGCACGTACCAGGCCCAAAGATACTCTACATAACGACCATGGCCAGCCCCTCACCTGTACCTCCAGCAGAAGAAGCACCCCCAAAACTCGCAATACGAACGACCCCACCACCACCGCCGCCGCCGCCGTCAACCACGGCAGTAGCATCTCCGTCGAAGCGTCGTAGCTCGTCATCGTCATCACCATCGTCGTCCACCACGACAAACACGGCCTCAAACAACACAAAGCGACAGCGAAGGAAGGCGCCAGCAGCATCAGCATCAGCAGAGGAGATGGAGCCGAGCGCGGAACGACCCAGACTGAGCGAGCAAGAGAAGAAGAACAACCATATCGCGTCGGAGCAGAAGAGGCGTATGGCGATTAGGGAGGGGTTTGATCGCTTGACGGAGATTGTGCCTGGGTTGGAGGGACAGGGAAGGAGCGAGAATATCGTGTTGAAGAAGTGTAAGTGGCTTGTCTATTGTGTCGAGATGCGTGGAGGTGCACTGTTGTACTGATATAAATGTAATAGCCGTCGATCATATGCGCGATGTGCTGAATGAGCGCCAGCAGCTGATAAAGCAAATCCAAGCGCTGGGCAGGGAAGTCCCACCAGAGTTCCAGTGAACTGAGTGCTTGTTTGCATACTAGCCAAACACACATGGGGGCTCTACACCTTAGATATATGCTTTAACTAGCTCTCAAGCAAACGGAGTTTTTTCTCTTTTATTTTTTTTTTTTTTTTTTTCAAAAATACTGGATCGGATTGGATATTGGACTTGTATTGGGGTGAAGGTGTTTTTTGTTTAAGCTTTTCCTTGTTTTTCTTTTTTCTTCTTGCTTTGAATATCACCAGCTGCTGTATGTGTACTTTTTACCACTCTTATTCCTACGTACGTGCGCGTTTGTGCTCTAGTTCTGTAACTACCTACTATATACAATAACTATAACTACTTGACCATGCCGGCCCAATTTATTGAACCCCTCCTTGCCCGTAACGCATACCTTCCATCTACCATAGAATTGGGAGAGAGAGAAAAACATGGTACATCAATCCTTTCCACGGCGCTCATTTACTATCACATGCAAATGACAATTTCTCGGTTTCACTAGGTTGGTCCTTACCTCTCTGGGCCGCGGCGGGTGGGGGCTTTTCTTTTTTAAATTACCCTTCCCCCTCTCTTCCCGCACCCTAACCCTGGGGGCTATTTATGGTGGTACATCCGGGTACGGGTGTTTACATACATGTACTACATACAGATAGATGGATAATCCTCCACCTTCTAGTTCCGAGATGTCACGTTTGGAGGGGCGGGGATGAGGTGGGGGAGGCGAGGGATTCGGGTCCCTGCGGTTTGGATTTGGATTTGAATTTGGATTTGGGTTGGGAGCGCCTGCTTGGGATGGATGTAGGTGTGTATGTAGACGGCCATTGATACGGGTACGGGCACGGGTACGGGTACGGGTACGGGGGGTAAGGGAAAGGAAAGGAAGGGAAGGGAAGAGAAGAGACGGTATTTTGGTTTTTGGATAATGGGTTTCTTTGTTACGGGGGAGGGGGGGGGTTCTAGAACATGGGGAGTGGAACCTTCGTGGGGTGGGATGTATACATATGTAGGTGGGGTTAATTAAGGTTGCGGCGGGTATTAAGGTTTTTGGAGATGGTGTTTTGTTGCTTTTGCTTTTGCTGTTACAACAATACGTAATGGTGTATATATGTGGTGAATATATATAAATACATGTATGTGTGGAGTGCCTACTCTACAGCCTACTCTACCTACATCTCTACGGCCAGGTCACTCACGGGGTGAAGACGGACACTGGGTGTTGACGGACTGGGGGATTCACCATACTTGAGATCCCTGTCCGTCTTCACCCTGTGAACGGCTGTAGGTATGTATGTACCTACAGGTGGGTGTCTTCGCTGCAGCGTGCGCTTGCGCAATTGCTTAACCGTCGCACGTAGAGTGCGTTGCAGACGATGCCCGGGAGGGGGAAGAAAAAAGAAAATGGGGTATAGTAGGGTGGAAAAAAGAAAATACATATGTACCTACATTCTTACATAGAATGGTATGGTAATTAAGATGCTTCAACTCTCAGGTCATGTCAGCCCTGATCACCCAGTGCTTGTGTTACGTGCTTCGCCCTTTGTAATATCGACTACATACAAGTATATATGTAGCGCTTTCGGTTTCGGTTTGCAATTGCGGGGTAGACGCTGGCCATCCCACCTACATATGTACAGCGCGAGGACATAACTGACCGAAAGTGGGTCGTAGCAACGGGTTCGATCACCACCCGCTGGACCACGATTATGACCACAACAACCACAATTGGTCCTTTGAAGACCTGATAATTTGTAGAATAGTTATTTAGTATATAAAGAAGAAATAAATATTATTTGATACACTGTGTGCCAATATTTTGCCTTTATTAAAGCCTCCATTCTGATAGGCCTAATAGGCATACTTTAAACCTGCCTACTAAATAAACCATCAGGTACCAGCTCCAGCCAATGCATTAGAGCTATTTTGATGCGGGGCTTAGTTACTTTAGGTGATCTAGTATCATATGTAAAATGGGCGTGATGTGTACTGTAGAGCCTCTTGAGGTGTGCTCAAATATGCTCAAGGAGATTTAGGTCAGGTTAATAGGCATACTAGTTCTCTAGAACACATCAGCAAAAAATTAGGTCTGCTCTGACGTGCTTGGGCGTACCCAGGCGCGCCAGGCGCAATTGGGCGCACCAGGCGCATGAGAAGTTTTCTTACCTGCATCCATACGCCCCGGCGCAAAAAGACATCGTCTCGACGGGAAAATACGAACATCTCTCCCGTTCTCGTCGCGGGGTCGTCTTTTGCTCAAAAGACGAGTTCGTCTTTTGACCAAATTAGGTCGTCTTTGACCCCAAAACGAACACCGGGTCCACACCTGGGTAGCTTTGCCCGGTTAACGGGTGGCAGAATGAGATCACTCGGCAATAGATACATAGACTAGGACACCAGTTCCGCGCAAATGTCACGTTTATTGATCCACATGTCTACGTAATGCTATGTACATATTTGCTATCGACCCACCTACCTCCGCCGACGCCCCACCCACCTCCGCTCACTCCTGCCCCCCCCTTCCCACCCACTGAGCTCCCCGCTGCGCTGCCAGCGCGCTGAGCTCCCCGCTGAGCTGCCAGCCCGCTGAGCTCCCCGCTGAGCTGCCTGCCCGCTGAGCTGCCTGCTCACTGAGCTCGCTGCTGAGCTGCCTGCCTGCCCTCCTGCCCGTTGAGCTGCCTGCTCACTGAGCTCGCTGCTGAGCTGCCTGACTGCTGAGCTCGGCGCTGAGCTGCCTGCCCGCTGAGCCCCCCGCTGAGCTGCCTGCCCAGTGAGCTGCCTGCTGAGCTCGCCGCTGAGCTGCCTGCCTGCCTGCCCTCCTGCCCGCTGAGCTGCCTGCCTGCCTGCCTGCCCTCCTCCCCGCTGACCTGCCTGCCCTCCTGCCCGCTGACCTGCCTGCCCTCCTACCCGCTGAGCTGCCTGCCTGCCAAATGAGCCCGGCGCTGAGCTGCCTGCCCGCTGAGCTCGCTGCTGAAATGCTTGCCTGCTGGGCTCGCTGCTGAGCTGTCTGCCTGCCCTCCTGCCCGCTGAGCTGCCTGTTTGGTAAGTGTCCATTTGGTGCATTATTCAGTGACTGGTAGGTGCAGGATTCGCTGCCTGGGGGTGTCCAAATGGTGCAGTATTCGGTGACTGGTAGCTGTAGTATTCGCTGCCTGGGGGTGTCCACATAGTGCAGTATTCGTGACTGCTAGCTGTACTATTCGCTGCCTGGAGGTGTCCACATAGTGCAGTATTCGGTGACTGGTAGCTGTACTATTCGCTGCCTGGGGGTGTTCAAATGGTGCAGTATTCGGTGACTGGTAGCTGTACTATTCGCTGCCTGGGGGTGTCCAAATGCTGCAGTATTCGGTGACTACTAGCTGCAGCATTCGCTGCCTGGGAGTGTCCAAATGGTGCAGTATTCGTGACTACTAACTGCAGCATTCGCTGCCTGGGGGTGTCGATTTGGTGCCTGCAGCGGCGTCAGTATACTGGGTATTTGACGCCTCCAGCAGCGTCAATACACTGCCCAATTTGACGCCTCCAGCGGCGTCGATATACTGCATGATTTGGAGCCTGCAGCGCTGTCAGTAAAGGCGTCAAAATGCAGAGGAGGGTAAATACGTATCCAGGCGTCGATACAGGCAGGAGGTCGATACAGCTAGGAGGTCGATACAGGCAGAAGGTAGGAGGTCGATACAGGCAGGAGGTAGGCGTCGATACAGGCAGGAGGTAGGCGTCGATACAGGCAGGAGGTGAGGTAGGAGGTGAGGTAGGAGGTGAGGTAGGAGGTGAGGTAGGAGGTGAGGTAGGAGGCGAGGTAGGAGGCAAGGTAGGTGTATATGTGGAGGTGGAGGTGTGGGTGGATCCTCGAGGTGTGGAGAGCTCGTCAAATCTGACGTCATTAGCTAGCTTTAGCATTAGCGCCAGTACATAGGCAAAATATCACATCCGCGCGACGTCAAAAGACGAGCTATCGCATTTGGGAGACGAAATAGGCGTCAAAAGACGAGGTGTCACATTTGGGACGCATACTAGGCGCCAAAAGACGACGGGTCATATTTGGGAGCTCCGGGTAGCGCTGGATGACCAAAATGCGAGTATTTGGTAGCAAAAGACGAGGTTTTTGTCACAAAAGACGAATTCGTACGTCTAGACGTACAATTCGTCTTGGAGGACTTTTTTTTTTGCTGATGCATTAACACTACTTTCCTCCAACCGTTGAGTGATGATCTCGGGAGTGTGTACCATATGCAAGATAATACTAAAATACACACTGCCAAGACTACCACTCAATTGTTAGAGGAGAATAGGCTTGATGTTCTGGAGGACTGGCTATTCACGTACTCTAATCAGTTAAATCCCATCGAGCATATTTGAGTACACCTCAAGAACCTCTGCAGTATACACCACGCCCGGTTTACATATGATACTAGATCACCCAAAGTAACTAAGCCCTGTATCAAAACAGCTCTAATGCATTGGCTGGAGCTGGTACCTGATGGTTCATCTGGTAGGTAGGTTTAAAGTATGCCTATTATGATGGAGGCTATAATAAAGGCAAGGAGTTGGTACGCAGGGCATTAAATGATATTTATTTCTTCTTTATATACTAACTAACTATTCTACAAATTATCAGTTCTTCAAAGGACCAATTGTGGTTGTTGTGGTCAAAATGGTGGTCCAGCGGGTTGTGTCGAGACCGTTGCTATGCAGCACTTTCGGTCAGTTACGTCCTAGGGCCGTACCTATATCGAAACGTGGCGGGTCGAGGGATTATCGGTATAAGTTCATATACCGCGTACGTTATACTGGCTCCTATATAACTGGGGTAATATATATATGTAATTATATAGAATTGTTTCGTCTACTAATTATAATAGAACATGAGGCAGGGAAAGAAGAAGAAAAGAAGAAGAAAAGCAATCCTTGGGGGTCGATTCGTCGCTAGGACAGACCATCCTCTACAGAGCTAGCCCCTGGTGCATGCCATCGTATTTATTAAGGGCCCGTTCGGATAACTTCAGATTATTTCTTCGGATTATTAGACAGACTGGAATATTGGCAGGTAGCGAAAATGACAATCATAATACTCATAATCAGTGGATAATCAATCAGTGGGTAATCAATCTACTACGGGTGTTGGGGTAAGTCTGTTGACTGTGAGAACTGTTGCAACTACGGCCACTGTCAACAGACTCCCCGACACCCGTAGTACATGTCAGGATATCTGTGTTGTGTGTGAATAATCACCTCGTAAGGTGATTGCTTTCTTGGCGGATTATTGGGATAATCGGGAGTTCTTAATGTTAGATCATTCAATTGCACGAACAGCATAGATTATTATGATAATCCAAAAGTAGATAATCTGTCAAATTATCGCCAATAATCTTGATTATTGGGTTGTCCGAACGGGCCCTAAGTATGATGTAGATCAGGGTCTAGCTGGTGGTTGCTATGCCAGAAACCACCGGTTGCTATGCCACCCCCACAAACCGACTACCACTGTGAAAATGATCATTGCACCAGACCATACATACAGCTTTCATAAGCTTCCAACTCTCTAGGTACATTTAGTTATCCACAGCCTAGCTCATTGGCTACATACCTGTCGGCAATGCAGTCCGGCCGCAACTTTAAACTGGGATACATACATACCTAAACCAGTATACATGTAGTATCGCGAGTTGCCTGATTGATGGAGTAACCTTGCTTTACTTTACATGTAGTACGCCACATTTCATTCCTCTCTCGAGCCTCCATGTAGTATATATTATGATTACTGGTGGTAACCTATATTATGTACTCGGGCGTTCATGAAATGGTCGGATGTCGTTTCAACCAATTAGATAATCCCTACCCTACTAATAATGGACGCATGAGTACCTACATGTACTTTACAGCACCCCCAAAAAAACCCGGGTGGATCCAGCCAGTACCGCGCCTATGTTGCTAGTACGGTACTGCTACGGTATATATAATAGTTAGGGTTCCGATATAATTCGGGAGTTTTATGGCACAATTCCGTATTGATACAGTGCGTATTACGTCCCCCCCCGGGCCCTTTTTTGGTACTGTATCCATGTATATAACAGCTTATATGTAATAAGCATGATGACCGACAACTACATGTAGACAGTGAGGTAGTATGTAGGATCTAGTAATTACACGACTGCATGCACCAGGAATTTGTATGTGTATCAATCCAGAGAATGCAGACACTATTGCTCTTCACGATCGAATCCAGCTCTGTCTCCCCGCTCCACGGATGGCCATGGACCACAAAGGAGACCCAAATGTTAACAAACAGCTACACATTTATATTTATTTCTATCTCGTACTTTTATCTATCTATATACACTCCCTCCCCCCCCCTCCACGCCTACCCTCCCTCCATATCTACCTGCCTACTCATACCTCTCCTCCAGCCCCACAAACCGCTGATACACCTCCCCGGGGGTCAGCACCCACTTCCCCTTCTCGCCCACCACACACTCCACCGCCGCCGTGCCCCTCTCCAGGTCCTTCTCGCCCACCACAATGATGTAATTATACCCCTTCACCCTCGCCGCCTTGACCTTCTTTGCCAGCGAATTCCCACTCTCGTCCACATCCACCGCAAACGTCCGTCTCCCCATCGGCGCCGCCGCCGCCGCCGCCGCCGCCCCGTCCTCACCACCACCACCACCACCAACCCCAACACCAGCAACCACCCCCCGCACCTCCCTCGCATACCTCAGCAGCGCCTCGCTCCCCGCCACCGGCAGCACCACCGCCTGCCTCGGCGCCAGCCAGAACGGCCACCTCCCCGCATAATGCTCCATCAGCAGCGCCATGAAGCGCTCCAAGCTGCCCAGCACCGCGCGATGAATAATCACCGGCGCCACCAACCCGCTCGTCTCGAGCTCGCGGGGGTCGCTCGGCGCCTCGCCGCGCGCCTCGGCCTCAGGCGCCGGCGCAAGATACGACAGCCCAAAGCGCTGCGGCAGCTGGAAGTCCAGCTGGATGGTGGCCGTCTGGTGCTGCTTTCCGTCCGAGTCGGTGACGAGCACGTCGATCTTGGGCCCGTAGAAGGCGCCGTCGCCCGGGGAGAGGGTCCAGGGGGTGCCTGATGCGCTGAGCGCCTGGGTGAGCGCGTCTTCGGCGCGGGCCCATTCGGCGGGGGTGCCGATGTGGTGCGCGGGGCGCGTGGAGAGAACGAGCTTGTAGTGCGGCAGCCGCAGAACCGTGTAGACGGTGTGGATGAGGCGCAGCGTGGCAAGGATCTCGGTGGAGATTTGGGAGGGGCGGCAGAAGATGTGGGCGTCGTCTTGGTGGAACTTGCGCACGCGGGTGAGGCCGCTGAGGGCGCCGGAGAGCTCGTTTCTGCGCGGGCGGGGGTTAGTCCAGCGCTGTCTCTACCACCCCGGGGCACATGTAGTCGTCGTGGGTTAGAGGGGTAGGGCATACCTGTGCAGCGGCGCAAAGTCGGCATACCGTACCGGCAGATCCCTAAAGCTCCTAGTAGCGCCCGCATGCTTGAACAGCAAGCAATGCCCCGGGCAATTCATTGGCTTGAGCCCATACTCCCCCCCGCCCTCCCCGTCCTCCACCTCCTCCGCCGGATCCTTCTCCCCGCGCGCAGAAACAGAAAACATGTCGTCCTTGTAGTTGTCCCAGTGGCCGCTCGTCTCCCACAGCGAGCGCTTGTAGATTGTGGGCGTGATGACCTCCTCGTAGCCGTAGACGGCGTACTGCGCGCGCAGGAAGGACTGCAGCTGGTGGAAGATGCGGGCGCCATTGGGCAGGAAGAGGGGCGAGCCCGGGGAGGCGGCGTGGGTGATGAGGAGCTCCTGGGAGGTGGCGATGGCGCGGTGGTCGGGGCGTGTGCCGGGGGTGGTGGGGGTGGTTGGGGCGCTTGAGGGCGTGGCTGCAGCGGGCGCCGGGGGTGCGGTGCAGGAGCCGCAGAACCGGTGGAGGCGAGGGCGAGGGCGGGGGAGGGGGAGGGCGGCCCTGGCGGAGGGCCGGAGGAGGGATGGGCCCGCGCGGAGGGCGGAGAGGTGCGGGCGCATTGCGGGTGTGCGTTCGATGGATTTGGTTTGTCGGAGTGGGGGGGATCTTTAATTTTGTGGGGTGGGACCGGGTCTGGCAGAGCCGCAGTTGCGGGGTGGGGGCGGCGGCAGGGTAAGCAGGCGGCAGACCCTAGGACAAAGGTCTTGTCTGCCCTCTGTGGCCAAACAATGGGGCTTGTTTCTGCAGCCAGAGCGGGTGGATATCTCTCTCTCTTGGGCCAATCATCATCAGCTGTCCGAGTAAGGTGGATGTCCGGGTGAGTGGTGACTGCACTGCTACCTACATGTGTGTATACATAGACTCTCCCGCACCCCCCGGAGAACTGCTGCTGCATTATACAGTTTCTAGTCCGCGGTTTACCCTCACTCACTCACTCCCTTGCAATGAAAGCCCCGGGCATGCACCGAGTGAGATCCCATGAACCACATATAGTACTCATGTTATTCGATTCACATGCCAAGCAGATGCAACCAACGAGACCTCCGAGATGGATGTGCAATATCAACATCTGTACCTGCACGCAGTTCTTGCCATGCTTACCCGAGCCCACGATTATAACATTCCCCTCGTCGAATCAGTTCCTCTGTTTCCCGGCTATCGATAAGCGGATAATTAGCGCAACGGCCAACCAAGCATTTCAAACCCGGCGCTCTGCAGTGCAGTAGCTATAGCAGTGCAATACATAACACGACCAGCAGGAAACAAGCTTAGCAGCACTGGCGCAACTAAAGCCAGTACCAACGTCAATCTCTCGAGATCTGCAGGACCCCTGGCCAATGATAGGCAATGCAGGATGTGGCGCTGTCGCCCCACCACCACACCCACCCGCCCACCTTGGCAACGCCTCAGGCGCCAGCACAACACGTCGCAGGACAGCAGCAGCAGCAGCAGCCAACAATGTATAATGGTATAAAAACGGTCTCTCCCTCCATTCGGGCACTTTTTCTCTGCCAACACCTTGACACGCCCCCCGCACCCCGCCCCCCCGCACCCCGCACCCTGTAGCCCCTGTAGCCCCTGTAATCCCCGTAGCCCGCCCCCCCGTAATCCACTCCCCAGAAGCATAGACAATGACCCGCCGAGCCAGGGAAGCTCCCGCCCCGCGCGGTCCTACGCTAGAGCCCAACGCAGACACCACGGACACGAGCTCAATAGCCAGTACTGGGGCTTCTACGGCCCCTAAGCCGTCGCGCAAGCGCCGTCCTCGAAACCGCTCGACCGCCTCGACCGCCTCGACCGTCTCGATCGCCTCAGCAGCTACTACCAACGCCCCCAGCAACGCGCCCATCATAGAGGCCGTAATCAACGCCCTCGCCGCCTTTGGTGGGCTCTTCCTCGGCATCGTCACATTCCTCCGCGACGCCATAACCACCACGCTGCGCCTGCTGCGGACGCCGCTGTCCCTCCTCCTTGTGCTGTACCTCCTCACCCTCACTGCTGCATACTGCTACCGTGCCCTGTCGATGCCTATTACGGGCGCGCTCCGCCCGCTATGTAACATCCCCGGGGTCTCGCTCCTGGATATACCGCTGTGTAGCGGTTTATATACCGCGAAACCGACGCGTACGTCGAGACCTGACTTCAAAGCCCTGGTCGACCTGCAGACGTCCTTTGAGGACATCATTGAGAAAGCGGCCAGCGGGTCGGGCCTGGGTATTGACCTGAAGAGGTCGGAGTTCGCGGTGTCGGACTTGAATTCGCTGGTCCGCGGTTCAGCGCTCGAGAGCCGGTCTGCCCCCTCCCCCCCTCCTCCGCCTCGCAAGCCACACCGCTGACAGAAACAGTTACGAGCTCTCCAACCGCCTCGAATCCTTCATCACAAACGCCAAAAGCACCTCCAAAGAACTCACGCGCTTCAGCTCCAAAGTCTCTGGTGTTGTCGACTCCATTATTGCCATCGATGATTACGCCATCCGGGTGCTCAGTGCCGCCCGCGCAATGGAGCTCTCCGCAACCCCGCACAACCCCGTGGCCGCATACGCGCTGGCACTGTTTCTGCGCTCCACCACTGTGGCGGACGCGGAGGCGTCCGTCAGGAACACCTTTGTGCAGGCGAGTAATCTCATGGAGGTGAATATCAGGGACTTGGTGTTGAGGGCCAAGGGGCTGTTGAATGATCTGGAGATGATGGAGGGAAAGCTGAAAGTCATAGATGAGGTTGTGACGAGGGAGGGGCACAGTGTCAATGAGGCGTACGACGATGTGGTATGGTCTCCTCGGCCCTTAATACCCATATATATACTCCCCCCCCCCGCACCTGGCGCTAACAGACAGACAACAGCTATCCCATCTCTGGACGCTCCTCGGCGGCAACCGCAGCGTGCTCGGCCGCTACGAGTCGCAGCTGGCACTCCTCAACGACCTCTCCGGCTACCGCGGGAAGGCGCTAACGCATATGCGCGTGACGTTGATGCGGTTGGAGAAGATGCAAACGGACCTGGAGGACCTGAGAGACCATGTGGCGAGGCCGGGGGTGCTGGCAGAGGCAGGAATGCAGGGCCTGCCGCTGGAGGTGCAGATGGACACGATTAGGCGGGGGGTGGAGAGGTTGAAGAACAGTATGGAAAAGGCGAAGGAGGTGACGGATAGGTAAGCCTTTTTTTCCCCCCCTTCTTGTGTTTCTGGTTTTTACCGCGATGGAGGGTCTGCTGCTGCTAGTGGATTGGTCCGGGGTGTGTATTGGAAAGCGGGGGGGAATGGGGGAAAGGGGCAAAGGGGCATTGGCTAATATATAGTGGGTTGTGTAGGCAACAAGAAGGTATATTATCGAAGCACTCCGAGAGTATTATCGGGCTAGGACAGTTGTTGGACGGATGAATCCACAGAGGAGGGGTGTTTTTTTTCTTCCTTTGTTTTTGGACTGGGTTGGAGTTGGGGCTGGGCTGGGCTGGGCTGGGCTGGGCTGGGATACCTTCTCTGTTTTGTTTCTTTTGTGTGTTTTTATATTCTTTTTTTTTATTGTCTGGCTTTTGGTTCTTCATTCTGGTCCTCGGTCTCTGGTCCCCGGTGTCTTGTTTGTAAAAGTATATATATGAAGTAGTAAAAAAAGGTGTGTATAAACATTGCGCAACCGGAAAATTCCCTGGATGCCCTGAACGGAGTGAAAGGGCTAGGGGGCGAGGGGGGGTAAGGGTTTGTATCGTTCCCATAAACCCGCCCCACACGGCCGGCCCACTGGGTCTGTGCTTAGCAAACCGTAACCCGTCACTAACCGTACTAAACATGGGCGACTCGGATTACTGACCAACACGCACAATTGCAATGAATTATCCTTCGCAGAATAGAACTACCACAATGAACGCTTCTCCGCCCATCATACCCATGGACGCCCTTCTCGATGAATACACCCCCCCCCCCCCCCTTTTCAAGTTCCCCTTCCCCCCTAGAAATCGAGGGCCGAGGACACCAGAGAACCCCCTCTAGTTCATACTGGATATCAGTGCCTTGACGGGTTAATAATCCCACCTGGGGGGTACGTATCGCCTCGTGACGTCCGTTCTAGATATAGTCGAGGGGCCGTATGGTTGTGTGCAGAGAAGGTCGGCGCATGCACTACCTCCCCCAGGTGGTAGGAGGTGTCGAGGCTGGTAGGAGGTAATCATATATAGGGGAGCAGCGATATTTGCTACGAGAAAAAAAGGGGGGAAGAGGGGAGGGAAGACCGTTGGGCGCGAGACGGTGGATGCCAGAACCCGGTCCTATAACAGGGAAGTGCTTTGAACGGGTAGGTTGTTGCAGTATGTAGTGTGTTTTTCCCCCTTTCGGGGGTGTTTTCTTTTTTTTTTCTTTTCAATAATTACATACATTTCGGGGGGGTATTTATTTATCTATTCTTTATGGGAGTAAAATGCCATAGCTAGCATTTTTTTTTTCTTTTTTCTTTTTTCTTTTCTCTTTTTACATCAGTCCATTCTACATATTTTCATCAGTTTATTTTATTATTTCTGATATAGATTAGGATGCATGGTCTATCGATCGGCGTAGATTAAACATTATTATCAATCAACTCGTTGAACCCTTTTAATTAAGGTCAAACGATTCCCAAAACAGTTACGAAGAAGAGACACTGGCCTGGCCTCCTATATATATATAGGTACCACTACTTAGCAGCGAGACACGGTACGGATTGCAGCTGCTGATACTGCGGGGCGGGTGTCGAGGCCCCGGTGTGCAGCTCTTTTTTTTTTTTTTTTTTTTGTTTAATTCATTACCGGTGTGCAGCTCGAAAATATCGTTGAGCACTGAATATGGGCACATATATGTATACGTATCTACATCTACCAATTGCCCTGAACGAATTGAATTTGAAAGGTTATGGGGGTAAGAGCTTACATCGTTAATTCTCTTCATCAATTGGCTGGTCTGGTTGGTTCGAAACGGGAGTCATGAACCATCACTCGCCACCCCCGCGTAGAAACATGCCCGTGTGATCATTGGCCATGACTGGCGGGCTTGGCATCGCATCACTGAATGTTGTCCGAGTGAGGGACTGGAGAGGGGGGTTGTCTATCTGAAGTCTGGGCTGGTGTTAAAATACCGCTCGGGCTATTTTACATCCTCGCTCGGCTGACTTGACTGGAGGGTGTAAGGCCTAGTAGGAGTGACGGTTTGGTATGGGGTCGAGTAATTAGCGGTCGCGTCGTGACAGCCCTGCTTGTTGTAGGGCTCGAAACTAGAGTAATACCTACATGTATGTAGCCTCAACTACATACGGAGACACGTACATGTAGTGCATGTTGGGAAGCCGGGAGCGGGAACGGGAGCGGGAGCGGGAGCGGGACGCTAGTGGTCCAAACAACTGGCGGGCGGGCAACTACATTTGGGGGACCTCGTTTATAGTTAGGATGATGGTACAGGCCCCCTCGGCCGTAATGTCGCTATAGAGCAGGCAGTGTATGTTGCTGGATGAATAGTATTATCGATCAAGATGACCACGAGCATCAGCGGGGTGGGGGAGCGCGACGTGGTGACCAGTAGGGCGCCAGTAGATTGTGTAGAGGGGGGTATAGCCGACCTTGATTGGCTAGAGCATAGCCGGCGGCTATGGAGGGCTGGCCAGCTAGGCGATTGGGAAATAATCACTACATGCACCTAAGGTGTCGGAAAGTGATGCACGTTGCAACGTCGAGGACCTCAATTTCTCGACAACTATGAAAAGAATGGTTATGGGTATTGGTTATAAAGTTAAACAGAAGGTGTATAGGATTGGTAGCAACGCTATATATAGTCTAGATCTGCCGGGAAAAAAACTACAGTGAGCTCCCAATGAGAATTGGAACTACATATATAAGCATGGTTTCTACGTTCCGTTGATGGAGTGCATGTAGTCAATGCCTTCTGTAGACTGGTCCATTAATGAAAGTACCCTTAGGTCGGCGGGCCCCAGTCTCTCCACTCAGGAGCTATGGTATAAGCTTGCATAATACTGATTTGCATAACAATCTCTTCTTCTTTGAATTAAATGTGTATTACTCGCGCGTCAATTAAAAGGTCAGAATTTTGTGTGTGGGGATTTGGCTGCAACTACTTCCGACCCTTTAATTAACGAGTGAGTAGACACCTCTATTAAATCAATCATCAATTCACGACCAGCCCACCACTAGACCTATAGCTAACTAGTTGAGCAATAGTCTTCCTATTTTCTGTCAATGTACGTAGTCTTCATACTACCAGTTAATACAAAACTCTTAATCAACATGCCCTTTTTGTTTATCTGTAGGGCTTCAACAAACTTAAGTCCTTAATTTTACATGTATACTCGCGCGTTAATAAAAAAAAGCCGGAATTTTGTGTGGGGATTTGGTTGCAATGACTTTCGACCTTTTAATTAACGAGTGAGTATAGCCCTTGATCGATATCTGAATAGTTGGATACGATTAGTAGCAACCATCCAGCTGCAAGATTGCCGCCATCTGCATAGCCAGCTAGTACAGATCTGCCCTATTGACCGCCATAACAACCAGCATGCTCCAGCCTGAGCACAATTATAAACGGCGTGTTGGAACTTTAACTAGTTAATTAACCAGTCCACTTCAATACCCAGTCCGGCCGGGTGGAATCTCACCAACGAACCCACCCACCCACCCACCCAACCTCAATCCAGATACTCCTACAGCTGTAGAACATATACACCGATCCAGCGCTCTCACAAACCGCGCTACACGCACTTTCAGCCTCCTACCTCCCGCCGAGTGACATCCCATGACGCGCCCTCTGAACCACCTTCCCGGGCGGACACCTACACCCTTACGGCAGGTCCCCGACTATAGGCCTTCCCCACCCAGCCAGTACGAGTATTCAACCGCCAGGTACCCGACACTGCGCAGCGGTGGTCCGTTGATGAGCATCTATAGGCCTCGCATCTGGGTCCGCCCTGATGGACATCATGTATGTACAGCGCCCTACCAAAATTCATGGGAAATCATCCATTTTACACCAAAAATGTCACTTTTCAACCCGGCCCTCAACCACCAATTAAGATAGATATTATCTGAGAACTGGAAGACCATATATTTTGTATAAAAATAATCACTTTATCAGCTCAAAATTATAATATTACATTCCTTGCATGGGCTGTATTGGTTTTAGTCTGTTGAGTTGCAGAAAATACGCCAAGACTACATATTTGTATGGGATGTAGCCGAATCTCCAAATTGCTCTACTTCTAGCTCCTGTACTTTGTCCCACATTTGAGTTGAGATAGTGCCCTTTTGGATATGTTAAACTTGATAGCCAATATTACATCCCATAAAGCCTTATTCATTGTTGATGGCAACTATGTTGTGTGTGGTGGTTTCATTTTGACGAATTTTGGTGTGGTTTGGTTGATTTCCCATGACTTTTGACATGGCGCTATACCACGTATACGAACCGACTAGCCCCCCCCCCACGGCCAGGTTAACGAAAGAAGCCGCTCAGACAACCCTTCATGTACGGCAGAGGCACGGCGCAGAGACTATCTCTCTCATGTAACCAGCTGAGGAGTAGGTAGAGAGACCAGCGGAGTGGGCGGGTCAAATGCCGTCCGGTACTACCCCACCTCCCCGCTGCTACTGAGATGGTCTACCATGCAGATACGGCGAGGCGGGAGACTGCCTCCCGCTATAACTAAAGCCCCGACACCTCCCGGGCCTCATTCCGGAAGTCATTCCCCCAAGGGCTGTGCTTAGCGTTGGCAGGACAGGAAGAGCCGGTCTGGGATGAGTGGGACGAACCCCCAACCCCAACTACATCTCTCAAATATGAAATCGAGGCCCAGAGCTCCTGGTTATAGTTTAGAGAGGGAGAATAAACACCGCCGCCTCTCCTTGGAGCTAGGGCGGGGTTTTCGGGTTTCTGGTTGCGGGCGACATATCTGTGATGCTTGGACAAACGCTAGATGTGACGATAGAGATGAAGGTACGTCTATATATGTGTACAGTTCAGTTCGTTTTACAGAGCTTCCTCGCTGCGGAGGGGTTTATATGATGCATGAGAGCGTGCCAAAGGAAAGTAAAAAAAGCAAAACGCAAACGATATCAAAAGACAACAAAACGTAGGAGATATCCATTAATACCCACAGGTTTATACCACAGCCAAATCCAAAGCCAAGCCAAAGCCAAAGCCAAAGCCAAAGCCAAGTCAATTCAAAAAACACTCCCTCCGTCCCCCCCGGCCCTACTCATACTCCTACTCCTACTCCTACTCCTCCTCCTCCCCCTCCTCCTCCTGCATCTCCTCCGCGCTCATGGCCTTCTCAATGATCCTCAGCGTGCCCCTCATCGGCAGCCCCACCACGTTATCGAACGTGCCATCGATCCGCTTGATCAAGATGCTGCCCGTGCCCTGTATCGCATACCCGCCGGCCTTGTCCGCGCCCTCGCGCGTCTTGACATAGGCCTCCAGCAGGTCGTCCGTCACCATCTTGTCAAACTCCACTATCGTCTCCTCCACATGGCTCTCCTGCACATAGCCCGGGTGCACCACCGTCTCGAGCGGCACCATCGCCACGACCGCCGTGTACCTATTTTCTCCCACAGCACCCAATCAGCCACACAATCCCCTTCTTCCCCCTCTCTCTCTCTCCCACAGACAGAAATCAAACCTACACTTTATGCGGCATCCCGTCCCTCAGCGTCTTGAGCATCGCCAGATGCCCCTCCTCGCTCCGCGGCTTCTCCATGATCTCGCCGTCATACGTGACAATGACCGTGTCCGCCGCAAGGACGATCGCCGGCTCGCCCAGCACCGCGTTGTCAATCTCGGTCCTGTACACGTCGGTACACTTTGCCGTGGCCGTGGCGAGCACGTACTCGAACGGCGTGTAGTGCGACTTGTCCAGGTTCTCGGCAAACTTGGACGGGATCACCTCGATGTCTGTCAGGCCGATCTTGCGGGCGGTCTGTCAGCTTGATGGGAACGGAAACGCTGGATTAGGGGGGGGGGGGGGGTACGTGGGAGAGGAGCTGCTTGCGGCGCGGGCTGGCAGAGGCGAGGATCACGCGCTTGCCGCGGAGGGCATTGAGGGCCGGAAGGGAGAGGGGTGCGCGTGGCCGCGGTGACTTTGTGGTGGTGTAGGGTGGGGGCGCGGTGCTGGGGGCAGAGGCGCTGTCGGGGAGGCGGATGGCGCCGGGGGCCGGGTTGTCGCCGCCGAGGAGGGTGTTGTAGAGCCACGATGCCATTGTTGTTTGCGGTGGGGTGTGTTTGCGGTGGGGTGTGTTTGAGGGGGGGTGTGTTTGAGGGGGTTTCTTTGGGCGGTGGTGCTGCTGCTGAGGGCGAGGAGATATGGAGATAGGGGTGCGTGTGCGTGTGAGAGCTTTGGGTTTTCAGCTTTGGGTGGTGGAGAGCTGTGGTTGCTGTGGTGATGTGTTGTGTGAACGTGTTAACGTGTTACCGTGTTAACGTGCGTGTTGGCTGGGCGCCGGCAGGGGTCGGAGGAGCTGTTTAGTAAACTACAATTAGGGGGCTGATCGAGGAGTTGGCTTATTTACATGTATCTACATACACACATGTATGTAGTTGCAGTACCGGAGAATCAAAACGGGGATGTGATACATGTAGGCACTCTATCAATACAGAATCGGAACCCTGGCTACCATACGGCATCAGCACTGTAGCAATACCGCAGCCCCCGCAACATTAGGCGTAGTAGTACTGGATCCATCACCACCTGTACGTACAGCCACTCATCAAAAGTGTTCGTGATTCACATCAAAGTTAATTGGTCAGTGCGTGATGTGGCTTACCAGATTTTACGGTCAAATTGAGGAACTAAAATGTATCTATATAGTTGTATCCAGTGAGCGCTAGAGAATGAATATCTAATATTGACTGCTACCACCATTGACCGTTGCTGTGTTGAGGTTTTGAACATTTCAATGGGCACTTTGATTCCTGACTTGAGCCGGACATATCACATTAAATCCGAATCACGAACACTTTTGATGAGTGGCTGTACATGTACCTACATATACATACTCGGGTATGGGAGAAAGAACCAGAAAATGCAATAGGGTTATTTGTATGGCAGAGCAGCGCCACTCTATAGGTTCTTTCTCCCATACCGTTAATTCTCGGGAAATCCACTATCCCCGCTTCGCTAAATCTTAATTCCGGGTGAGAAAAAGTACGGTACTGCACGAGTCCGTCAGGTTTGATTCGCCAATTCGCCATGGTTCGGACTTACCACATACAAATACGGGGATAGTGGATCATTTGAAAATTGATGGTACCCGAGTATGTAGGTACATACATGTAACTAATTGGTTGGAAAAAGAAATATGCGACTGCTGGATGGAGTTGTGTCACCGTTGTGGTACCTGAGCAGGGGGGGTGTGGCGTCATTGCCGGGCCCAAGTACAATGTGTAGAGAAATGATGAAATTGATTTCACAATATCAACATCTTACCCACCCCGATATTGCTCTGGGTGGCGCCATCGCGGGGCCCGCAACATGCAGCGGGAGGCGCCGCATCTATCCGTATACCACAGCTGCCTCCCACCCACTGCAGAGCACACTGTCTACTCGATGGTGTTTGGCAGAGTCAGCCGAGTTTTGTTTTTCACACACAAATGCAATTTTAAAGGCCTCAGAAACTGCATCTTGGGGACGGACGCGTATGCACCCTCTGCTCTAGCTGAGCAATGGTATATTCTCTTGCAACATTCCTGTCGCTTATCATGTTTTGGAGGAAGGAAAGTTTTGTCTAATGCATTACAGCAGATCTTCGTCTCTGGCAATGGAAGGAATGCGCACTTTATGTGTAACCGTGGAAAGTGAGTGATAACAGGTGTCTCGCTAGTAATTCTGCCCCCTTTGGGACTAGAATAGTTGGTAGAGCCTCTGCCAGGATATGCCTCTCGACCAATGGATTCTTCTGCTCCTCCCCCCTGCAATCTTCTTCACAAACTCGGGCGATAGCACCATCGTGTTGAATAGGGTGTAGTACATACATGTATTGAACTCAAGCAGGACGAGGTTGCTGCACTTCAGCCAACCCTTGACAAAAGGAACCCTTCATTGCGGGTCTTCCGTCAATCGGACGCGTTCCGGCAACAACAGCTAGCGTCACAAGCGCTCACTATGCCGAGGCACCAGGGCCCCTCCACTTTGATCTCCCCTAACCTTTCCCTGGTCTAATTCGTTCCTGATTTCTAATGGTGGTGTCTTGAAGACAGAAGATCGCAGAACCAAATCCCGCCCCAGCTGTGAAAGGTGTGACGTTATCATGACCCTGCTCAAAGAGAAAACGCATCCCGATTTGACCAGCTAGCTATAGGTGGGCTTTTTTTTTTGACAGCCTTCAGGGATAGAGAGCAATTGGCTCATGGAATCCCATCCCATCCCATCCCCGCTATGGAACTAGATGGCCACTGCTGAGGGTGGCCGACGGAGCATCTATCTTCCCGATCCTTACAAATTGAAGGGACTTCTTTCTTTCGCGGGCTCGATAGATTGATATAAAACATCCCCATCCTCTGTCCCCACCGATATCCTACCTACAATTCCATCCCATACACCAATTCGCTCAATCACATTCAGTCAACAGCATCCGAAAACACCTTATTTTACAATACTCACAATGGTCCAAAACAAAGCCATCGTCTTCAAGTCTATCCCCAACGGGTACCCCACCTCTGACAATCTCCACCTCGAGACCCTCAGTGTCGACCTCGATGCCGTCCCTGCCGGCGGCGTGATCGTCAAGAACGGAGTCGTCTCCTTCGACCCGTACTTGCGCGGCCGCATGCGTCCCGCCCATATCGAGTCTTACTCCCCGGCATTCGCCCTCAACGCCCCGATCGGCAGCGCCGGCGTCTCAAAGGTCGTAAGGTCAGACTCCCCGGACTTCAAGGAGGGTGACATCGTCACTGGCCCCGTCGGGATGGAGGAGTACACCGTTGTGTCGAAGGGGAGTCTCAGAGAATTCAGGGTCATTGACACCAAAGAGGGGCTCCCGCCGACCTACTACCTGGGTGTCTTGGGCATGCCCGGATTGACCGCCTAGTGAGTATTCCCCCCGCCTCACCGCATGCTTCCTTTAGGTCCCAGGTTGAGTTTTATGGTAAACTAACATCAATCTCCCACACCAGCTCATCATTCTACGAGATCGGCAAGCCAAAGAAGGGCGAAACCATCTTTGTCTCCGCCGCCTCCGGCGCTGTCGGCGCCATCGTCGGCCAGCTTGCCAAGCGCGAAGGCCTCCGTGTTGTCGGCTCCGCCGGTTCCGACGAGAAGGTCGCCTTCCTCAAGTCGGAGCTCGGCTTCGACGCCGCCTTCAACTACAAGAAGGAGTCGCCCTCTGCGGCGCTCAAGAAGTACGCCCCCGAGGGCATCGATATCTACTACGACAATGTCGGTGGCGAGACGCTCGATGCGGCGCTGGAAGCCGCAAATAAATTTGCGCGCTTTGTCGAGTGCGGGATGATCTCGCAGTATAATAAGAAGAGCGGCGACGAGCTGTATGGGCTGAAAAACACCATGTATATTGTTGCAAAGCGCTTGACGCTTCGGGGTTTCATTGTGGCGGATCAGGACTTGGGACCAAAGTATGCGAAGGAGCATCAGGAGAATCTTAGGAAGTGGTTGGTGAACAATGAGTTTGTGTACCGGGAGACAGTGACGGAGGGGTTGGAGAATGCGGTTGATGGCTTTGTGGGTATGCTGAAGGGGGAGAACTTCGGGAAAGCTTCATTGAAGGTATTTTACTTTCTCCCATCCAGTTTAATTGCTGCAGATGAATCGAATAGTATACTGACTAAGTGATATAGATTGCCGATCTCGAGTAGGTTGCATCATTTCGTTAAGTCCAGTCATTGTATACTATGAGGAGTTATTATCGCGGGTGGGGGATCTTGCTTTTTGGGGACCGTTGTTTCTAACCGTGCATGCTGTTTTCTGCTAGCCACTCTAGCGAGAGTAAGCTGTAAGCTTGTAGTTCTAGTTTTGTATGATTATAGTAGCAAAAATGACAGGAGGCCTGGTGGATATAGCATTGGCGAAGTGGGGGGTCGGAGCTGAGGACGAGGAGGAGGAGGAGAGTACGATACCTACATATCCGGGAATTGAAATTAAATTAAACGCATTGAAACTTCTCATGATTGCTATGCGGGGGGCCAATGATCACTGTGTTAGTAAACTGATATAGCCATACCCACCCGATTAGTAACCCTCCCCGGAGCACAGGCCTTGGCAGTCTCACGTCGCGCCCTGCCTACATAACTACCCCGCACGCAACGAAAATCAAATTGCGCAAATACACATAGAAAGAATAGGCGTACTTGGTCTAACGGTTATGATTTTCGCTTCCCAAGCGGGAGAACGGGGTTCGACTCCCCGAGTACGCATCTATCAGCTTCTCTCGATACTCGTTGTTCCTGGGAAGCTGATAGCCCCCCCAGTTTTGTGGTTTTTGCTTGGTTGACTGCGAATTTGGTTCTGGGGACTCTGAGGAGCACAGATTAGTATTCACCGATATTGGGATTTGTTATCGAGGGGTGTCAGTCAGTCCATCTGGGATAGATGTGCTAGCTAGTCTCTACGGTGTATAGATACATACAGCACAGCTACATATGGGTGTCGTTCTAGGAAAAGGTACCTGTGTGGCAACGCAACAAGGCCTCACCAGCTCGCTACCGCACTCTACAGGCTCCAATTTGTGGAACCAATGTCAGAAAAATTAATTCTGGGCTCTCACCAAGGCCCTCTGAGCTTCATGAAAATTTGGAGTTTATCGGTTGCTTGGTTCGTCGGAATAAGGATTTGGCTGTGCGGACGGTTTTCCTAGAACGACACCCATATGTAGCTATGTAGGCTAGAGTCATCCAATAGGAATTCGTCAATTAGCACCACGTACCACCGTTATGGGTTCCTGTACCACCTACAAGGCCGGTCTTTTTGTGTTGGGCTTTAGGGGGGGTAGGTAGAGATGTAATTAAATGTGTTGTTTAAATGCTATTGAGTTATATAGAGCGAGAGCGAGCGGGCCCTGGCCACTGAGTACAAGTACATGTATGTACTTTAGCTGTCAATGTGTGTTTCGAGCACCACCACCGCCACGCCACTGTATATGTATATATCTAATATTCCGATGCGCACTGCTCTCGCGGTGATTGCTGGGATCTACATGTACCTACCCACCCACCCACCTACCTACCTACCTACCTACATATACCTACCTACCTACCTACCTACCTATGTATATACATAGGTAGATAGGTAGATAGGTACATATAGTCTGGCGCAGATCGTCTATGTACGGTATTGCTACGGTATTGCTACGGTATAGTATTTAGAAACCCGGTTTAATTCGGAGGTTTCAAACAATTCCGTATTGGTACAGTGTCCCTTTTTTGGTACTGTACCTATATACCTACAGTATGAAAAAAAGGGGTGGAATCACCTACGGAACATAATGACGAATACCGAATTAAACCGGCATTGTAGGAAGAATACTGTACCAATGCCGTATTCTTACCACATTACTAGCGTATTGACGAGAATACCGTAGTGATCCCACCCCCCTTTTTAGTACTGTACCTACATGTATGTATGTATGTAGGTAGAGTACATGTATGTAGAGTAGGGGCATAGTCTGGCGCAGATCGTCTATGTAGGTTGCACGTGGGTAGGACGCGGGGGCAAGAAGAACATAATGTTGATCTAGTCATCATATATGTATGTTTTTAATTCGTAAAACTACATGTATGTATGTATGTACCTACATGTATCCCATCCATTCATGTCACAAAGGCCTAGCTAGCTATGTAGCTACATAGGGCCCGCCCGCAATGTGTAGAGGAGTATGGATGTAGGTACATGTAGATGCTGTTGCCGTTCCGGCGCTCAACGGGTTTGCCTGTGCCGTTGGGGAATGTTCCCGTATGGTGTGTGTGTGTGTGTGTGTGTGGTGTGTGTGGTGTGTTATAATGTGGGTAGACTAGCGTTAAACTCAATTGAACATGTTTTTAGTTCGTAGATACATCCCTGGGGTCGATTACTTAATTACATGTAGTCTTCTAGCATCATCGGCGCAGTTTGGGTGGGATGGCCTTTTTGCATGGGCTGGGCTGGTAGGTCTCGGCGCTTTGTGTGCAGGCGGTTTTTATTTATTTAACGGTATTGCAATCATTGATAGCAACCGGCCCGCGTCGAGGCCGCCTTCGAGTGTCAATGATTAAAGACTTATATATATAACGCTCATGCAAACATGCCCAGTTGATACCAGGCCCTGTGTTGTACTTCCGGAGAGCTGAAAGCATATCTAAAACCCAAACCCGCGTGGCTGCTCCTTCCGGTTCCTTCTTTGCTTTTGCAATATCCGAAAAAGGATATTTGGTATAGGCCTATGTAATGATCGAACCGTCACAGCCTTTACAACAGCAGAGGTCCAGGAATTCAGGTCCCCCCCTACTTATCAGGCAGGCAGATATAGCCGGCTAGACTGTACTCTTGCCCTCACCGCGGCCCAAGCAAGACTCAATTACTTCCGAATCTCTACCTAGTGCTATATGTTTACCATATCTTCCTACATACGCACCAGGATAACGTTATCATCCAACTGAACACAAACAGCCTGCTACTCCGGTCTATTCGCTACTCTACCTCTACTATCCATTCACATCTTGGCACCCACTATTCCAGTCAACCAGTAGACACGCACAATCCAAAAGGGGCCATCCCTACTAACCCACCAAACCTTACCCCACATAGGGCTGTCTTCCCGACCGATCAGTTCATCCCTGTCCCACCACGCCCTAACACGGCACATCAGAACCCCTTACCCCGGAGATCAAGTTGTCCCTGCAGCGCATTGCATTGCAGCGACTCAGTAGGTGTGACATAACTACATTCCTCAGCTACTTGGCTTCGGAGCCTACCGACCGCGCCCATGGCCCCGTAGGTAGTCTACCAGGAGAGATACAAATAACTCCCTCTCTCCTCTGATTAATGCCCCAATACACCCATCACCTCTCCCATCATTGACCGTGCAGGGTACCTACAATGGCACCACAACGCCCCACCACCACCCGTCTCCTTACACTCGCAGCCCTCACCGCCCTCACCGCGGCCACCAGCAGCACCCCCGACTGCCGCTGCTTCCCCACGGAACCCTGCTGGCCCTCCCCCGCCGACTGGGCCGCCCTCAACGCCACTGTCTCGGGCCGCCTCGTCGCCACTGTCCCAATAGGGTCCGTCTGCCACGCACCAAACTACGACGCGGAGAAATGCAAGGTCCTGCAAGACAGCTGGCACGACCCAGCCGCCCATGACGAATCCTCATCGTCCATCATGGCGCCCGTCTGGGCGGCGCAGAGCTGCGACCCCTTCACGGACCCGAGCACGGCGTGCGAGTTGGGCAACTATGTGCGGTATGCCATCAATGTGACGGAGCCCGCAGATATTGCGGCGGGCATTGCGTTCGCAAAGGAGCATAATGTAAGGCTAGTGGTGCGTAACACGGGGCACGACTATTTGGGGAAGTCGACAGGCGCGGGGGCGCTCGCGGTTTGGACCCACCATCTGAAGAACATCACGTATATCCCAGCGTATAGTGGGGCGGCGAACTGGACGGGGGCGGCGATGAAGTTGGGCGCGGGCGTGCAGGGGTTTGAGGCCTATCGAGCGGCAGATTCGTATGGTATGAGTGTGGTAGGCGGTGAGTGCGATACGGTGGGGATTGCCGGAGGGTATACGCAGGGAGGCGGACACAGCGCGTTGATGTCGAAGTATGGGCTGGCGGCGGACCAGGTACTCGAGTGGGAGGTTGTGACGGCGGATGGAAAGCACCGCGTGGCAAACCAGAGGAAGAATAGCGATCTCTATTGGGCGCTGAGCGGTGGTGGCGGAGGCACATACGGAGTGGTAACGTCCATGACGGTGAAGGCGCACCCGGATGGAGTGACTTCGGCCGCGAGACTGACTTTCACGCATGATGGGAGTGCGGAGATGGTAGAGAAGTGGTATGAGGCCTTGGATTTCTTCCATCAGATGACGCCGTCGTATACAGACCGCGGGGCTTTCAGTGTCAATGTGTATTTCACGGGGTCGTTCTCGCTGGGCCCGTGGTTTGGGCCCGGCCTCACAAAGGCCGAGAGTGAGACGCTTTTGGCACCGCTGGTCGCGAAGTTGGATGACCTAGAGCTGCCATACACGTACAACATGACCGAGTTCCCGTCATATTTGTCTGCGTTCAGCGATATGTTTGACTACATCGCAGTCGGCATTGCGCAGTACGGTGGTCGCCTCATTCCCCGAAAGACTGTGCTGGAGAACCGCGAGGGACTGAACAAGGCGATTCGGGGGATCATTGATACCGGCTCATTGATCTTTGAGATTACCACCCACCCGACGCTGGAGATTGCTGGGTATCCTAACAACGCGGTGCTCCCGGCGTGGAGAGACAATGAGCTCAACCTAGTTGTAACCATGTAAGCATTGGCCCCCATTTCAAATCCGGAGAGCTAGATATACTGACAGCTGTGATAGCCCCTGGAATGACACGGCACCAATGTCAAAAGCCTATGCCGACCAAAAGACAATCACCAACGTCTGGGATGCCGCTCTCCGAGAGCTTGCTCCGGACTCGGGCGTGTACATGAACGAGGCCGACCCCTACGAGCCAAATTTCCAGAAGGAGTTCTTTGGCGCGAACTATGACCGCCTGCTCAAGATCAAGGACAAATATGACTCGGAGCAAATCTTCTATGCGATCACTGCAGTTGGTAGTGACAGGTGGACGGTGGAAGATAGCGGTAGGCTGTGTAGAAGTGGGTGATTCTCTCTTCTTTCTTTCTCTAGGTTCGAACTGATGGATTAGGCGGTGTGGTGGTGCATGATGAATTGTAGGAGATGGGGGTACCTTTCTTTCTCTATTTGATAATGGATTATCTTTCAATGTAGAAGAAGAAGCCATGGGCGTTTAATATCCGCAATTAGTTGCCGTATAACTAGATATATTATATTTAGACACTCACCCATAATAGAGAAAATATTCACCGAGAAATCTGTTGCACATGCAGAGCTAGATGCAGCCACATGTAGTTTTTTCAATCACTCAGCTCGATGAGGAGCCTAACCCTCCCCCCATAATGTGGGAGGGAGGCTAGAATCTCAATGCCCAAATAAGGTGGGCAACGGACAGCAATATTAAACAGCAGGAAACCGACCAATCTGTACCTACATATGCATACATATAAATATCGAGGCGTATATATATCGTGGCCGTGAGTGGAACGTATTTTGCGGAATGTAGTTGAGAGGATGTTGTGCTACATGTACCTGTAGACATCTCCTTAGCCATTGCTCGCAATGTGGCTCTAGCACTCTGCCTACAAAAATAAGGTCCACCCCCCACCCTCGTGCTGAGATATACACCCGAGTGACACCTGGTGAAGGTATCACACAGCATGTCTCACCTCCTCACCCACAAGCAAACATGTGACGTAACCACTGGTGGTTGCCTGAACCGAACAACGCCCATTGGCCGCCTGAAGCCATCCTCACATATGGGGGAGTCGCCTTTATCACCACCACCACCACTCCACTACACGACGTACAACAATTCAGATCTTAACTAGCTATCCCACAATCACAGCAACAGCTAAATTAT
The DNA here is from genome assembly GCA_024713685.1 of Morchella sp. 2014-9hei. Lineage (NCBI taxonomy): Eukaryota > Fungi > Ascomycota > Pezizomycetes > Pezizales > Morchellaceae > Morchella > Morchella sp. 2014-9hei. The sequence continues at coordinate 1,254,650 of JAMGYW010000018.1, forward strand.
TTACAATGGGGTAAGCTATCTCCACCCATACCCGCACAGCACAAGAACCATGTAACTATAGCTCCATGTAACTATAGCTAACTTACCCCACAGCAACGGCCAGTTCAAGCTCCTCTTCCCCTCCCACGCCATGCCTTTCAGCATCCCCAAGGCCGAGATCCCCGTACCTACTCTCTCCCCACTCCCATTTCCCCCTACTCCCCTCACCGCTAACACCCTATAGGCGATCGTCTCAAGGGTAAACCTCATACTGAAAGACATGGAGAAGAAAGGCCTCACTAAAACCGGCGGCTTCTCCATCCCCGCGTCCGACGGCTCCGGAACCACTATTCACATCGACATGCCCATCCCCGGTGACTGGATCCTCGTCGACGTCGACTACTCGACTGTCATCTACGAGGCTTTTGCGAAAGATATGGTGAGAGGCGGCGGCACGTACATGGTGCTGCCGATGAAGGTCGCGGGGCTCAATGCCGTCGATCTAAAGGCGGCGTGTGCGAGGGCGACGGCTGGGCCAGCGGTGACTCCGGCGTCGCCGCCCCCGGTATATCAGGCGAAGGCGACAAGCGCGGGGAAGTCGGCGACGACGTAAGTATGTGTGGCGTAGTGGTGGGACTCTGACCAGCTGGTAGGGTGGTGGGTGGTGATAAGGATGGTGCTTGCTTTTTTTATTTTGTTTTTTGGGAATGGGAATGGGGTTTAGGTTTGGTGATTTTTGGTGCTTTTGTTTCTTTATTGGTTCTTCATTTTTATTGATTATCATGTTATTCATGTCCTACTGTACGCAACCCACATATTTTTTCCACACTATAACTTCTCATTAGTCCCGGGTGGAGTGCACTATTACCCGAAATCGTAATACGAAGTGTTACCGGGTCACTACTCTATCTACCTCGACTCCGCACCGCCTTATCAACGTCGTCCACAGCCCCCCTCCATGCATGTGGGGTGCGAATAAGGCGTCGCTTAACTCCAACCTGACACAGCCCCGGCCCCCCGCCATTGCGTAGTACAACGTCGCGGTTAGTAATCATTGGCCTTGCTGGGTGCTGTGCAGGTGAAGAGCGATATCTTCACATTGCTTAAGAAATGTAATACACGTGACACAACTGGCATAGGTAGACGCCTGGCGCTTATTGCTTACGTGGCAGGTAAGCGCCCGACGTAGCCACCTATGTCCGATAGCTTTATAAATAGGCTGTAGATTAGACAAGAAATAAATCATCGATAGCATCATACATATTCCCTACGCTTAGTGCGTAACAATTGGTAGCAACACCCTTCATACAGAAGGAACTCTGTTCTAAGAGAACAAAGATCGACAAAACCTCCGCGAGACTCCCGTTCAAATAACGGGTTACCCTACGCTAAAGACGTTAAACACCAACGCAGAGGGAGCAAAAATAGTGCAAAATTTTCATCACCACAGCTCATTCCTCACATCCCACACTTCGGAAAACACAGAAACCATACGCTTCCGCTACCTCAATTCTGAACCATACGCTTCCGCTACTTCCTTTAAAAGCATACGCTTCCGCTACTTCATCTCTTTTCACACACAATCCCAGTTTCTATATATGGATAATTCTTCAATCACTTGGAATCACAGAAATCCTGGGAAACGTAATAGAGAAGCAAGACGTGCAGCAGCTACTGCACCTACCGCGTTTACATCTAGACATCGGGCCATCGTCGACATCACTACCGCAGCTCTCGCAGCATTGCACGAACCCCAACGTGCACAACAGCCAGAGCCGCGTTTCGACTCCTACCCAAATACTTTTACAGAGCCTGCCGCCTATCAGCAGTCACTCTACGAGCATCACCACTCGGAGACAGAACCACGCACTCAAGACTCCGTTTCATTCAATTCCTACCCACACTCAGTTAGGGAACCTACTCCAAGCCAAACCGCTTCATTTTTCGCCCCACCTCCGGCGAATACTCCCGTGGATCTCCAGAGCAATTTCTCCGAAACACTCAGCGTCGCCACAATCCCTGACCCAGACCTCAACGCAGCCGCTCAAACCGTTATTAATTCAAGAGAGGAGGATAACCGTCGTCAAAGGCTTCACCGAGCATACGATTCTCGCAGGCACGCGCGCACAAGAGAGCATAGAAGGAACCGGGTTACACGCCGCGCTTCCCCAGCCCCTAGCAACGCCAGCAGACGCAGTCTTTTCGATCGAATTACACTGCCTCCTCAGAATAATCCTCGGCACCCCCGCAGATCTTAAGGAAAGATTAAGAGCTGGCTACTACTTCCCGTTTACCGGTGGGGATCAGAAGGAGCCTCGCGCGCATCGAGACACATTATTTAGCAAACCCTAGTTTACCAGTTCCTAATAAACTTACCTCTTATATCCTCTATTTAAAACCGCTCCTCTCTCCGTCTGAATCTGTTTCCCAGAACTCAAGAGTGGGTAAATCCACTAGGTCAGGACCCCAATTAGAGGAAAATACTCTCCCTCCTTTAGAAGAATTCTACACCTCAGTAGATAGTTGGATAGAACATCACAATCTATCTCCAGTCGAGACACCACATAGTGCTGCCTCATCCGTACTCTCCGAACCTCTTTCAGATTCTTCTTTCGACGACGCTCCGTTAATCCCTGTTTCTCAGGGAGAAGGTATTTCTCATCTTCAAGATCACGGTGGTGTTTCTCATCACCCCGAGCACTCGCATTTTATTCAAGAACCTGCCTCTACAGGCTCCCCAGCAAAACTGGACAACGCCGACTATCCCGACATTCCCTCCTCCCCCTACCCGCGCATAGACGCTAGAATGGCGGAAATTCCGTCTTGGCTGGAAGCCTTACTAAAAGACTCTGCCGAAGAAAGAAAATTCGCCAGAGAAGCTATGATGGCCGCGGCGGAAGATAGAAAGCACGCCGCCGAATCCTTGCGTACAGCAGCAGAGCTCATAGCACTGCGCCCATCTCACCCCACCACGGGCACTAGCCATCACATTACCACCCTCAAACCAGACAGCTTTGGATACTTTAACCCAACAAAGATCCCCGATGCAGAAGCAGCATACAGATTCATTGATGCCATACAAGACGGAGTCATAGTTTACGGGGAAACCAGCACTAGAGCAGTACTTAGGCGTTGCATCAAGGGTACCATTGCAGATAATTGGTACTACGGATTATCGCAGGAAGAAAAAGAAAGCCTCACATCTTCCACCGTTAATTGGGTCACCCTCCTCAGGAGAGATTTTATGCCTAGAGCAGCGCTCCTAGAGTTGGAAGCGCAGAAAGAAGTATTTACATACAACCAAGGACGAAGCGCCTCCGAGTATGTCACTAGGAAGATACTACTCTGCAAAATCGCAGGCATCACAAACGAGAACCTGCAGGTGGAGCTTATACACAAGGGTCTTTCTCAAGCAACTGAATTATTTGCAATGCTAGAAATGGGCGTCAAAGACGACGGCACCAATACAGTACAGGATTACAAGTCAAAAGTTCGCAAGCTCCAAGACGCAGCGCTGGCAAGCTATAACGCCCATAAGACAACACAATACCAGAAAAAGCCATGGTCAAATTACCCGCCAAAAGACAATCCCAGTACAGAGCAATTAGCAAAGACCAGTTCGCCCACCACCACTACCCGCCCTCCAGACAAAGGCAAAGATAAGGCAGGAGCACCAAGGACACCTAAGGAAGGCAGGAAATATCCCAGAAGTAGAAAGTGTAAAAACTTTCCTACCTGCGGAGACGGCGAACATTGGGACGCCGAATGTAAGATGCGTAACAGCAACCTCCCCTCCAAGCAGACGCGCGCCTATTACGCCAGCGCGGATAGCGACGGATGGGAGGAGCGCGACGAGGACTCCGACGCCGAAGAATACTACGTCAACGTAATGCAAGCGCACTTCGCATACGAATACCAGAAAGGCTTGGACGAGCAGGAAGGGTTCACGGGCCTAGAAGATGCCGTTCCAGAGATCACTTTGGAACGCGCTGCTCCACTCCCACCCACCAAGGTCACGGCACAAGACATGCCATTTCAGTGCGGAAATTGCAACGAAAGATTCAAGCTAAAGAGGTTACTCTACCGTCACCTCAAGGCTACCAACCACTACACCAAAAATCCTAAGGACGCACTACCACCACCAACTATTATCACTTCAACCGCTATACACTCAAAGGATCCCGAAGATCGCATCCAGGACTGCCAGTTCATGACACTCAACATCGCATTTTCCTCCGATAAAGCAGAGGTATACGAGGTCGTCGCCGACACAGGTATCGCAAACTCGGCCATCGACGCAGCCTTCCTACAAGAAAAAGCCCCTCACGCTATCATCCACGAGCTCACAACTCCCAAGATAATAAGAGGAATAGGAGGCGCATCAGAGGACGTCACCAAGCTGGCAACAGTCCCCACCTATCTAGTAGCTGACGGCAACCGGATGGCCAAGTTAACAATCACCTACCACGTCTTCACAAGCCTGCCCTGCAACGTTCTACTCGGCAATGACGTGTTCCTTTCGGAGGGAGCAGAAATCAAGTTCGCACAAAACCATATGACCTTATCCTCATGCGAGAACATTAGAGTCCCCATCAAGGTAACCACAAAAGAGAAAGCCTCTAAGATCATAGCCCGCATAGCAACAAAGGCGGTCATCCCACCTCGCAGCACATTCCTCCTGCCAATCAAGCTTAGCAGACCTTTGGAACCCGCTCAAGATTACCTATTTCTCAGCAAACAGAAGGCAATTACTAGTCAAGCATGCAGCGCCGGCATATTTAGACACGATCAGAAGAACGTGATCTACACAAACCTCAATGACTATGAGGTTACAGTATTTAAAGGGACAGCCGTGGGAAGCGTGAGCAGCATTAACCATACCCACAAAAGAAAGCTATGGCCAGAGGCTACCAAGGAAGTTAGAGCGTACCTAGGGTTCCCCACCGAAAATATCCATACCGGGATAGGAGGCTTCTTACCCAAAGAAAGCATCACCGAACAAACTCGTCCTAGGATTATGCCCGTCAAGTCAACAGAAACCAGGACACCAATCGAACAAACCTCATACCTTCCACCCCCTTGGCTCTATGAGGAATATAAGCCCACCCACCCATTCCCATTACCAGAAGGGATCACCAAACCCGACCCCTCTACCTCTACATGGAACGAAGTGCATATTAGCACTTCAGACCTTACCAAAGAACAAGAAGACGCTTTGCGCAATCTCTGCAAAAGACATAAATTAATATTTAACGAAAAAATGGGTTGCGTTAGGGAAGCGCAAGAAGACTGGTTAAGGGTCCCTGTATCACCAGACCTGGAAAGGACAGTGAAATCCAGACCACCCTACCCAGCATCTAAGGCTTCTAAGGCCGCAATCGACACACAATTTAACGATAACGTGGCTCAAGGAAGGATGAGCAAAATCGACCGACCCTCTCCATACAGCATGCAGGTTTTCGTAGTTAAACACGGAAACAAGGAGAGACCTGTAGTCGACATGAGGATGCTTAACGAGCTGGTACCAGGCGATGCCTACCCATTGCCCAGGCAAGAAGATATCCTTGCTAACATCAGCGGCATGAATTTCATCAGCGCTTTGGATATCACGTCGGCATTCTACCAAAGAATGATTCATCCAGATGATCGCTACCGCACCGGAATAGTAACCCACAGAGGGCACGAAATGTTCACAGTATCCCCAATGGGGTACAAAAGGTCGGTGCAGCACCAGCAAAAGCTAATGGACAAAGCTTTTACCGGTCTTACATGGCGGTTCGTATCATGTTTCGTGGACGATATATGCGTATACTCTCGTACGTTCCCGGAACACGTGCAGCACCTGGATGAGGTTTTTCGTATCCTGGCAAACCTCGGTATTACGCTTAGAGCAAAGAAGTGCTTCTTAGGATTTCATTCTCTGGAGTTGTTAGGTTATCTGGTAGACAGAATGGGGCTCACTACCACAGAAGCAAAGACAGCAGCTCTCCTTAATCTACCATACCCCGAAACGTTAAACAAACTGGAGTATTTTGTCGGCCTGACAAATTGGAACCGGCACTTGGTGCCCTACTACGCACAGCGCATCAAACCTTTAACAGGGCTCAAAAAGACTATGCTCAAACTAGCGCCTACGGGAAGAGGAAGAAAATCATACACAGCAAGAACTCCCATACCTAAAGACGAATTACTCATCGCAGCGTTCGAGGACGTCCGCGACGCCATAGGTTCACGCCCTAAGATATTCCACTTCCTCCACGACAGACCCTTATTAGTGTTCTTGGACGCATCACCAGAGTACGGTATAGGGGTAGGCGCATACCAGCAGAAGGACCTAAACAAGAGTCACGAGAATAAGACAAATCTTCTCCCAATTATGTTTATATCACGTGAGCTCACACCAGCGGAGAAAAACCATTGGCCCACCGACATGGAAATGTCAGGGTTGGTGTGCATCAGCAAAAAATTTGGTTCGGTCTGACGCACCTGGGCGTACCCAGGCGCACCCGGCGCCATTGGGCGCACCAGGCGCATGAGAAGTTTTCTTACCTGCATCCATACGCCCCGGCGCAAAACGATATCGTCGCGACGATAAAATACGAGAATCTCTCCCGTTCCCGTCGCGGAGTCGTCGTTTGCTCAAAAGACGAGTCGTCAAAAACCTCGTCATTCCCCCGCCCGGGCTCGTCAAATTCCCAGGCATTTGACGAAACGTCGCGTCCTATGCCCGTCAAATTCCCAGGCATTTGACGAGACGCCCCGTCCTATGCCCGTCGAATTCCCAGGCATTTGACGAAACGCCCCGTCCTATGCCCGTCGAATTCCCAGGCATTCTACGAAGAGTCTCACCTTTTGATCGTCACATTCCCAGGCATTCTACGAAGCATCTCGCCTTTGCCCTCCCGGCCTCGTCATGTCAGGGAACTACACACCCTTTGCATTCGCGGGCTCGTCACTCGCCTTCGTGGGCCCGTCATTTGACGGAAATCTACATCTCAAGCAATCGCGGGCCCGTCATTTGACGGAATATATCGTCGGCATTTCACGATAGGTCGCCTGGTGTTTTGGGCATCTCGTCGGCATTTCACGATAGGTCGCCTGGTGTTTTGGGCATCTTGTCGGCATATCACGATAGGTCGCCTGGTGTTTTGGGCATCTCGTCGGCATCGTCAATTTCCGGCAATCATGGTCAATTTACGAATTATATACATCTCCTAGTCTGTCTATCTAGCTCTACGTCCCCGTCCTCTTCTCCTACTGCCTCTCCTCCGCAGGACATTGTCCTGGGAATCCTCGCCTCCGCCGCTGTATTGGCTCGTCATCTTCCAGCACCAATTGACGCCCGGAGGGATTGCCCGCGCTACGCTCTGCATCGTCAATATGCTCTGCATCGTCAATATGCTCTGCACCGTCAATATGCTCTGCACCACTATGCTCTGCATTGTCAATTTCCCCACAGCCACTCATATCATCATCATTAACAAAGCCTGATTCGAGGTCGTCAGGGTAGATGCCCATCTCGTCATTACCGTCATTGAGCTTTGCTCTAAGACCCGCCAGGAAACTTCCGACGCCTGGGTCAACAAGGGCTTCCCTACTCTCCATTGATGGGAGCTTGCAGGAATTGGTCAATTTCACACGCTTGATTATCTCCTGCCGAATGCCGGTCAAAACCAGCATCGACGATTCCGCGTCTGGGAAGGATCGATTCCAGGTACCCACCTGCCTCTCGTAGATTACTGGCATACCCGTCAATTAGCCAAACGCGCTGGGAAACGACGGGACCGTTGCCAGTGTAAAACGACGGATATGCCGGGAGAACGACGGGAACGCCGCCAGTGCAAAACGACGGAAATGCCAGGGAATGAGGGGAAGACCGGGAATATTACAGAGGTGTCAGGAGAATGACGGGAATGCCGCCGCCAGTGCAAAATGACGGGAATGCCAGGAGAATGACGGGAAGACCGGGAAGATTACGGAGGTGCCAGAGAGATTATGGAAAGTGCCAGGACGGCGTGGGAATATGCCAAACAGCGGTGGGGAGGATGGTACACTGGGAATATGCCAGGACGGCGTGGGAATATGCCAAAACGGCGGGGGAGGTAATTATTGACTGGGAGAAAGACGGGTAGAGTGGGAAAATGATGGGAGGGCGGAGGAGAAACTCACTGCCGCAATAGTCCTTGTTGAAGACACCGTTCTTCCAGCTACTGCCCCCGATTACGTGCACTCTCAGTGCGTGGTAGAGCACTGTCGAGACGAGGCAGATGAATGTGTGGTTGATGCAGCCCTCAAACTCCGGATGATTGACGGCAATGCCTCGATTCGTCTTGTAGTAGCAGTATACAATGAAGCGCGGTATCTGGGGTGCGGAAAAGTGCCATTCGACGGGCTAAACGCATCAGTGAAATGCCCTGCCGCATCAGTGAATTGCCCAATCACTGGGAACATTACGAGGAACGCATACCTCGTAATGTTCCGGATCACAGTTGAAAGCGATTAGTCCGTCAGAAGATAATCAACCCGGTCTTTGAGATTCTCGGGGGACAGGCCTAAAAGCCCGTACGAGGAAATGACGAAGCTCTTTGCCTTCTCCATCATATGGGATCTTGCCCGTTGATGGTAGTATCTGATCTGTGCACTCACGCTCATGGTCAAACCCTCGGTATGCTCACTACCCTCCGTCGCAGAATCCCAGGCCTTCCGGATCATTACCGGCATTTCCATCACGGAAGGGAGCGGATTGACGAAGAGGGTTTCCTTGGTAATATCCCAGCCCGCCTTCTCCAGGATGAACCTGTAGCTCATGTCAAAACGCTTTAGCCCACGCGTTCGAAAACACGTCCTTTGCGGATTCGGTGGAGTCCGCGCGCGTTCGAACTCGGAATTCTGATGACTCGATTCGGGAATGACCATCCGACCTGGATTTTTGACTACTGGGTGTGGGTTCCCCGGCCGATGGGTCCTAGATTTTGACGGCTAGTCAGGAGACTTGACTACTATGGAGTCGTCATGCTGTTTCTGCCAATTCTTGCAATTGCTCAAGTTAGATATGTTAATGGCGGTATTTGGTTTGGGCAAATATATGAATGAGCTTACGGATCCTTTGACAATTGCGGTGAGATTGAGAATCGCGGGTGGGCTTGAGGCGAGAGCTGGTGAGATGCCTGGCATTCAACCTCCGTCTTTTGGCCAACGACCGCCATGAAGCTGGAGATCGATCTGGGAATGCCTCTGGAATTCCTCCTCGTACTCGGAAGCCTCTTCCCCGATATCGGGCTCTCGCCTCTGGGATTTTGACGCGGTAGCTCTTCGCCTGTTCGACTCCTGAGAAAAGGTGCTAGGAACCTCCTGTGATGAACGTGCATGCCGCTGACTAGATGACCATTTGCCCCTGCTAATCGTGCCAGATTTTTGACGGTGGGAGTCGTTCCTGGGCATTTTCTGTGCATGGCGGGAAGATTCCGCTCGGGAGGGTGGTTGAGGCATTGTGGTATGCAGCAATGAATGCAGATACCACACCCGACTTTATCACACCCTATTGCATCTGGGGTGTGGGCATCGACTTCACAGCGTAATGGGAAGAATGATGCAATCGTCATAAATCCTACATGGGCTAATATCTCGGATCTTGGTAATGCCGGCATACATGTGCTAATATCTCGGCGGTGCTAGGCCTCTACGGGCAAAAATCTCGGCAATGCCAGGCAATTCCGGGAGATGCAAAGCAAAGCCAGGAGATGCCTTCCGCATGGTATGAACCTAACCAAAAGTAGATTTACTAGTCCTAAATACCGACGGTAATGATACAAGCGTCAAAAAATCACATATCGATACCGAGCACAGAATACAGATAGGAACCGATAATAATACAGCGGTCAAAAATCACAGAGCGATATCAAATGCCGAACAGATTGCCCAAAACACATAGAAGCCCATATGAGGACTGGGCATAATACGGAAGTCAAAAACATCAATCGATAAAGGACGGGGAATAATACGGAAGTCAAAAAGAAGGGATGGGTAAAGGACGGGGAATAATACAGCCGTCAAAAAACAGGAATAGGTAAGGGCGGGAATGATACAGTCGGAGGGGTAATCTAAATAGAGATCAGCTCGATATTCGGATTCTTCAAGGTCGCACAAGGACGGGGAATATTACCATCAACGAATAGGAAACCGGCGTTTTACCCAGAACATTGAGAAGAAACTAGAGATTGCCCAAAGACAGAGATTGCCCAAAGAAAGAGATTGCCCAAAGAAAGAGATTGCCCAAAGAAAGAGATTGCCCAAGGAAAAGATTGCCCAAGAAAAGATTGGAGTACAAAGAATATTGCCGAGAGATTACGGAAGAGATTGAACAAAGGAAATTGACCGAAGACTACTTAGATTAGCTAGGCTGAGGTGACCAGCGGATTGCCCAAGCCTGAATAGATGCATACCTCGTTAGCCATACACACAGTGGGCGGATTGATCGCCACTTACCCACCCTTCCCACGGCGAGAAGATTTCTGCCAGAGGCGTGCACCGGCGGGCATAGGTGGGGGGCACGGCGAACTTAGGTGCAGCAGCGGGCTTAGGTGCAGCAGCGGCCTTAGGTGTGGAGATAGGTTGAAGTTGCGATTTCGATGGAAACAGAAGAGTCAGACTTCGTAAGGGCCAGGTTCCTCTTCTGGAGCAGGCTCCTCGTCTGAACCAGGCACCCCTTCTGGGCCAGGCACCTCCTCAATATCCCCATCCTCGAGATCATCATCCACAGGGCGTGAGCTCTCGAAGTCTTATCTGGCGTCCTGCTTTCCTCCGTCATTCGTCCTCCCATGCCCGGCATCTTCCGTTCATCATCTTCGGTCAATTTCTGGCGGCCTGAGGCTGCACCTCAGGGGCCGGACTCTCTGCAGGCTCGTCCCGTATCATCTGTCTGAGGATTCATAGGCATTAGTAGGCATCCTGACGATTGACTAGTTGGGCAATTATTCTAACTTACACCCTCGATCTTTTCCATCTCTGAGCTGCAGAAGCTAGCTGCGCTGGGGTTCTTGCCGGAGCCTGCGGAGGTGCCTTCCTTGGCGTAGATGTTTTGGAGCCAGAAGCCTTCTGACTGGGAGGAAGGGACTTTGGCGGGGACTTTGGCGGGGACTTTGGCGGGGATTTTGACGGGGACTTTGACGGGGACCTGGGAGGGTTTTTCCCAGTCGATTTGGGTGTCGATTTGGGTGCCGGCGTTGGTGCCGGCGTTTTCCCCTTCCTCGATCTCTTGGTGGGGAGCTCCTCCTCCCCCTCCTCGTCGTCGTCGTCGTCGTCGTCGTCGTCGTCGTCGTCGTCGTCGCCGTCGCCGTCGTTGCCGTCGTCTTCCTCGTCGTCTTCCTCGTCATCTTCCTCGTCATCTTCCTCGTCCTCATCCTCCTCTTCCTCTTCCTCTTCCTCCCGTTGCTTGTCCTTCCCGGCATTTTTCTTTGCAGGGCTTCCAGAGGTTTGCCCAGCTTTGCTCCTATTCCTTGAGATTTTTGGCCGAGGAGCAGGCCCTGCCAGTTCATCTTCCTCATCTCCGTCATCTTCCTCGGCATTCTTGTCGTCGTCGTCGTCACTGAGCTCGATGATCTCGGGCCTTTTTCTCTTCCCCGTTGCCCAGGAATTTCCCTGCTTCTCTTCGGTAAAGCCCGACGACCTCCGGTCAATCCGCAGTTGATTGTCCATCAGAGTCTCCCAGTCTCCCATGAAGTATGGATACAGGCTCGGGGGGGGAGTCTGCTTCCCGTTGATATCCTGCTCGTGGTAGACAACTTGGAGGCGGAGGCAGGGCAAATCTCGGCAGGCACTTAGCCAGACCTGGGCGTCCTTATCGTTGTGCAGGAAGATTGCCTGCAAGGTGCTGGGCGAAATGTACCCCTCTGCGAGAGTCCGACCTTTGGGAATTTGTCGTCAGGCACAAGTGCCCCAATCAGATTGCGGATGCACCTGATCTTTCTGTACGCGGACATCGAATCCAGCTGCGACAATTTGACCATCCTCACTACCTCGGAGAGACACGGGCCCGGGAGTGAGCTGTAGGTGAGGTAGGGATGCCCGGCAAAGTTCCTAGGAGTCCAATTGGGCATATCCCACACCTTCCGCCGTCGGCCGTCCACCTCCTTACCCTTCTCGAACCTTACCTTGGGCATTTTCACCGTGGCGGTAGCATGTCGGGTAGCAGTGGGTAATGCCGGCCAGGCGGTCGACTAGATCTGGTTCCCAGGTCAGCTTTGGCCGGGCTCCATGAGTAAAGCTTCGTCAATTTCCTCCTCCTCCTCCTCCTTTTCCTCCACCACCTCTTCCTCCGCTTCTTCTTCCTCTGCCTGCTCGTCGTTCCTCGCTGCTTTCCTTCTTCCCGTCCTATTCCTCGCCCGGCTCCCCGGCCTTCCTCCGCCGGGGTTCCTGGGCTAATTCCTTCATCTTCCGAGGGCAGGAATTCCTCCAGGTCGTACTCCTCCTCCTCGGGCAAAGGGTGGTGGGTAATCTTAGTCCTTTTCCTCCCGGACTTGGTGCAGGCTCCGAGGGCCCATCTGCTCGTCCTTTGCCCTTGTTCTTCTTTTACTGCTCTGGCAGCTCTGGCGCTGGCCGCGATGCTGGCTTCTTGGTCTTTGCTTCGTTATTTGGCCTCACTAGATTGAACCTAGCCTTGTCATTTGCGACTTTCGGCGGCATAGATGCATGAAGGAAGAGCTGATGGCGGCGTCGACCAAGATGCCTTGCATCGTGATCTTGTCGCCTTCCTGCTCGGCGAGGTGGTGGTATTGGGGCCAGGGCTCATGGCTGAGCAAGAGCCTTCTTCTTCCCACTGGGCGGTGATGCGGAGGTCTTGCTGGCAATTCCATTGTTGATGAAGAAGTCGTGAACCGAATCCCTCATAGTCTCCCATTGCGTCGGCGAAAAGCCCATGATGGATCTGATGGTGGTGATATTGAGGTTGGGCAAGTCGGCATATCCCTAAGCAGGCTTTAGACAATGATCAAATGACGGGAATAGGACGAGGAAGAGGACGGGGATGCGACGAGGTCAAAGGACGGGAATAGGACGAGGAAGAGGGCGGGAATGCGACTAGGAAGAGGGAATTAGCGATCGTCATACCTGCTGCAGGCACTCTGCCTTCGGCACATGCAATATCCAGGCATCGGCTCTCTTCGCTCTCAACCGGGGTTTCTAGGAGATGATGGTGAGGGTGGGCCGACTTTTGGCGCTATCGCGTAACCGGCAGATTTCTTCGCTTCGACTTCAATTTGGGCATTTTGCGTTCTGGATAATCGACGATTATCGAAGATCGCGAATAGCGAAGGCTGGATAAAGGACGGGAGAGAGAGCCTGAGGAAAGGACGGAGGATTCGGCGCTTTATATAGAACAAAGAGCACGACCGGAATAATCCCGAGTGTGTACGGGAATCCGCAAAGAATCATCGCGAGGTAGACGGAATCCGCAAAAATCATCGCGATGGTGCTGGAAAAGGCACCAGAACGATTCATCCTGCAAACAAAGAAAAATGCCGAATGCATCAGCGCCTCGTCGTCAACGCGGCAAATATCCCACGGCCGCATCGCGCCTGATATATGCATCGCCGGATTGTTGGTGGTGGATGTTGGTGGTATGTTTGCCCAGAGTAGTGAACATGGTGAAGAGTATGGATTAGAGGTTGGTGTTGAGTGTTGGCGCGGAGCTCGACGATGTGATGTTGTGATAATTGACGCCACTATCATTGCTTTCATAACACTTTAAGACGGCTAATTCCTTTAGTATCGAATGATTGCCGCCCAGGAAACGATCGTCAATTTCACACACACGCTATTTTCCTGTGCCAATCGACGGGCGGTATAATTGCCCGCCCGCCCAGGCAAACGCATCGAGTGCTGGTATAAGAGTGCAGATAATTGACCGAAAGTGCCAGATACGATCGAAATACGCAGAATTGACCGAGTGTCGAAGCGATCGAAAAGGGTAATTGCCCGAGTGATAGGTAAATGACCGAGTGGCAGGCAATTAACCGAGATAGCTAGGCATTTGAACGAGGGCAGGAAAACGCATCGAGGGGCAGGAAAACGCATCGAGGGGCCGGGCAATCGATTGAGGTGCAGGTGCCGGCAATCAAACGAAGAACCAGGAAAACGACCCAGGAGACGCGGGCAATCAATCGAGGTGCCGACAATCAAACGAAAAACCAGGAAAACGACCGATGAGCCAGGAAAAGTACCGGTGAGCTTGATTTAACGACTCCATGAACAGTGAAAGACAAAGAATTGACGAAAAAATACTCGGCACAGAACAAAGAACAAAGAGCAAGATGGCATCTACACCCTGCTTCCTCTGCTCGCTGCATTACCGCTGGCCAGTGGGCATCTGGCGAGGCACATTTACATGGCTCACAGCGCGAAGAGCCTGACTGGGAGACGGACCCGCAGATTGACCACGATAATTGACGGTTCGACGATGATACCGACTCGGTGAAAATTCCGAGATGGAGTCCGACTTTGACGCCGAGTCTGACGATGACGGCGCTGTTCCCAACCCGAACGAGACCACAGTTTTACGCGCCAACAAAATCCTCAGAAGGGTTCCGGGTATCGATCATTTGAAGGACGACTGAAGCCCTGACCGCTCAAGGACGACGCTGAATGGAGGCTTGCCCGGTTCTTTATCGAAAGACAAATTGACGCCACCTCAATCGACGCCTACTTCAATCAGGGACTGCACAAATCCTTGAGGTCCGAACGCACTTTTCAATCCGCATACACGTTCCAGAAGCAGCTCGACAAAATGCCCGGAGCGCCTCCGAACTTCCAGTACGGCACCGTCCGGTGACGGCTTTGGGAAAACGACGGAGCTGTATTACGCGAATCCCGTCGAACGCCAGATATCTGCGGGCCAGTTATTCCGAATCAATGGTATACCGCCTGAAAAGATCTACGACCCGACGGGCATCAGCTCTCATCAGCAGTTATCGCCTCCGGAGACTTCTGCTAGTCTCCGGAGACCGCCGCCATGCGCTTCTCCTCACACCTCCCAAGCATCTCTCGCTCGCTTACTGGAACCTCCGGAGGCGCCTGTACTTCTGGATGCTCTCCGAGACGCAAATCAAGAGTTCAAGACGCCCAACAAGACTTGCAAAGGCTCATTGAGCCTTGTCACATGGCGCGCTTTCATTCATTCGACTTCTGAGATAATCGGAATCGCTACGCTTGTCATGCTTTTAAAAATGTTCCACGAGCCTTCTTTTATTCTATTCTATACATACAGGCATCTATCTACCAGGCATCTATCTACCAGGCATCTATCTACCCATATATCAAACTCGCTCCATGTTTTTAAATCGATTCTAGTATTTACTAGCCATTGGCCTTTCTCTACTTGAAACAAATGGGCCATTCCCAAGATGCTTCAGATATTCACTACTCCAAAACCTTTGTCGGAGCGCCCCGACTCTCAAAAGGCCATGCGAGCTTCCGAAGGCCCTTGTCCCTAGCCTCCAGCAGTTCAACAAGGGCAAGTTGATATGTATTCCTCAGAAGATACTATCACGTAGCTGGAAGATTGCCCGTGACATTCCCTGCAATCTCCCCTGAAATGCACCCCACGGTACTGTAGTTTCCACTTTTATCCACGCCCAGTCGCTTTCAGACGCTTCGCTTCCTAAATGGTGCTTCACCTGTACATCTTATATTATGGATCTCGCGACTCTCTGATTTTGAAAACCGATACGACCTGTAGGCATTTAAAACATCTCACGGGATATTCAAGAAGGCCACAGTTCTTCACTCCGCCACTTTCACCAGATTCTCTTCGGCTGACCGCCCACGATCGCCAAGATCGTTTCTATTAAAAGCTGGAGAGAATCCGCGATATCCGATAACCTAATAAGACTAGTGTCTAATGCGGCCAACTTAGGTTTCGGAGAACCCTCCTCTTTGTTTTGCACCATTTGCCGGTCGTCATTGTTGAAGATGTCTATCATGCATCGCAGACTCTCCCGATGGCTCCCCAAGCCTTCGTAATGTTCCGGAAGAGAAAGAACGACATCTTTCAGATTTAATACCGTATTTCCATTGCCATACGCCGAGTGGAAATCGAGAATTTGAACGGTCGCTCGACCTTGTTTGAGGCCGCGAGGCCTTCTTTATTTGTTGTTTATGCGGCGAGCTCGCTGACATCTGTTGAAAACATTGGTATATTCCCAAAACGCCCACATGATCTCTAAAGTGTGATAGTAGGTGCATCTTAATGAAATTGAAATGAGAACCTCATGAATCTCCTCCAGCTCCTCCAGGCCTCTCAAGGCTTACGGGCCTTCTAGTGCCCTTTGTCCGATCTTTCGATCTTTCTTGGTGCTTATAGGCCCTAAATTCCAGAAACACATCCTTGTGTGTATGGAACTCTTCGGCGTATCCCTGTAGATATTCTAGCTTCCCCTGCCAAGGCTAGACAGCCATTAGATGGAAATCAATTAGAGCTCTTACACACTTCAGCGCCTCCGAAATCCTCTTCAACGCCGCTGGTTTCCAAAGAGCCACTGCAAAGGCTCCTAACACTATCCCACCAAGATGTCGATTTCTTTTACCTTGCCATTGAGTGGTTAAGGCGATATGACTTGTTAGGTACAGCGAGCCCTGGATAAGGCCCCACAGACGCCCAGGCTTGATCAAATTCCTCTAGCCGCTTGTGCTTCTTCAGAAACAATTGAACCCACCCCATCATATGTTTTAATAGTCCCAAATAAAGATTATGCAAGATAGCGTGAAGGTCAGACACATTGACTGAAGGCCCAGAAGGCATTGTACATAGTCTTAATGCACTTTGATACCAGGTACCCACAGGTGTGTTATCAAAGGTATCCATCTTATACCTCTCGCCATTGCCATATATCTCTTGAATCCGGAAGACTTGTTGAAGGCCTCCAAGGCCTTTGAAATCAACTTCGCACCTTGGGCAGGCATGATTATTGATGTTTAGTAATGCGGCGTGTTTCTGATGATCAGCAATCCATGCGCATAGTATTGATAACATAATCGCCGAACCCATCCGCACATGGTATCAATTTCGCTTCAAGAGGGCTCCGGAGGCCATCGAGAATATCTCCGAGTGACCTTGTGAAGAGCCATCTGGCTCTGCCGACGCAGTTCATCTGCACGCGCTCACCCCTAACTTCGTGGAACAGGTAGTAGTGCTAGTAATACTATCGCTAATTTGAGCGCTTTATTTCGCTTTCCGACGCGATATTTCCAATGGTCAAATAAACAGGCCAAGCCTTTTTATCACCACTGAAATTTGTTAGGTGGGTGCCATCCGACAAGAAATCACTGGTACGACCGCTGATCCCTCTGGCAGGGTAATCTTAATATCCAAATATCCATTACAAGGCTCAAGACGCATTTAGGGCTTTAAAACCTGCATCTCCCACCACCAGTCCGCCGCAGATTTCATACATCCGTTTCTCCCATCTCATTATACTCCATCACGGAAAGATACACCAAAGACTCCCTGAATGCACGCTGCCCCAAAAGGAATCGCATTTATTGCCATAGGATCGCGGTAGTAGTAAGGACCACCTCTCCACCTATTTCAACCCCTGAGTGCACCCAACCCTCTGTCCCAAGACCGCCCCTAGAAGACATCTCATCAAGACAACGCAAAGCTCTACCAGTTGTGTAGGAGCCTTTGGAAGGCTAGCGGAGCGAAAATAATCGTTTATTTGCCCTTGGGACACCCCAGACCGTGAGAAACCAACGTGATAATTTGAATTCTCTGGGGATCAGAATGTACTCCATGGGCTTGAGAAAGTTCTCTGTCACCTCGTTATATCCTGGTGTCGGGAAAAGGGCTTCACCTGCGCCTCATATATCGAGTGGCTAGATTAAACAGTGGGCGCCCAGAGTCTAAATCACCACTTGCTCGTCGGATTCGATTCATGACGCCCGCCAAATCCCAGTCCTCATTGTGCTTCCTAGGCCGTGAAGGCCTCAAGGCTTTTCAAGGCTGGGAGAGCTGTATTATACCATTCAGCTGCCTGCGCCGAATGCTCTTTTCGCCAGATGTCGATCAAAATATCCAGGGCTCGAGTAGGTCCAGATGCAAAATGGACAACGAGATCTCATTGTTGATATTAGACGCTGGTAAGGCTCCTCAGGCCTTTGGAACCGCTCATAGGGAATGCATCATGCTCCTCCGACGCGACCTCTTGGCACCAACGCCAAGAGCCAGTACTAAGCTCATCACCAACGCAACACATGCAATGATACCAACATAATGAGTGAGATATCATGATCCAACCCCAACTCCAACACAAACATCTAATAGATGACGGAGCGAGGTTTGATGCACTATCATACATGTATATAAGCTCCATTGAACCTCCATACGGCTCCAGAAGCTTTCAAGAATCCTATCTAAGCCTCAATAATCTACCTATAGTTGAATACAATACCAATCTGCCTTTCAAGATCTCCATCCTCACCTACATATAAAATGGTACGTTAGATCCCTAATCTCTATCAGAATCATCATTGACATCTAGATACACAGCCACCACTACACCCTCGTGATTCATCCTCCGATTCAAATTGGGACGCCGCATCAAGCCCTGAAGAAGGCCCGACCCCACCCTTCAAACGCCCGAGCCCAACTTTCAAACAAAACCACCCTGTTGAACCTAACCAAAATCGTATACTGGAAGCTGAATCAGGCGTTAACCATAACGAAGAAGTCCTGCCAAGCCCTCCGAAAGAGCATTCAGACTTTGAAGTTTATGCTACACCAGAGGAAACACCGATACTAGGCATTCTTCCCCGAGCTCGTGTACCTTCTGGGGAGATCCTCAGAGCCACTATATCCAACCGCGATCGACATCATCCCCTCGAATCTCTTGACGCCCAGTTACAGGAAGATTCCACAGACGGAGAGAGCAAGATTCTCCAGAGCCCAGACAGAATCTCAAGGCTCCAGCACGCACAAAGAAGGCTCATCACGCCTCCAAGAAGCCGGCTTATATTCAAGGAAGGCACTCCAACACCTCGAGAAATGCCTCCAAGAGGAAGACAACCAGCGGCGCTCAAATGCACCACCATTGCAGAGGTGAGGCGGATACTGCAGCTTACTGGGAAGGACGCCCTCTACAAGGCTCTGCGCACCGACTTGGGGGACGAGATGATTAGGCTAGGGTGGGTTAACAAGATAACCTCTGGAGAAGGTTTATACAATCATTTAGTTTCCTACCTTATCGACCACAGGGCTATCAACGTCTTGAAGCCTACGTTCGCACGGAAGGCTTCAGAAGACTCCAAGAAGATAGCAGCAGCCCTGAACTTTCTTATTGTTGATCGAACCCAGAAGTCTAGCAGAACACACAGCAGTAGATAGAGCGCAAGACTAGACAATATAGAGGCCCCAGAAGACTCTGCAGAAGGCTCGCCTGTGGATCCTTGGAAGGAATTGGGAATCGTGACTCTAGACCTGCAATAACTATCCATGTTATTGACCCGTGAAGACTCGAGCCCCTAGAAGCGCTGTTCACCGCACTACGACTGGTTCGTCCAGCATCCCTACCCCCTCACTTGGCGCCCTTCGATGTTAGCTTGCAAGAGTTAACAAAGGCTGCGATGAAGCTGCCAAGGTTGCCCCCCAGGCGCCCCGAGAGGGCCATCCGAGCCTTCTATGGTGCCATCAATAATCCTCCGCCCGGGCGCCAATGCCAGATCCAAGAAACCCGGAATATTGCCAGACATGACGCCGATGAGTTGGAGGCCTGGCTCAAAACTAGTGAGGCAAAAACCATTGAGGATTTGCGCGGTGCTCCATAGGCCCGCCGCACTGCTCAGGGGGCTTTCACAGGCCTCAAACCCCCTCCGGGTGGGGATGACTTGACACCGGATGATCTGATTCCGCAGAGCTTGAGGCGGACAAAGAAATCTTCCAATTTGCAGATCGAGTGAATAAGAAAGGTTTGCAATTTCCTATTCCCACTCAAGATAGAGATTTTCAAGTTATTGAGGATCCACGAGAGGAGAGGTTTCAAACGCCGAGAAGGCTCAATAGGCATTATAGACGGCGCTTCCTAATACCTTTGATTCTGCCATTACGATCAGACGACTGTTGTCGACAGAAACCACCTGTTCAGAGAATCACACAGAGGAGATAGGCGATCACAAGAGGACGAAGAGAAGAGGAAGAAAGAAGAGGAATAAGAGGAAGAAGAGGAAAGAGGAAGAGGAAGAAGAAAGAAGATGACGACGCATTTATTACAAATGAGGCGAACCGGAGGATGGCGATGAGACTACATCAGCAGTAATAGGCCATTCTGACGCCATCGCTAGCATAGGCGCACCGCTCATGAGTTTTCTTTGCATCCATACGCCAAGAAACGATATCGTCGACGATAAAATACTTAACATCTTCCCGCTTCGCCGCGAGTTGTTGGTCAAAAGACGGCCTTTTTGACCGAATTACGCCGTTTTCCCCAAAACTAACATCGGCCCACAAGAGTTTTGCGCTAACTGCGAATGATCATCAAGAGATAGACCAGACATCGCCCAAACGCCACGCTTATTGATCCACATGTTCACGTAATTCTATGTACATTTGACCCACCCACCTCCGCTGGCACTCCCACCCACTGGCTTGACCGCCCTCCGACCTCCTGCCCTCAGACCGCCACCTACCTCCTTTCACGTGCCCCTGCTGCCTCTGGCTGGCTCGCGCTGACCTGACCTGCCTGCTGCCTGCCTCCTGCCCATGCTGAGCCTCGCTGCGACTGCCTCCCCTCCCCGCCCTGAGCTGCCTGCCCACTGCTCGCTGAGCTGCCTGCCTCCTGAGCCTGCTGCCCTGCCTGCTCCTCCTGCCCGCCTGCTGAGCTGCCTGCTGAGCTCCCAGCTGCGCCTGCCCTGCCCTCCCTGCCCGCTGACCTCCTGCTGCCTGCCTCCCCTGCCCGCTGACCTGCCTGCCAGAGGGCCCAGCTGATATGACTGCTGCCTATTCGCTGCCCGCTGTCCAACGCTGCAGTATTCGGTGACTGCTGCAGCATTCGCTGCCCGGCTGCAGTATTCGCGACCTGATTCGCTGCCTGCCCAAATGCCGCAGATTCGCTGACGAGGCCGCAGCATTCGCTGCCTGCCAAACGCAGTATTCGTGACTGTTAGCTGTACTATTCGCCTGTGTCCAGAGCATTATTCGGCTGATGAGCCTGCAGCATTCGCTGCCTGCTGCCCAAACGCCGAGATTCGCGACCGTGACATTCGCTGCCGGTGTCCAAATGGCAGTATTCGTGACGATAGCTGTACTATTCGCTGCCTGGGGTGTCCAAACGCTGCAAAGATTCGCGACGAGTAGCTGCAGCATTCGCTGCCTGAGTCATCCAAACTGCAGTATTCATGATTACTAGCTGCAGCATTCGCTGCCTGGGGGTGTCGATTTGGTGCCTGCAGCGGCCAGCAGTATTGATTTGACGCCCAGCAAGGCCAATATACTGTTCAATTTGACGCCTTCCAGCAAGGCCGATATATACTGCATGATTTGGAGCCTGCAGCTTGTCAAGAAAGGCCAAAATGCAGAGGAGGTAACAGAATACGATCCAGGCTGACAGGCAGGAGGTCGACACAGGCAGGAGGTAGGCGATACAGTGAGGAGGTGAGGGAGGTGAGGTAGGAGGTGAGGTGAGGAGGTGGGGAGGGAGGAGGAGGAGGGAGGGAGAGTGAGGAGGGAGGTGGAGGTGAGGGAGGAGAGGAGAGGAGGAGGAGAGGAGAGGGAGGAGAGGAGAGGAGGAGAGGAGAGGAGGAGGAGAGGAGGAGTGAGGGAGGGAGGAGAGGAGGAGTGAGGAGGAGTGAGGAGGTGTGAGGAGTGAGGTGAGGTAGGTAGGCGCAGAGTATGGAGGTGTGGGATCTCGAGGTGTGAGAAATTTGCCAAATCTGACGTTATTAGCGCTTAGTAGTACAGAAAGAAGATTAAGCATTAGCGCCAAGATACTTAGGCGGAATATCACATCCGCTGACGCCAAAAACTAGATATCGAATTTGGGAGATTTAAATAGACGCTAAAAGACGAGTGCCATTATATTTGGGACGATACTAGGCGCCAAAAGACGACGCTATTACATTTTCGATCTCCGACATGGGCGACCAAAATGCGAAAGATTTTAGAAGAAAAGACGAGATTTTGAGAAAAAGACGAATCGGACGCCTGGACGCATAATCTGCCTTTGGAGGATTTTTTTTTGCTGACGATGCGACGATCTAGCCTAGGTTAATCAAGGCCTATTATGGGGCTGCTCGTGATCAAAGTCACAGTACCATTGGACGATTATCGTTGGGGGGTATACCTAGCCTCTTGCTTATTTCTTTTTGTTTTTTTCGCTTGCTATTGAAGCATGTTTTATTTTCGAGACGATTTGTTATCCTACTATAGATTAGCGATATGTTAAGAATTATATAGATCAAATTCAGACTAGTGAAAGTTTTATCCATCGAAAAGGCTTCTAAAGCTCTTTACCCAATCGAATAAATTTATATCAGGTTAGAGATTTATCGCCAAGAGACAAAGAAATTACCAAGAGATAAGAGAGGCCCCTGGCCTTCTTCAGGGTTTTCGAGACGCTTCTTCTGCTCCACTACCACCACAGCCAGCATGCCTCCCAGACCAAAAAATCACAGAAACGCCCAGCTTCCCGATGGACTCAATCATTTCAACATCGCCTCCTTAGTAAACGCCACGGCCAAGAATGAATGAGTTTAGTGTGGCTAAATTTATTTAATTCCATAAACTCTATAGTCTCTGAATCGACAACAGAGGCGGATTTCAATAACGCCCACCGAGCCATGGAGAAATTTCAAGAATTTATCCCGGCGATCAGTGGAGGAATACCTCCCCGTGGGTCGGACTTGACGATCATCCAGCAGGAAGATGACGCTGCTTTGGAGGTCTATGAAGATGACTACGACTATGTGGATGACGATATGAGGAAAGACGAAGACCTGAGATGAGACCAAGACCTCCAAACTCTCCACCACCAATACCAGCTCCTCCCCGACCTGCACCAAGGCCCTCTCTGAACGTGAGCCTCTCCACCACCATTACAGCGCCCCCCAGATCGAATACAACCTCAGCGCTCCACCACCATTACGGGCCCAACCTCCCAGAGTAATACCATCTCAGGCTCCCCAGAAAGAAGAAATTTCCAGGCTCCCCAAACCAGGCATCACGGCTCGAAAAGGGTGGCAGAGGCTTCTGCCTCCGCCAGCGCTGGCCTCAGAAGAGATCAAGAGAAGAAGAATTGCTTCTTCTTCTGTTCCGTAAAAAATAACGCCGGTATTTGCTCACCATACTTCTGGTTTGTCTATACTGATCGCATAAGATGGCAATCAGAATTCGTTAATCCACCCAAACCGATAACGCAACGGACCCCTGAAGGCGCCGCAAGCCATCGAGAGATCTTCCTTACATCTCCAAGTTCTCGATTCGCTCATTAAGACCTCATGACCTGAGCGTGAGCTTAGAGTACACCACCGGCCACATTCATATCGCACCCTCCGCCACCCAATATTGTGGTTCCTTCGCATGAGACACCTGGGCCGAGTCACGCGGATCGGATTGCAAGTTGCCAGATTACAAGTTCGATAGTTAACAAGCCGGAGAGCTTCTTGCTATATACACTGCTTGAGGAGCCTTGGCCACAACCTGAAACTCTTGTAAGGTTAATCGTTCAAGATTTTCAGAAGCAAACGATTATTTTAATATGCCTTAAATCTGACCAAAAGCGAGGGGAGACGCGAAAGATTTTAGAGTTTTCCATAAGGCTCAGAGAGCCTTGCTTATACGACTAGGTTCAAATCAGATGTTCACGAGTGAGATCACACCTTGTTTACGCCATCAAAGACTATATGGCGAGGGGCTACCTGTATGGGATGAATGAGCTTCATACAATGGATTCAAGAGCCAATGAAAGTCAATTATCTACTCGAAAAAGGACCGTTTCATTAGTGACCCTGAGGGCTATTCGTAAAGATTTTTTTTAGCCTTTGAGAAGGCTCTAACAGACCTCAGACAGCCCGGCCGCACTTGGGCTCCAGAAATTGTTGACGCGATATTTCTAAAGTATTACAAAGCGACAAGATGCACAAGAAAGGATCCTGATTTCGGCTGACAGATTTCTCCGTGATTCATATGCCTAGTCTGTACCGGAATCTTATTTGTCCTCCGATGGACGACTAATTACATAGAAGGTTTTGCACTTCAACCCTAACCAGAATACGGATATCATGTGTAAGGCGCTCCAGCCCTGTGAAAGGCTCCTGCCGACTTTGTCAAGTAACGATTCTAGATGATTGATACATAAGAAGAGAACGACTGAACCAAGAGGGCACACTAGAAGTGATACACAACAATTAAAGAGAAGGTCCGTCAAGATCCCAGCCCAGTTGCACATGGTGATGGTGCTGCACGCACTAATATTGTTACAATATAGGTTGAGGAATTACGAGGGCCCAAAGAGGTGATATCAAAGCGTTGGTCGAAGAAGACGACGCGTCAAGAAGCAGATATCGCGCGTGAGGGTTGCAAAGGCCCACAAGGCTCAGGGAGTTAGAGCTACAGTAGAGCATACGACGTGCGACAACAACGCGGTGCCACTCAGAGCTAGGTGAAAGGGTAGAGAGGCTCTAAGTAGACGTTACACCAACGGTCAAGCCAGCCTAGAGAGGAGCATAAGAGGTAGGAGTTGCTATTTGGATATGGATAGATAAATAATTGTATTTTCTTTACGGTTCATCTGAATTCTCAGTATGCTATTAAAATATTATTTTTTTGCAAGCATAAGTTCCATGAGCCTTCTAAGATCCCCAGAGGTTCTCCTCCCGAGGTGAGAGGGAGCAGATGACGTGAGAGTGTGAGAGCGTGCTGAATCCTGAGGGCATGGGAGGGGCTCAGAGATGGATCGGATGCGTCGTGAGAGTCAGAGAGAACATGAGCCCCTGAGGCATTTAGGGGTGAAGAGTTTTCAGAGGCTCAGTGAGAGTGCAGGAGAGCTTTGCTGAGCCCCTGAGGGTACATGGGGGGTGAAGAGTTTTCTTAGTGGCTCAGGAGAGTGTAGAGAGCTATGAGCCCCTGAGGGTATGATGAGGGTGAAGAGCTTTTCAGAGGCCAGGAGAGGCAAGTGAGCTTGCTGAGCCCTCGGGAGGGTATGGGAGGGTGAAGAGTTTTCTTAGTGGCTCAGAGAGGTAGGAGAGCATGGAGTCCCTGGGAGGGTATGGGAGGGTGGGTGCTTCAGAGGCTCAGACAGAGAGCAGAAATTTCTGAGGGTATGAGGGTGCTGCTTAGCTGCCTGAGAGAGAGAGCTTGCTGAGCCCCTGAGGGCATGAGGGTGCTGCTTAGTGGCTCAGAGAGAGGAGAGCTCATGGAGCCCCTCAAGGGCATGAGGGGTGAAGAGCTTTTCAGAGGCTCAGAGTGCAAGAGAATTGCTGAGCCCTCGGAGGGTATGAGGGGTGAAGAGTTTTCTTAGTGGCTCAGAGAACAGGAGAGCTTATGGAGTCCCTGAGGGCAAGGGAGTGGGTGCTCAAGAGAGTGCAGGAGAGTTTCTAGAGAGGGTGAGTGGCTTAGTGGCTCAGAGAGTGTAGAGAGCTTGCTGAGCCTGAGGCACGAGGTGTGGTTTTTTAGTGGCTCAGAGTGTGGAGAGTCATGGAGTCCTGAGGGCATGAGGGGTGAAGAGTTTTCAGAGGCTCAGGAGAGTGCAGGAGAGCTTGCTGAGCCCTCGGGAGGGAGGGAGTGAAGAGTTTTCTGGGCTGTGAGAGAGCAGAGGAGAGCTATGGAGTCCTGAGGATGAGGGGTGAAGAGTTTTCAGAGGCTCAGGAGAGTGCAGGAGAGCTTGCTGAGCCCCTCGGGAGGGTATGGGAGGGGTGAAGAGTTTTCTAGAGGCTCAGGAGAGTGCAGGAGAGCTTGCTGAGCCCCCTGAGGGTATGAGGGGTGAAGAGTTTTCTTGAGTGGCTCAGAGACAGAGGAGAGCTTGCTGAGATCTCGGGAGGTGCATGAGGCTAGAAGAAATCTTTTGCTGACTCAGAGAGCCTGGGACGGCTCGCTAGATGTCAGGAGGGTGTGGAGGGTGCTTTTCTTAGTGGCACAAGGAGAGAACAGAGGAGGGCTCGCTAACTCTCAGGAGGAGTGAGGAGTGATGAGAGATTTTTATTAGCTCGTGAGAGCCTAGAACTGCTCGCTTAGCTTAGAGCGTGAGCAGGCTTAAGACTATTTTTAGTGGCTCAGAGACTATAGTGAGAGTTTCGCCACACCCTCAAGAGGGCGGTGAGAGTGGCTAGTGTTTTACCGGAGAAGATAGAGCCTTCCTGAGCCTTCGAGGGCAGAAGGAGGTTAACGGTTTTTCTATAAGCTTGAATAGTGTCTCAGAATTCAGATACGCGATTATCTTACTATACAATCACTGCCGGTATTAAGATAGTGCTACCATTGTTAGTGATAGGAATCGCCCTCCAGATAAAGATCGGAGACGCCACTGCGCTCGGACGGCCTCGAGCCTTTCAAAGGGCCAGATCTGCTTTCGTGAGACCTCCCGAGAGCCTAACGTGTCGCTCGCGATACTAACGTTGCCGAGGCTCGCGATAGCGCCTAACGCTCGAGGCTGCGATAGCGCCAAGAATGGGAGGCCTCCCGAGCCATCATGATGTCTCTGGAGGACTAGTCGGCGCTTACCTTCTCCTGAGAATTAAGGTTTGACAGATTCTCCGGAGATCTCCCATGCCTCCCGCTTCTCCCAACAAGTTTGGTGACAGTTTGCTGACGCTATTCGGAGATGCACACGTCGATTGGTGGAATACCCAGGAGAGTTTACCCCTGGACGACAGCCCATCATCTGCAGCTCGACATCACGATTTGACTAATTCTCCGAGATAAAAAAGAGCTGGCCCATATATTTGACGATAGAAATATCCCGTAAAGATACGGTCAAAGTTTGTCAAATACAGGCACCTGCCGCCTTTATTGCCCATTCCTCCCAAGGTCATCGATGAAGGCCGAAAGGTCGACGATGGGCGGCGGAGACACTCCGCAGCCCTTTCCGCTGTTTTGAGCCGCTTCCTGCATTTTGACCAGAGCAGATTTTGATGGATGCTTTGACGGATACGAATAAGCGTTGGCCCATCCTGGCTGGCTACGCACGACCATGTGGAGAACTGCAATCTCCTGAAAGACTAAATTCAACATGCCCGAAATGCGTAGATTCTGGCCAATAAGTAGAGAGTACCAGGCCGAAATTTACCAAGATTTATGCCCGACCAGGCTTAATACCGCAGGACGTACCGCAATTCTCTGCACTCATGACCTGGAAAATCCCAGCAGGGACCAGAAGAGTGAGTTGAAAGCGCTATAAAGTTGGTTTGAGAAGCGGGTCATGCGTCACAGACAATCCCTTCTGGGAATTGTTCTTCGTCCAAGATGAGCTCCATAAGTTCTCGAGCATGCAGACGCCGCCTACTCGAATCCTGAAGCATTTGATGCCACGGAGGATTTCTGCAGGAATTTGACCGCCTGGACGGATTCAACCTCATATGGACCAAGATGCCGCCATACCCGGCTTTTCTCGCCACAAACCCTACCAAGCCGCCAGTCATGGCAGGGCAAGAGATGCGCTGGCTTCCAGAAGATGATCCTGCCAGATCCGGCCAGGAATCCTCCGCCAGTCAGGCGGAGCCTTTCAGGAAAGCGTTTAACGCGCGGCAAGATTGATCGATTGGGGACTGGTTGCCCAAGACCGCTCCCACAACGAATTGACGATTGACCTATTGGACGGATATATCTCCCAAGATTCCATCGAACGGGCGATATCTTCAGGAAATACTACCAACCGTAAACGGAGAGGTTGTAGCTGAACGGCGCAAAGAGCTCCGTGAAGAGTACCATACGCGAGCTAGCAGCCCTCGGCGAATCTCGACCCAGAGACGGCGGGTTGTCGCTGGTCACATTGAATCTCCGCGCGGAGATCGACGACATCTTACGAAGAATCCGACTTCACTTCCGGCTTCACCTGATGAGCCACTTCACGGAGCACATCCGCCAGTACGAACATTCCCGACTATTCGACGGAGTCCCGCGAGATCGCGACAAGGACCAGCTGAAGATACCATATCGCCGGAGAATCGGCTAATCCCGCTGATGCAGATACTCCGGACGCTCAACAGAGATTACATCTTCGCCATGCACGGGTTGAATCTTCTGCAGATTGTTCGACGGATTCTCCACATCGGATCTCGCGGAAATCTCGGCGATTGGAGCCGACCCACAGAGGAGGCTGCATCAAGAAGCGCGAAATTTGGCTAATCCCCAGGACGATCCGCACTTCGACCGGGGCTGATCGCGACCCATGGATGTTTCCCAAAGGAGGAGCTCTGGAGAAGCGCCTGGTCAAAACCCCGATGGATTTGACGGTCGCCAGAAACGCCAATATCCCGGCAGCAGCAAATCTCGAGCTTTACATCCGGAGATACTTCATGAGGAACTCAGGCGGATTTTGACGAGATTCCCGAGGATATCGATTCCTGGCATGACGACGTTCAGGTACCATGTGCCCGCCCTTTGCAAGGCGCTGGCGATTTAAAGGACGTGCAGACACTTCCACACAACGGAACGCAAATTACAGCGAGAGGGAGGCTGAATGATTGGATCTGGTTCCGCATTAAAACCCGCTGACCTGGAGCCATTGCAGGCCTTTTGCCCTAAGAACTCTACTGGCGGTGTTCGACAGATCCGGACGGAGAGAGGCAAGGCTGTTGGCGATTTCCCGCTGAAGCCGTTCGACTTCAACGGTATGCCTAACGCCACCACGGCTTGATAAGGGTATCACGCCACATCAACGCTGACGATATATGGGTGGTCAATATCAAGAAAGATCCTGGTGCCGCCATCTTGTTCCCGACCCTACCTCGCCATTTAATAGCCGGTGGTTTATCAACACTACAATTGACCATTAACTTACGGGTCAATTTACTAACCTCGCTGGCATTTGACAATGGGCATTTGACGGATGGGCATTTGATGATGGGCATTTGACGATGGGCATTTGACGATGGGCATTTGACGATGGGCATTTGACGATGGGCATTAGTCGGTGTTTGTTCAGATATTTGCCTAATGTACAGCTTGAATCGACGCGATAAAATCAAAGTTCCAGTTCAGTGATATTTTCATACAACTTCAACACTTCATTTATCTCAGTCGATAATACCATATCAACTCGGGGTAGGGAGGGGGGGGGGGTAGAGCGCCGAGAAACGTTTCATGCGCCGATATGTGCCGATTATGCGCCGAGAGTCCAAATCGGGGTCAACCTGGCTGGGAGCTGCCGAAGATGTGGTGCATCCTCGTCAACTTCCCAGCCCGATTGACTGTTGCCTCGACTTTGAGGAATGACGAGAATGCAGAGCATCCTCGTCAGCTTCCCAGCCAATTTGACGGGCAGCTTTGCTTTGAGGGACGACGAGGATGCAGAGCATCCTCGTCAGATTCCCAGCCAATTTGACGGGCAGCTTGACTTTGTGGACGAGAAGGCTTCCTTGTCATTTCACAGGCAATTTGTCGGACAGCTATACTTCGCGAATAATACGAAGACTTCTCGCCAACTTCCTGCGCGGTTATGCTAATTAACTTCTAGAATGAGGATGCATCCTCGCCAACTTCCCGGCAGTTTTGACACGCAGCTTTGTTTCATGGGTTTATAAGGATGCTTCGGCCCTCGCCAACTTCCTGCGCAGTTTAACGGCTGGCTTTTACCTCGTGGAATGACTAGGAATTTCCCAGACGGTTTACGGAGAATCTAACTTCGGTGAATAACTAGGAGGTATCCTCGTCATTTTCCCAGGCAGTTTGACGGGCAGCTTTACATCGTGGAGTGACGAGGAGGCATCCTTGTCAACTTCCTGCGCGGTTTACGGGCAATTAACTTCGCGAACGACGAGGGCTTCTCGTCAACTTCCTGCGCAGTTTGACGGCAGCTTTACATCGCGGTCTCGCCACCTTCCCAGGCAGTTTGGCGGAAGTTTTTTGTCAGGATTGACGAGGATGCTCTGCATCTCGCCAACTTCCCAAGAAATGACGATTTTACGTGAACGACGAGGGCTTCACAACTTCCCAGGCAAAATGACGAGCTTTTACTTGGTAGAATCTTTGCTTTGTAGAATAATTAGTAATTTATGTTGGCTATATACTTGCGGATTACATGTGTCGACGTGAATACAGTGAAATGGGCTTTTTAGTGAGAGAAGACGGTTACCAAAACGCCGAAAAGACGAAAGATTTTTCGTCAAAAGACGAAGCGCTCAAAATACCCGGGAAAAAGACGAGCATTTTTCGTCGAAAGACGGAGCGCTCAAAATGCCCGGGAAAAAGACGGGCATTTTTCGTCAAAAGACGGAGCCGTCAAAATGCCCGTGAAAAAGACGAGAATTTTTGGGAAAAAGACGAATTAAACGCCTTAAAAAAGACGAGAATTTTGGGAAGACGAAATTAAAATGCCCAGGAAAAAGACGGGAATTTGACGGCCGGTGCCTAATTTTGACGCAGAAAGACGACAACTTTGCCCAAAAGATTTAATCGGCACGCCTGGACGCATAATTCGCTCTGGGTGATTTTTTTTTTGCTGATGTGGACTGTAAAAAAGATGAGACCCTACCTCGAGCAAACAAAAGCAATTTTCTACACCGACCACGAGCCCAGCGCTAGCATTTACAAAATGACTGGTCTAGCTACGACCTCACTCGGTAAATCAAATTTAAGACTCCAGAATTGGGGAATTTACCTTAGCCAGTTCAGAGACCACATCACCGTTATTTATAGGAAAGGTTCTGAGATGGAGGTTCCGGACGCCCTTTCCAGGTCGCGCTATGAAGCCTCCGAAAGAGAGAAGGCCTTAAAAGAAAAGGCAAGGGATCTGGGGAAAATACCAGACACTGAAGAATTCGAAGTCACCGAAGCATTTCATGCCACTATGGACTCCACTTCTCTTCTAGCCAACTCAGATTGGCACGCCTCCATACGTACCGCAATCCAGAACGATCACTACCTTAAAGGAATTTACGACGCCTTAAGTAAATCCAACAACATCACTGATGGATATAAGATCCTGCCAATGACATGCCAGTACGCCTTAAACACAGAATCAGACCACCTATTTTACGTCGACCCCAAAGACGATAGGCTAAGGGCGGTACTACCTACCATGGAGCTCCAAACTCAAGCCTTATCCTTAGCACACGAAGGTCACCAAGGATACGCTAGGACATACGAGAAATTATCAAAGCTCTTTTTCTGGAAAAGAATGGCAAAAGACGTTAAGGTATATGTCGACAGATGTCCACAGTGTCTAATCAACAAACCAAGGCACCATAAGCCTTATGGATACATGGAGCCTATCAAATCCCCTTCTCTGCCATTTAATACAATTACGCTCGATTTAATCACAGATTTGCCGTCATGTAATTACACAGCCAGAGCCTCACCCAACCAGCCCAACCAAACAGGAGAGGTCTTCGATAGCATTATGACGGTCACAGACAAGTTCTCCAAGGCAGTGCACTTCATTGAAGGAAGAAAGGATTGGTCCGCGAAAGCTTGGGCTTCAAAATTCTACGACAGGGTAGTTACCACCTGGGGGTACCCCTCAACACTCATAACTGACCAAGACAAACGTTTCATGAGCAAATTCTGGAAGGAGATATTCAATAGAGCCGGTACAAGATGCATTACCACAACTCCGTGGCACCCGCAGGGCGACGGTCAATCAGAAAGGACAAATCAATCTCTAGAAGTAACCCTACGCTTTTACGTAGACGGCAGGCAGGATGATTGGGCAAGACACCTCCCTACTATTCAAGGCATCTTTAATAATAGCACTTCCGCGACCACAGGACGCTCCCCTAACGAAATTCTATACGGTATGACCCTTCGCTGCGCAGTAGACCTCCTGTCGCCCACACCTTTCGAGACCAAAGAAGCCAAGGAAGTCGCGGAGTATCGCGACATTATTCGAAAGGAGGCCGAAGACGCGATTGCGTTGTCACAGAAACAAATGACCAAATATCACAATACAAATCACGAGGAACCAGATTTCTCCACAGGATATGCCTATATATCCATGAAAACGGGCTACACATTACCTTCAATAAAGAAAAAGAAGCTCGCGGCGCAGAGGATGGGACCTTATAAAATACTGGAAACTGTGGAAAAAGGAAGAGCATTCAGACTGGAATTACCCCCTAATGCCAAAATCAGTAATGTAATATCCATTACTAATCTGGAGCCGGGACCTAGGCCAAAAGACGACCCTTACGCCAGGGACCTCGTAAACATTCGAGAACCTATCGAAGGAGCGGCACTTAATCCCGCGCAGAGAAGAGCGAGCACCAACCCTGCGCCGGGACTACAGATCGAAACACTCCTAGACTACCGCGTATTCGGACGATGGAAGAAGCCGCAGTATTTGGTCCGATGGAAAGGATGGACAATGGAATACGACCAGTGGACGGACCAGGCTGACATTCCCGAGCAGATGATAAGGCATTACGAGGAGACAGCAGCACGGAAAGCAGGCACGGAGAAAGCATGAAGGATTAGGTCTGGATGACGAATATATTAGATGAATGAAGGAGAAAAGGAATTATCGCTAAGTGACGTAACGAGACGTACGGCTCTCTATAAAAAGGGGCAACTGCTGTGCAGGTGAAGAGCGATATCTTCACATTGCTTAAGAAATGTAATACACGTGACACAACTGGCATAGGTAGACGCCTGGCGCTTATTGCTTACGTGGCAGGTAAGCGCCCGACGTAGCCACCTATGTCCCATAGCTTTATAAATAGGCTGTAGATTAGACAAGAAATAAATCATCGATAGCATCATACATATTCCCTACGCTTAGTGCGTAACACTGGGTATCTGCAGTATGCCTTGCGCGCACTGGGATATGAATACATACATATCGCCAAAACTTATAAATTCATGTCTATCTCCTGCCAGGGGTTATCTCTTTAACAGTTGGTTGGGGGCCCTGGGTCAGCCTTAGAAGTTTAGTGCGGTAGATGACCTCCCGTTCCATCCGGACACCCCCCCGCACTCAGACAGTCAATCATGATTGGCTAAAAAGAGGGCTGAGACCACTTAAAATGTTAATCATTCCTTTTATACGTTAACTGTCTGAGTGAGGGAGGTGGCCCAGGAGGTCGTCTATCATGAGCAGTTGTGAGTAAACCGACGAGCGCGAGAGGGGCTATATAAAAACCCCCGACCCGCCGTCCATGCTACGAGTCGGAGTCCCCCCAAGAACCTAAACCAAGAGCCAACTCTGCGCCAGAGACCTATAATCACCGTAACATATAAACCATGGGGTATACCCCTCCTCATAACGCCCCTAAACTCCACAACTAACAACACTCCTAGGAACGTACAAATCAAGCTTATCTTCCCCGGGCACGACATCCCCTTTGCCGTGCCCTACGAACACACCTCCGTACGCACTCCCTCCTTCTCTCTCACTACATCTGTACTGACCTTCCCCAGGAGCTCACCAACAAGATCGACAAGATCCTCGTGGACCTCGGCCCCAGCACCAACTTGAGGAAGGGCGAGTGGCTCCTGGTCGACGTGTCAGGCGCAGAGTTGCTGCATAATTCATGCCTCTCGAGGGTGAGGGCCTTTAGGACGTATACGATAGTGGATGTGAAGGAGGCGGGGAAGGTGAAGGCGGGGGGGAAGGGGGCGGAGAAGGGGGGGAAGGAGGTCGGGCCGCCGCCGGTGTATGAAGGATAGAAGGATGCGTGCGGGTGGAGGGAGGGAGGTTATGTGCATCGATTGGTTCTACCCTAATTAATTATTGCAACAGTTATATGTAATACAATTTGACCATGGGAGTAGATGGTTGAGCCTGGTCCGTGAGAGGTTAATCTGATTTTCGGTGCCGTTGATGAAGTCGGGTTGACTAGTCAGTAAAGCTGGGCGTGGAGGGATCGCTGGCTCATAACATTAACGTAGTTTCCGCCGAGAAAATTACATGCTTATATGTAGAGCTAAGAGTTGGCTAGTAGGAGTAGGTAGTCTCTTCTCCTAAGCATATTATATACATGGCTTTAATTAGAATCGATAGGCCCACTGTGTACATCCCCCCGATGCCGGATATCGCTAGAAGACTATTGTAAAGCTGTTCCCAATTACCCCAACAGTTTTACCCAAAGACATTCTATAAAAGCTCCCTACAGTTAAACAAACAGCAGTCGCTCTTTTTAAGTTGACACACATAGCTCACGGTAATAAAAACCATGAAGGGACAGTGGGTAGTTTGGTTAGTTGATTTACGGCACGTGATCGAGTGATTGTCAATGATTCAACACACCAATTCTAGTTTCCACCTGCCGCAACTAGCGTATTTCACCTGGAAAGCGATCATCACCGGGAAAGCAATTGAACCTCACCTCACAAAAAGAGGTTCTGGGAATCAAAATACAATATATGAAGGCAGGCACATATAAGAGGGTTCAGTGTATCCTTTCCGAATTCTGGAGTTATATAAGGAGTATTAACCAAGGTTTGGTGAAGTCGATAATGCTTACACTCCCTAACCCAGTCAACGACCTTCCTGAAACCATAATCTCGCTATATAAAGGTAAATCATGTCAAAATAGTTGGGAGACATCTAAATAACATTTCTGGCTACTTGGTTCTGTAACTGTATATAAATTCAACTTTCTTCAGCAATTTTGGATGATCCCGTTGTCACCCTTGATTGCTTTCCCGGTAACGATCGCTTTCCTAGTGAAACACGCCACGAGCGAGGAGGAGTAGCGTTTTAATCAACAACATACCCTGTTTTAGATCTTGCTTGGCACAAATTCTTATGGACCACTTGCTAGGCGTGACAGCGACATATCAAACCGAGAATGGTCCCGATCCCGCACGGGTTTCGGTTAGGAAGTCTTGACCTTTTTTCCCCCATGAAGGAAAGAGCGGAACGCATGATCTTGTCTCCCAGGGGCTGAAAAAAAAGAAGTGGAATAGCTACGGGAAAGTACGAAATGTTGTGGGGTAGATAAATTAAATGTGTAGGATACTCTAGATCTGGAGAATACGAGAACATAGGGTGATTATAATATGACGAAGGACATGTTACAGTGGTCTCTATCGATGTCTTCGCTACCTAACCTTCCTTGTCCACGACTATTTTCTTGTGACTCGCTCTCTTGCCTTTCGCCCTCCACCATCATCCGAACTCTGTTTTAATTTAGTGGACTGACCATAAGCCCCCCCCCCTTTTGATTCACGTAGGACTGGGATCTCTATTCTGAACTGCTGGTTCGCTACAAAACATTGACGACAAATAACATAAACCCCATATTCAGCAAAAGAAAAGGTTGCACAGCGACAGATGCCTAAAACCCGCTTTTGACAGTACATGATCGATCAGTGCTTATCTCAACACTCATTGGAAACGGAAAATACTTGGTCGGGTTTATGGAGTTTAAATGGAGAGACCAGATACAAATTGTAGTTATGAACGGGTGACGGGACAGAGTGTTTTGTTTTTATTTTTATTTTACTTTAGTTAGGCAGTGGCGGCGGCTGAGTGCGAGCTTGCTGAATGCCCTTCACTAGGTGTGGCCAGAGGTCAGCAGGGTAGTTCTGGGGTTGTGGTATTGCCATAGACTACGGTCTGAATGCAATCAATGAGTTAAAAGAAAACACTCATTGGAAGCTGCAAATCTGAGTGGAATTTCAATGAAATATTATAACTACATGTATTCACTCCCCAAATTCAAAAGGTAAACCAGGTATTTAGCTCTAGTGCTCTTCTGTCAGCCTTCATAATGTTATGTGTATTCGAATTTAAGAATGGAAATAGACCTCGGGCCGGCCTTTGCATCACCTAAGGTACTATGTACATTACTCTACGAGAAAAAATCCAAACTAAGCTCCCCTCTTTGAAATTTAGACCCTCTTGCCGTGTAAACCGCCCACCCGCTGCCGATCGATCGTCACAACCAGTCACTCGTTCAACAGACCACGTGCTCGCCGAGCTGACTACATAAGCAAGGATGCGGCACAACACACACCACCATACCGTTTTACCAACACTTACACTAGTATATATGACAGGTAGGGCTACATGTTCTCCATCCGGCCCCTTGGCCCATGACCATGACATCGGAATCTCCGGTAAGCATTCCAGCGTGGTATGATCAGGGGCGACAACTCATCTAGCTTATTACCATCGGGGTTGCAACAGAACTTGGCCTTCGCCGGATGAAATGATGTGTTGTCAACTTCAATTGTCATGATGATAGTGTCCCTTAGGTTATATTTGCAGGGGATTGGTCCAATTTCAGTAAATCAGGTAAAAGCCTGGACCCGTGGTTTGAAGCTTTTCATGAAAGAACTCTAAACCGTTGATTCTCGAGGCAGAGTATCTGGAAGGTTCAATGTCAATGTGTT
The DNA here is from genome assembly GCA_024713685.1 of Morchella sp. 2014-9hei. Classification (NCBI taxonomy): domain Eukaryota; kingdom Fungi; phylum Ascomycota; class Pezizomycetes; order Pezizales; family Morchellaceae; genus Morchella; species Morchella sp. 2014-9hei. Next base: position 1,291,098 of record JAMGYW010000018.1, read on the forward strand.
TGGTAGGCATTAAGGATTTATCATAATTGCAACTCAATTACTACTTTTGGCTAAGCATAGTCACAGCCCACTCCCAATGCCTCTTTCTGGGGCCTCAGATATGCATGTTCTATAGCTCGTATCAAACCATGCAAGTTAGCTCTCGGGTGATGATCAACATCACGTACAATCTTTAAAAGGGGCCCTACCACCACCCAATTTCCGATACTAGCACCTTGATCAATAAGTTAATTCAATATGGCACAAAATACGCACCCAGACCACTACACAGTCCTCACGAATAATACCCTTACAAAGGATCTTACTCTCTTCATAGGCCTCGTTATCCCAAGCGTCCTCGACATCTCAAAACTCAAGAATGCACACGAGGAGCTAGTCAAACACTGGCCCATTCTTGGGGGCACGCTGATCACATCGGTATATATATGTTTTTCCCCTCCTTGCTCTCCATCCCCGCAGCCAATTGATTCGGACTCACAAACAAAAACCTAGACCAAACCCTACTCCTTCACCACCGGCACTACCATTGACTTCCAGTCCCGTATACTCCCTACTACCCTCGCCGCCACCCTACCATTCGACTTCCACACCCCGCTAACCGCCTCCGCCCCATCACCCACCCTCCATGCCCACGCCGGCGGCGACCCCAAAGACGCAGTCTTCCACTTCGACAGCATGCGACTCATGAACAAGCTCCCGGCCACACTATTCGCCCTACGCATAACACTCCTCCAAGATGCAACCCTCCTCGGCTTCCGTGTGCCACACCACCTCGTCGATGGGCAAGGCATGTTTGAAATCGTGAGCGCATACGCCACCACCCTTTCCCGCGGTACCGAAAGCCTCCCACAGCTCGTCCTGCCGCCAGACGTGCATGTACTCCGCGGAAACGGTAGCGAAGGGGTGAATTTGAGCGAGTTAGTAGAGGGAAAGGACGATCTACCAGAGACAGTGAAAGAGGGCGCGCGATTTGTGGATCCGCTTGAGAACTTCACAATGGGTCTATGGTCGTTGGTGAAGTTTATTGTACGCTTGCTAGTGAAGCAGGTACTGCAGCCCATGGTGGGGCTAGGGGAGAAGGGAGAGGATAGGTATGTGCATGTGTCGGGGGCGTGTATCGAGGACTGGATGAAAAGGTGTCAGGTGGAGCTTGATAAGGCTGCGGAGAGGGGTGAGCTGGAGGAGGGGGCGGGGCTCCGGCTGACGAGGAATGATGTGTTATCGGCGTACTGGTTGAAGGTAGACATTATTTTCCTTCTATATCATTTTCAGTGTTTTGGTCTGGTGTGATATATGTATGTAACCGTGACTTACTCGATATCGATATATCATAACAGGCAAGCCACGCCGCCCTCAAGCCCGACAACGGCCCGATAGACCTCATGTACAACCTCAACTACCGCCCGCATCTTCGCTCCGCTTCTCCAGGAACCACCTACCTACATAACAGCTACTACAATATCCGCGCAAACTTTCCCTCCTTCTCCGCATTCCAAAAGCTGCCGCTCTCCCGCCTCGCCCTCGAGATCCGTCTCTGCGTACTGCGCAACAAGCAGCCCTCCGCCGTGCGTAAGACACTGCAATTCATGGAGGACACTGTCGATAAAGTGCTTTCGCCGGGGGTGCTCGGCGGCAGGCTAGACTTTCTGCCGTTTTTGAGTAGTTGGACTACGTTTGAGTATAATAGGTTAGACTTTTCAGGAGCTTGCGAGAAGGGACAGGAGGGGAGAGTCGAGTTTACGCATGCATATTGTGCCTTTCCAGGTGGGATTGATATTAGGCCGTTTGGCATTACGTTGAAGGATGGGAAGGGGGGCTATTGGATCAGGACTTGGTTGGAAAAGAGGGCATGTGAAGGTTATGAGAAGGCGTGGGAGTTTTAATATCTTTTGTGCTGGGTTATCGAACACATAAACACATTATCACATAGCTGTGAAACACAACACATACATTATAGTCGATAAGTCATAGAGTATGTACTCTTAACAAGTAAGCGTGAATCCAATTCATCCCCGTCCCTAGACATGCCCTCAACACTCCACATGAAACTCCCTAAAACAAAACTCCTTACACAAGCTCTCGCCACAAAACTTACATTCAAACGACGTCCTCTGCACCCTCCCCCTCGGATGCGAGGTTTTCCACCTCTCAAATAGCTCCGCATACCGCTCCTTGTGCAGCCGTATGTACCGGCAGAACACACACAGCTGAGAGCGCTGGTGCCTTGTCGAGTGCACGAGGACGTGGTTGCCCGGTGTTAAACGCCGCATGGGAAGGGTGTAGTGTTTCGAGATGTAGCCTTGGCCACGGCTGGCATGGGTGTTGCCTTTCGGGCACGGGCGGTGGGCAGGGCGGGGTTCAGTGCTAGCAGGGGCGAGGGGAGGAGAGGGCTCGGCCGTGGCGGAAGCTGAGGCGGTGTAGTGAGATTGGGACATTCTGCTGGAGTTTATTGGTTATGCGGCCCTGATGTATACGTATACGTAGAGAGTTGTGTAGTTTCGTAAAATAGGACTTTAATCAGAGCCCCAACTCATATATGCTTGCTATTCAATTGAGTGTTCGGTCTCAAGCCGATTAGATATCAGAGATAGCCTCGAGCTACAACCTGCGGGTTAGCTACCACTTATCTATAGACACAGTCATGCTTAATCGTTATGGGGTCGATGGGGATTATGCTTACCTTCGAAATCAAGCACGATAACTGCCGTTAGATTGAGGAAAGATGTCGTCGCTTGCAAGTTGTGCCGAAAGATAAGATACACCATGATGTCATCCGCCACATGCCTAGCCACAGTGGAGGGACTTGCACTTCGAGTGATATTTCATGATTAGTCAAACCTACATGTATTGCACGTTGCCACAAGCAGTTGAACACTCACGTTGCAAGCAAAATTTGTATGGAAATTCAACTTCAAGAATATACATGTATTTCTCTATAACCACAAAGAGATGGAGCAAAAGAATCTTAGTTGTGGATTCTCCGGTAGTGATAGTACCTAGGGTTAACATATCAGTTTGAGAGTGTGACTTTGAAATTTTGATTTTGTTAGGCGGTTTGTATGATTACTACCCCCGAGCTCATGTTAAACTACATATGTACTTGTGGTAACGTGCAATACTTGCTGGATTTTTCACTTTGTCCAAACCCGTTTACCCCAAGCCTGGCGACCAAGTGAGATGTAGCTAGATTATGGAGTACCGGCTTCACTGTGAAGCGATTTGGAGTAAACGATATATACACGAACGAATAACGATTTTAGTAGGTACAAACAGGTGCCCATATTTTTCACTACCTTGCCGTAGGGCCACGTATCGCTGGTTTTGAGTGCACGCGTAGTATAAGAGGCTCTTCTGCAGCTACTTCTCATCACCCTCTCTTATAATTATCCCAGGACCGAAAACACGAACTCGTAGTAGGGTATATCCCAACTAGTATGTCCGCCCCCCCCCCCCCTCCCTACCTAAGCAGACATCTAAATTGTTTCATAATTCTAATCTTCTGCCGGCCCGGGCTTCAGAAATTTGGATAAGGAATACAAACAGTCACTTCAAGCTTAAGTTGGATAATAGCGCTATAGCACTGAATAAGCACAGCTGGCACAACTCAGTAGATTCCGATTCCGAGCTAAGAAGCCAAGCTGACCATCATATTTTGGTGGTTCCTTTCTTCCATATTCCCATAAGCCCTTTCCAAGCATCCTGGTCCTCTTTATCATACCATAGTCTTCTATCGGCTGATTTCTTATATAGGCAAACTACCTCGGGGATTTCACCATAGAAGGGCTCCTAGCCTTTGACAATAAGAAGACTGATCGAAGTTAACTTAACGGAAATACTAAGGCGGCTATTGCATTTTACTCAAAACGTAACCTTCTACGCAACATTTCTACTGGCTATATGTACCCTCAGTCTCCGTCCACAGGCGATTTCATTGTACAGTCCTAGCGCTTAGCTATCCTACGGTGCCTAGCTATCAGCCGCTTACGTACCCAGGCCTGTCAAAACTACCGCTCTCTAAGATGACGCAGTCCTTGCGCACAGCAGAGATCTATGGGCTGATGGGCTGAAAAGACAAAGGAAATTTAGATGACAGTCCTAATCCCAAGTAGGTTAATTTGCGGGACGATAGCAGATAACGGCATCATATCAGGTGCGTACGATCTTCCACGATATGCCCCTGTCTATAAGCCCCAGCCTTGCCTTACTAATATCAGCACCTTGTTTATGAGGACCCGAAAACACGGTCTCAATGAACCACACCCGGACCTTATTTTGTCCTAGCGCCACATATTTTGTATCGTATACCATCGACTTCAATATGTCTCCCAGCGTCCGGACCTTGACCAAAGTATCTCACGGAACGGTAGAATCGAAATAGCCTCCTATCTACTGAGGTCTTCCCTGAAACCCTTGAAACCCTGCACGCACCTGACGAGGGTACCGAGTGACGCCCTATGACCCGTTTGATCAACGTCATATCGTCCCATATGGCTCTAGGAGTGGAAGGACCCTGAATATCTAGTGCGGAAAGACCCTGCAGTGCCCTCTCACTAACGAAGAAAGAACGCCTTCCAGAAAAAAATCTTAAAGATAGAAAAACTCAGCCACCACCACGCCGTCGCCTACGCAATCAAAGTCACGTGATAGGCAGATTGCAATCTTTTTCTCTACAGATAATGCGATGCAGCCTTGAGAGGCGAGACAGGATGATGATGTGCAGCTCCAGGCGTTGAGCCTCCATACCTGCACAACCAAGCCACACGAGCTGAGAATGAAGAATAAAATAATCAAGCCCAGTAAGGCAGCAACAGTTGCGAATGACGAATCGCGAGCTGCGAAAACCGGCTTTTTGTCTTTAAGACAGACGAAGGTTTAGAAAAACCCTCACCACATGAGCAAGAGAACGTTGCACAATGCCCCCATCGCAGATCCTCCCATGCGTGGGGGGGTTGCGGTAACCGGTGTGGCATGTTGAACCCCAGATGCTCCATGCCACCAAAACCCTAAGCGGAAAGGGTTGATGAACCAAGCCGTCTCTAAAAAAAATCTTGGTTTTCTGATGTTTGATAGACGCTGCAAGTTCTCTTCTCTATTTTTTTCCGGAACTGTGACCCCCCGTGTCACACATCTAACTGGTTGCTGTTGCATACGCGAGGAAACACAATTTACGGCCTAAAGTACCGTAGAGTGCCTAGCCTTGCTAAAGTGCCCATGTCCCAGTGTGCTGGATGAGCTACCAGGTGTCTCTTTTCCACCCTAGACCGAACTTGAATGCTTCCCCGGGAACTCACATTCAACTTCTAGCAAGGTCTATTTAATACTACTATAGAAATACCCATGCCTCCTGGTACTCTACTTTACTTAAACCCCCCGCAGATGGTGCAAATTTCCATGCACAATATGTAATATCCAGGAACATTTTTACCGTTCATGACGATTTCATCTCGGGTATGAACGTGCATAACTACCGGTAGATAGGTACTACATTCACCCTGACTCCTGCTTCTCTTGAAAACACACCCTCAGGGTGTATGTAGGTATTTACCGTCGTAAATAAGCAATCAAACTCGCAGAAATAAATGGTAAAATACTTACCTACTCTACACTGGCTCGGGAGCGGGACGGGTCTCACCGTTATCTTGGTCGACGGCCGTTAACTATCATCATCACGGAGCCCAGTACGGTTCAAGCGTGGAGAATACCGGCATCTAGCTAGCTTCTTGAAGTATTCTACGGCCCGAGTACCTGATGTTGAGGGGAAGGTATGGGATGGATCACAATTTCGTTAGTTCGGAAACGTCAAAAAAGAAAATCATGACTCCCCAAGAAAATTTAAAGGGGAGGTAGGGGGCAGGGCGACAAAAGGCCCGTGAACGAACGAAAAGAACGCCCCCCTTCTTGTTCTAGAAATACCATCTTCCCACCCCGGACTTAGTTTTCTTCTTGTCGGGTCCTATGATAAGATAGGCAGAGTGGGTAGGGTGTATGCTCTAGGTTTTGTTTTTAATTTCCGAGAGGAATACCGGGGGTTGGGAGCTTTCAACGGTTCTTGAAACGATACCAGGCGCGCTTTTGGGGACTGTAATTTGCTAGCCAGGGAAATGCCGTCATTGGGTATTGAAATCCATGGTAGACTGCCTCTGTCGGGAGTCACTCAGGAACAGAGGCAACACATTCCAATAAAGCGATTTGAATATACAAGTTGAGATGAAATGCCACCGGGAACTTATCGTCATCAGCGTCATCATCATCATCACAGCAAAAGGAGGTGAATTTATGTTTTCTGTTGGCTGGCGCGACACCGACTGCACGGTTCTATTCTGCTCGAAACACAGTTTAACCCAGAAAGGCAGGCTTCGAGAAAAGCTGACACGTTCGCTCGCTGGCTTGGGGTGGGTGAAAAATAGGGGAAGAAGAGAGTGGGGGCACGAACTAACCTATATTTGGTCCGACAGGCGATAAGGATAAGATGAGGGAGGGGAGAGGTGCCAACGAACTGGAAACCTGAATCGATTTCGATTCGAGGCGTGTTCATCTCAGAATGTTTTACCGACGGGGGTTGGGTTTGTTCGCCTTACGTTACGTTGGCTGAGGGAAGGTGCATTAGAGGGGGGGTGGAATTCGGCAAATCAAGCCCAGTACTGACTGAATGACTGACTGACTGACCCCAGCCTGCGCAGTACCTATCTTATCTCACTCACCATCCACTTCAGTTCAGTTCATGTAAGGTGAGGTGAGGTGAGTTTGAGTAGATTTTGTGGTAGAAACCCGTTCGAGCACAGTGCTCAGTCCGTGCTAGCACCAGTGCTGCTGCCTGAGAGAAACTATGGGAAGTGCTTTACAGAAAGATTCTGAGGAGAGAAACCAGAATTCCTTTTTCTTCCCCCCCCTTCTGCAACCGCGTTGGGAACAGGCTTGGTAGTCCGTGCAGGGTGAATGGGCCATTTCCCCCATCGGGAGCGTAACACCGGCCTGCGCCACGACGGTGGGGGGGGGGGAGTGGTGGCAATTACTCACTCACCCCAGGGCTGCTAAAAGTGCGTTGTTAGGCTTCCATTGGAGGTGTGGTGTGTGTGGTTGTGAGTGAGTGTGTGTGTGGCAGCCCTGCAAGGGTCCATCTGGCATACGGCTGCAGACATGTCAGCATGTGGACACGACGGTGATAACCAGCGGGAGAGGCACAGGGTTGGAAGGGGTTGAGTGGGTAGGTACGGCAGGGTTGGGGGGAGTAGCTATGAACCTTGGATGAGTGGAGTGGAGTGGTGGTAAGTGGAGAGTGGACTCAGTAGCACTTGCATGTGTGTGTTCGGGGAGAAGAATCGAAGAAGAAGAAGAGAATTTCGAGGTGTGGGTGGTAGGGAAGATTGTGGTGTGTGGGTGTGTGAGAAAAAACTGGGAAGGCTTAACGGGGTCGGAGCGCAGCATCTTCTCAGGTACTTAAGGTTACGCATCCCCCGCCCTGCTGCCGCCGCCTCGCGAATCTACAAAAGCTCAACTGCCCTTCGGACTTATTTTTGGGTACAATATCAACAAGGTTATACATAACACACATAACACACAAGAGACACACATATCACCGAACGATTCGGACATATAACAATCTCGTCAGCCTCGTCAGACTCGTTTTCAGCTTCTACCAAAAGCATATATCAAAACAAACAAACGGACTATAACAGACGATAAGAGATAGAGAGATAAAGGTTTAAGAACATACCTAGATAACAGTCCTACCTCTACATCCAACCACAGCCATGTTCGAGAACTTCTCCTTCGACGCCCCCAGCGTCTCATCCATGCGAAGACCGGCCCTCATGTCGCCCCCGATCGCACCAGACTCCTCAGACCTTGAACAACCCCCCACCTTCTTCTTCAACCCCTCCTACTCCCTCTCCACACCTCCTCTCTCTCCCCTCGACCCTGAAGAGGACCCTTTCAAACGCACACTATCAACCTCCCTCTCCACCCTCTCCCTCGCCGACCCCACAACCGCACCCGTAACAATACCTACAAACCCGCTCCCGCCATCACCCCCGCAACAGCCACAACACCAGCCCGCCTACCTGGCCCCCCGCACCTGCGTCCGGTTCCAACGCCAGATCCTCGCCCGCCTACAAACCACCGACTCACAGCTGCGTTGTCTGTCGTCGCTTGTCGAGGAAATGATCTCGTCACGCGACAACTGCAGTGTATCTGCAGCGCCACCACTACATCACGGTGCGTGCAGCTCGCCGACGGCCTCGCGGAGGAGACGTAACTCGCTGCCTTCGGTCGTGTCAAGAGGCAGTGGCATCAAGAAACCTGTTGCGGTCAAGAGGGGTTCCGCGACGAAGGCGAAAGGGCTGAAGGGGCTGGGAATTGGGGCTGCGGCAGCGGGGAAGAAGAGAGCGAGGAGGGGCGCCGTCGTGAACGTCAATTGGAGACGGTGTAGTGGGAGCAGCAGCAGCAGCGGGCATGTGTCCGATTAGATCCGATGCCTGACCTCTCCTACTTTTTTCTTTTTGTCTTTTTTTCTTTTGGGGGAGATATAGAAGGAGCTGGGCTTCTTTTTTCTTTTCTGTTTTTCTTCCCTTTATTTTAAAACTTCTTTTTACCTGGGATGCCATAGATCTTTTTTATTCATATTATCTTGATATTGATTATATTCCTGTCGCTCCTTTAAATCACACATTCTTTTTGTTCAACATTTTGCCTGTTTTTGTAATGGTTGGGCTGGTTGGCTTTTGGGTTTTGTTTTTGTTTTTCTTATGTCCATTTTTATTTTCATGTCCCCCTCCCCCTCCCCCCCCTTCGACCTTCACTCTACATTTTCCAAATATCATATGGGAGTTTTTTTTCTTGCTTTTCTTTTCTATTTTTTTCGGGTTACTCGGTTCGGGGTTTTTTTTATTTGTATTTTTCATTTACTTTTCCAAATCCATCTGGCGGGGCGTTGGCTTTCCTTGTTTTTTCTCCTTCTTTTTCTTCTTTTTTCTCTTCTTTCTTTTTTCTCATCATCATTTTTACCGAGAGCTTTTTATCTCGGGTGAGACCGGGTGTTTGTGGGTTGCAGCATGTATGTGGGGGGGGGGGTGAATTTACCCACCACTACTACTGTTACCACCACAGGTAGCATGCCATAGCACACATACATACATGTAGGCAGAGGGGGAGTCGGGATATAGGGATATCTCGGGGTGGACCTTTTTACGTTCTCCCACCCCCCCCCTAACTAGCCTAAGAAAATACAAAAGAAATCAAAAAATCAAAAATCAAGTATTCTTGCTAGCTCCAAGTGACATGACGTTGAGAAAGGAGGTATTTAATTTTAATAGCTCGCCTGCAACAGCGTGAAAAAAAGACAAAAAAACAAGGTCGGTGGAATTATGGGTTGGCCACGATACGCGAACTTTGCAGAGACAGACAGCTTGTGGTTTGTGGTTTGTGCAAAAAGCTGTACCTGCGCAAACAAGTACCGGCCCCAACAAGCCAGCTGGTTAAGCTCACGATGGAACATTCGGGGCTGGTCGGGATTTGAATCGTGGTGTGGGGTAGATACAGAAGGAAGCCTGTGTGTGACGTCAGCGGATAGACAGGGAAGTACATGCAAGTAAGGAAGGAAGGGGAAAGATCAAAGGAGAGAGGAGGAGGAGAGAGAAGCATCACTCTATCTACATGTATCCACCTCCTCTCTCCTCAACCAACTCCTCTCGGTGTAATCAACTCTACCTGTCTACCTACCTGTTACCTGTCACTCTCCGACCGGTAACGCAGGACAAAAAGCCTCCCTGCCGGTAAGTGACTATGCCCTCTCCTCTTGTGCACCTTCACGCACAGCACGGTGTCGCCATTCCAAACCGGCCTGGAACCTGCAAATAAGCTTCATCGGATCGCCCACGCACCACCACCACCTCCACCACCACCACCGATTTACCCCTCCTCCTGCTTCTGCCTCTGCCTCTGCCTCTGCCTCTGCCCTTCCCACCTACCAGAGCCACACACACTCAGAGACACTCAGAGACACACCCACGCGCGATGGAGGAGCTCCGTCCCTGTCACGAGTGAGTCGTGGTGGTGGTGGTAGTGGTGGTGTGTGTTAACTAACCCCGTCAAGCGATCCATTTACTACCGCACAACAACTACTCCCCAGACCCAACACACAACCCAGCCAGCCCAACCGAGTCCAGCCCGCCATCCCGATGTCCGCGATCGCACCATCGCAAAAGCAACGTCTCGGACGGATTCAGCATCCGAACCCACCAACCCAAACCACCGAAACTCCTACCCCGCGATCGGCCGGTCGGTCGAGCCGGTTCTAAAACAGACAGAGAATTACCCCGGGTTCATCCTGTCGGCCGGAAAGTTATTTTTGGAAATAGGGGGGGGTTGTAATCCGGGGGAAACGTGGCAGACGTCTAGGGAAGGGGGAAACGTGGGCGTGACGGATGACAGGTAATGTAGATAGATAGGTTGATTACATGTAGGTTGGGCTCTGAGGGCGTGTGTGAATCTGGGGTTAAGAGATAGGTAAGTCAAAGGCTAGTAGGGTTTCATGGAGAAGAGGTCGAAATGAATACGACGATGGTATAGTGTCGGGCCACCCCATGGTATGGTACAAGGTTTGGCCCGGGACCGGGAGCAGCGGTATCCCGGATACATAGAAAATTGTCTTCGGGGACTAGTTCATACGATCCCAGGGCCCACTACGGAGAGACCGATGCTTTCCGGCGTTTTCCGATGTCAAGTCGTCCACCCAGACTAACGAGTGGGATATGGTAGGGCCTCATGGGCCATCACTCGTGGCTGCCAGTAATCAGACGCCTTGGCTACATCGAACCGAGCTCTGAAGTTAGAGATGTTGAGGCCTGTATCGGAACAAAGCATGGAGGCATTTTTCAATCTCCTGCAGTCGTTGTGTTGTAAGGCAAACTTCCGGTTGATTTTGCAATCCGGTACCGGAATTCTCCAGATAGTGGTAGACTCGATAACGCGCTTCCATCGATTTCTACGCACTTCATATCTATCAAGACGTGTATGATGGACTGTGACTGGTAGATCACAAGTACCGGATATTCACATCGGTTACTCTGTAGATAGATACCATTCCACCACCCAATCCCGCCAATCACAAGTGACACCTCGACCTTCACATGCCTTTGATTCCTGGTCGCACGCCCTTGGCTATTCTTCCACGCCCTGCAGGTACAAAAATATCAAAATCATCACATCCATACCATCCGCCGTCAGGTCTCCAACTTGCAGGCCAAAACCCCGTCAGAGTTAGTTTAGGGATTGGCCTCATAATGACGGCTGGCCCGTTTTCGCCAACAAGGCCACAACATGCAACACCCGCGCCATTGTTCCCACACAAGTTGGAGAAAGTCGTTTTATGGAGTTCGCGAGGAGGGTTAGGGAGGTGGGTTTGCTATATGTATTACTTACAGCCACTCATAAAAAGTGTTCGCGATTCACATCAAAGTTGGTCGGTGGCTTACCGGATTTTATTTACGCTCAAATCGAGGAACTAAAATGTATCTATATAATTGTATCCAGTGTGTGATAGAGAGTGAAAATACTATGAATGTCTAATATTGATTTTGACCACCAATATTGACTGTTGCTGTGTTGAGGTTTTGAACATTTCAATGGGCACTTTGATTCCTGACTTGAGCCGGACATGACACGATAAATCCGAATCACGAACAATTTTGCTGAGTGACTGTACAATGTAATTGATGGGTTAAACCAGAAAAAAAAAATGAGTGACTGTACAATGAGTGTTGATGTCTGGATCATGATCCATCACTCGGGGGTGTTTTGGGGCTTTCTTTCTTCCTTCCTTCCTTTCTTTCTTTCTTTTTAATTTATTAATTGCATATCATTTCAGGGTTGTAGGTGATATCCAGAGAATTAGTAGCGCAGTCGCATATTTCCTTTTATGTGATAGTTATGGGGAAGATACTCGCAGTTATTTGGTTCGACTAGCAATAAGGTTGGTAAGTGTGTTGCGATATACAGAGATACCTTATCAACCATACCACCTCCTTACCACATCAAGGTTGGCGACAACTAAAAAATGGAAAAATTCTGTTGATGACAGAAAGGGAGCTTGAGTAAGTTGAGTGAACAAAAACTGGATAATGAGGTTTGCTCGATCTACCTGCGTTCTGGTATCCGGATGGGAGATGGAATATATGGTAAGTAACGTATACATCTAGAATTGCGAATTAGCACCCGGTGTAGAAATGTGCATGATTTTTGGGGCCGTTCGCCGTTGAAAGCTTACCTTACTACTCGTTCTTCCATGACGTTTCCGAACACGACCAATATTGCATACACACAAAAAGGAGCCAAATGCACCTTTTTGTATGGTATGCAATATTGGTCGTGTTCGGAAACGTCATGGAGGAACGAGTAGCTGGGTATGAAGACTCAATAACTGGGAATAGAATAAACGAAGAAGGATACGAGTCTAATTATACTTGTACGTCTCATAACTGACACGTTGAGTTAGGCCGAACTATATATTACGTAACTATGGAAGCGGGTACTAAAACCGCTTATATGCTGCCGTAATTCCGCGCATGCCCCGCATGTGAAACGCAAACTACAACTACACCAGCACACAGCATGATCAGCGCTATCAATCCCAGGCCATGCTACACAGTGAACGACACAGGCTGTACTTCTATCTTAGTGAGCATCCAGTCGTCCACAAAGCCAAAGAGTTCACTAACAGGCTAGCACACATACGCAATAAACATACGTAACACTACATGTACCCACTGTCCCCTTGGTGTAACACCCCCACTATTCCTCTAACTCTCACAGGTCCGAGCTCATATATATCCACTACTCTACATTCCAATACACGGTATATATGGCCCCCGCTGTCCGTTGATATTTAGAGATTGACTCGGATGTGCTGGAGAAGGTCAGTGGTTAGATAGAATGGTGTTATACTATTGGCATTTGATTCTCTTCTTTCCGCCGAGTACAAAGCTTCTATATGAATACGACGAAATGTAGACCCCCAGGTGTCTGCACGGTATATGCACGTCGAAGTAATACGAGTGTATCTCCGGGCGTAGGGGGTGTGGAGCTACAACGAAGAGGGTATCCGAGCGTAGGGTGTGGAGCCACAACGAAAGGGGTATCCAGTGAGCTAGTGAGCGCGAATATCTAATTTTCCATCTGTAAAGCTGTCCGACGAAGCGCTCTGTAATCCAACACCCCTCACTCCCGGGGTCGGCCAGGAGGGTTGCGGCGGTTCTATAACTCATCACTCGATGCTCTTCCGACTTAGGAGCAGATGCAGTGGGGAGTAAACTCTCAGCGGTTGGTCCACTTGATATTTTTGGCCCTGTGCTGCTGTGGTTCACTCAGGCTCCGAGGCGAAGGGACTGCTTCCTAGTAGAGATTATGGAGGGTGTTTTGATTTATTATTCTCCGTGGGGTAAGGGTTGATGAGCGGGGTTGGACTATACACTATGTATGTAACGTGCTTTATGGTTCCGGCATATCATAAAAGTTTGGAACGACTTCAGCCAAGACCTTAATCTAATGTAATTGATAAGTTAGTCAAAAAAAAAAGACCTTAATCTAGGTCATAATCTATCACTCGGTGCTTCTATCTCGTAACCGCACTGGCTTAATTCAAACAACGAGCTGGGTCTAGAGAACGCCGCCTCCGTCCCACTAAAAGGTGCAGCATGTGGCAAAATTACGGTAGAAGTATGGGAAGGGTCACATTGCTCGAGTCAGCCACTAAAATCCTGTTTTTAGACCTTACTTCTACAATAATTTACCTCTCGCAGTAGAGCCCGCCCACACGTGCCCGCCGTGTTATCTAACATCATTCCTCAAAGCCAGATCCCCCTTTATCCGCTCACAAACAAAACCACCCTCCACACCAATATCAACATCAACCCCACACATATTCCCACTACCAAGACACCCCCGTCCCGCCTATCTCGCCATCCAGCTTTAGTGAGCCTTAGGTTGGCTAGTAACCCACTGCCAAGCCACTATCGAAAATTTCGACCGCCTCTCGCCTCATCCCATGTGTTCGGTCATAGAACGACGAAAATAGGGCATCCCGTCCGCTCTGCCATACTCAACCGTCGTATCGCTCAATTAGTACTGCAGTGGGTGACCATGCGGGAATCCTGAGTACCGAACTCTCTACATCTCATTTTTGCCATTTTGGGTTGGGCTGTGGGGGTGTAGTCAATAAAGAAGGTAGAAACTGGCCCCGATCCTAGTCCTGGTCCATAGTGTTCGCTTCCGGGGACCAGGCCGCCGCCATATTGTCCGTCGGATTGGTACTCTTCCTGTCGATATGTTTTGTGCAGATGGAGGTTTGCCGTCTGGGGTGGTTATCCTCACAACCGCTCACTCGTCTACCTACACCACTACTAACTCTCACGACCACACCACCATCACCACCATCACCACCATCAACCACACTACCAAAAAACACACTTTCTCATCAATCCCCACCACAACCCCACCATTCGGCACCACCCAAAATCCAGTAAAAAGAACATCAACCGACCGCGAGAGGACTCGAACCCCCAATCTTTGGTGCCGAAAACCAACGCCTTAACCATTAGGCCACGCGGCCGCCTATTTTCTGCAGCTCATCCTCGCAACTTGTGCTAGTTACGGGCTGGTACTCTCGCGATTGATACGCTCGCAGTGAAATATATTTCTAAACGTACTCTCACAAGTCTACAGCTTTTCCTCACTCTCTCGCTCAAGGTAAAATGGAAAACGCTCATATCCTGCCTGTCCTGTCCTGCCTTGTCCTACCATGGCCCAAAGAGATCCGAAATCCAAAACTTACATATAGCTACTACATAAGCATCGTAAATAAAAAAAAGTGGGTGGTTTTGGAAGAAGACTAGTCAATAGCTTCTGCGGGAAAGCAGAAAGGACCTCCGCAAAGAAAAAAAAAAGCAAAGCTAAAACAAAACGAAAAGAAGCTGTGATGAAGCCAACAAAACCAACTTTCGACCAAAAATCAAATAAAAAAGAAAGGGAAGAACAGTAGGGGGTACCAGTTCGATATTCCAACCGCCGTCCATCCGAAAGACTAAAACGCTCCCAAACCAGCCATAATCCTCACCTCTTCAGCCTGCCTCTCCAACACCTCTCTCATCTTCCTCAAATACACCTTTTCTGCATTCCCCTCCTCCGACTCCTCTTCCGGCTCTTCCGTGTCCTCGGCTCCAAATGTGCCCAGGACACCTATCCTGTCCCCGGCCCAGACGATCAGTTCTTCGCCGCCCTGCTTGGCAACAATAACCTTTCGTACGACCTCACCCCCGGCCCCGACTCTCGTACCGAGGGTTCTATCGGTAGTAGCCACCGCCGCATCTCCGCCGCCCCCCCATAGGCCTTCGCTTTTCTTTCGTCTGCCAGGTGGCTTGACGACGTATGCGCGGGCCAGCTTCCTGCCATCGCGCTCAACCCACTTGATGATACCGTCTGCATCCCCGGTTACGATGCGCGCGCCGTGCGAGGCTACTGTCATTACTTTAGACCGTGAAGCAGTCTGGCGGTTCTTTATCGCGTCCGTGGCGGCCGGAACCAGCGGGCTTGGGAATGAACTTGGTGCCGAGGTGAGGGGGTAGACCTCGAGTGTTCCGCGGCCATTGTATTCTCCGGCCGCTAGGAGGGTTGTCTGACCGGGGTCATCCTCGGCTTCGGCTCCTAGGACCGATGAGGGCCCAGGAGGGAATATAGGGGAATGGAAGTACGGTATGCTGGCGAGGGCGCAGAGCCGGCCGCCAGAGTGAATGGTTCCGCGGAGCTTGGGCCACATTCTGCGGGAGTAGCAGATGATGCTGGAGAATCTGCCTGCGACATAGATTTCACCGTCGCCACTATTTGCGCTGGTCAAAGGGTCGCTGTGGATGATACCTAATGGCCCTGGCTGGAAAAGGGTGGCATGGAGATGGTAGTTCTTGCGGAATGGATACGATGTATATGGTTGCGAGTTAATATGCACGGGCTGAACACGCTCGTCATCTGTACCACCGGGACTGAATGTAACGGTGGAGGCGGGAACGGCAACCCGCGGATCGTGGAGATGGAGAGTTAATGTGGTTCCAACTGTGAGAGGATGGGGATGCGACGTTTGAGAGAGTGTTGTGATTGAAAACGGGAAGCGATGGGTAGACACCTTTTGAAGTGTGTTAAGGTCCTGGGCGCAGTTAGTGAGACGAGCTGTTGATATGGGCTTCTGGAATACCCACTATCTCAATCAAACCCTCTTCCCCAGCAACCCATACTTTACCGGTTACATCATCTATACTTATGCCATCCACGATTTCTGCTTCCCTTGCCTTCCTCCTCCCCTGCCATTTCTCGTCGCCTTCGTCGCTGAATACCAGTCCCGGCCTGGATCTTGCAACGACCTTTCTCCCCTTCCCAGAGGCAGTGTCCTTCAACGACCATATGCAGATGCTGCCATCCGAGAGACTAGAAAGTAACATATCATTTCCATTTCCACCTCTTCTGGACGAGAATACACCTATTCCCTTCACTTCATCCTGCAGACCTACTTCAACATCCAGCTTATCTTCGCCCGCGCAGAACCACCGCATCTTCAGCGGGGCATGGCGAAACTTATATTCATTGTACCAATCGATCTTTTCGGCGTCCCTTATCCCAGGGATAGGCCAAGACGTAGTCGTTGCAGGAACCGGATTTCGAGTTGTTGCGCTATTGTTACTCCCGGGCGGACTTGGAGGCGGAGTAGGAATAAAGGCGGGATGAGTGTCAACCGCTTCCTGGTACGCGCAGAGTGACCGCCATAATGCAGAATCTTGCCGGGTGAAGCCGCGAAGACGGCGGCAGGTAGAGTGGAGAGGGATCGCGGAGCGTGGAGGGAGATCTAGTGGACGTTTTATCAGCAGCAGGGAGGGGAATTGAGGGGTTGGGAGCTCTGACAGGAAACGATCTGGACAAGGAGTTCATCTGGGAGTTCGAGTAAATGACGCCCTCCCTTTGAAACCGATCTCACTAGCGGGGATCTCTGGGCTTGTGTGGGATTCATGGTGGGCTGCTCTTGTCGTGTGTCAGTCGCAGTGAAGCTGTTTGGAATGTCGGAGTCCGCTCAGTGTCTCAATCACGTCAATTGACTGACACAGCTGTCGCAGAACCATGCGATTCGGGAGAGCTTAGGAAAAGTGGAAAACGAACTTTCGCTGATGATTGAAAGAGGAGCGACTGCGTTTCAACTCCTCAGAGGCGGGATAATCAGAACTCTTACCAATCCAACCAGCTGTGGATGGCCATTTCCAGAGGTTGTTGATATGATAAGCACGGGATCGTGTTGCCGAGAGCGGATGCAAGCACGGGAAGCTCCGCCACATATAATACCCGGAACAAACCGCGTGGCGCTTGGCTGATATGTGGCATTGGAAATGTTTTGATACAGGACAACTCACTCTATAGCTGTTTCTTCCTCATTTTGATAGCTATTCGGTGAGGCCAAGTCGTTGCGACTCTTCCATATATACCAGGAAGAATAGATTTGCTGGACACGAAAGAATTCGGCAAGCATACACCGAAATCTTTTTGCGACTTGCCAAAAATAATGGGACCCAACCCCAACAGGCTTCAAAATCACAACGACCGCGGAGGGGCCGTAAATGTGGCAAATGATAATAAGGAATATAAGAGGCTCAAAATATACTTTCATCCTGACATTATTTTTGACAACCGCATAGGTACTTGCTATCCCTTGGGCGTGTGAGACACTTGCGTCATCTATTCAGGAAGTGATTGATTGCAATAAGGCAGCGACCTCTGGAAAACGCAGCGAACGGCTTACCCTGACAATTTCCTCACTCAAATTTCGAGATCACATGATATTTATACATGAGAGAGATTTCGCGCAGATAGAGCTGGCTCTAAATTCCACGTGTATGATTGGTTGACGGAGGATCGGCGCCAATCAGGTTACCGGAATTTGGAGATGGAGTCTTTTGCGCAAAGTCTCTCTGGAATATGGTCAGTCTTAAATATACGGCGGAGTGATATATGGTACACAGGGAGTTGATCGAATACCTCCCCGCGAAGGAGTCTGGCAAGCAAGATCTCGGTAGAGCTGTTAGCGTGTACCCTAGGCGATATTTCTTACTCTATGATCGTCCCCAGCCCGACCCTGCTTCCATCTTTCCTACTGGTGAGAAAAGCTACGAGACTATTGAATCCCGAATAGAGAGCATTGAATTAGATACGAGTAGAAAGCGCTGCATCAACTGCGAAGTCGCAAATTTTCTTCCTATCAGAAAGCGACATTTTTTTACCCTCGTTCACCACGCAACCTACGCAAAAAGGGCTAAAGAGAATTGGTTGCTGCACTCGGTGGGTGGTGAACTCGCTTGGTAGGGGGCGGGGTGAGTGATGGAAGCGTCTAAAATCATCTGCAAACGCTAATAATGTTGGTGCCGTTCTATCCCACTGTGTCTCAGCCAGTTCCATCACCGCTGTAGTGCCTTCCCTAGCCATCCGGGCCTGGGTACCCAAAATTGGCTATGGAGGGCGTCTAAAGTTTACTCAGCTGGAATGCAATCGGTACCGACCAAAGCTTTAGGAACTGGCTTGGCCAATCGTTATCAATTCATTTGATGCTGCGTGAGATCTCTCAGCAAAACCAGACGTTTCTGAGATTATTCTCACTCGATTAAAGGTTATGTATTCTCTCTATATACACGACAAAGATCGGAAGGACTAAATGCAGAATCACGTCCAAAGTCTGCCTCTGGTCGGCTTTTCATACCCCTTCAGATATACGCCACCTGCTGGTAAAATTAGCCTAAGCGCCTTGTTAGAGAGAGTACTCGTGGCTTCATAACGTTTCCGAACACGACGAATATTGCATAACATACAAAAAGGGTGGGTTTGGCGCTTTTTTGTATGGTATGCAATAACAGTCGTGTTCGGAAACGCTATCAAGCTATGAGTAGAATACAGCTGCCGACAACTGTATGCTGAACCTTGCCGAGCGGTTCACCGCCCTATGGGAGGATGTTTTCATAATCGGTCTGGCAGCTGGCAAGGCTGAAACACTGCATCGCATGCGGAAGCTCTTCCGTTGGGAAATAGGTGCTCTCTGCGTCAAGATAGGTACGGCGAGTAGACTGGTACATAAAGGCTGCAAAGTCCTTATGGACGTACCAGAATACATCGCTATTCACAATCATGATTTCCCTCCTAACATCTGGGATCCTCACAATACTCATACTAAATCTGAGCTGGTTCTTTCTTCTTCAGTACCAAGGCCGTTTCAATAAAGCTCCAGCTGAGTCTGCATCAAAGAAGGAGTTAGCCGAAAAAACAATTTATTGGCGCATCTCTGGTATCCCAGAAGACTGCGACAAGGACAAACTCATAGACTTCCTTTGGAAACATGATAATTCACTCAAAGTCGACCCCTCAGACCTTTCTCTGTTTCCTGGGTGCTATAGCCAAAAGCAAGTAGGTGTGTTGAGGACCAAAGGGATCCCGGAATCCTTTCAGGGAATCAAACCCGAAGGCGACTACGTTTCGATATCTGGTCTTTCCACGGGTGGAGTTACTATCGATCGAAACTTTTACAATTTCACGCCTCTGAATAAACCAGAGGGCGGGAATTCTATAGTTGAGTGAGTGATTTTACCCTCGCCTCATATTTACTTTTTTCAGACCTGGAAACTCACCATATGGTAATCTATCAGTGTTGTTGCGGTGACTGGTCTTGCAGGACACGCATTCGGGTCATGGAGGAATAGAGAGAGCGGCAAAATGTGGCTTCAAGATATTCTTCCCAAGGATATTAAAAATATCCGGGTTTTAACCTATGGCTACAACTCCAATCTTATTGGGAACACGGTAGATGACACACTCCAGGATCAAAGGTCAAATTTACTCATACAATTGTTGAATGTGAGGAATACGGCAGAGGTAATAGTCCTAACCATGACCATGCAATGAATCTTTGGCTGACCCATGTGGGCTTAGGCAAAGAAAAGGCCTATCATCTTTATAGGATATAGTTTTGGTGGCACTTTAATCTTGCAGGTCAGAAATTTAACTTGGTTTAAGGGAGGATATAAGTTAAATTTTCTATTTTTAGACTCTACTTGAGGCGAAGACCCGAAAGATTTACGAACATATCTTAGAATCCACGCGAGCTCTTTTCTTTTTTGGGGTCCCACATCAAGGTTTCCGAACATCCGAGCTTGAAGCTATGGTTAAGGATTTGAAGAAAGATGGGGATTCATCCGATGCAGTGCTTAAAATTCTTGAAAAACTAAGGCGGAATTCCGAATTTCTAATAACTCAGAGAAATGACCTAGTCGATATCTGGGATAGACTTAACCTCTACAGTTTTTACGAGAAAACAAAAACGCCCACTGTCACAAAGGTAAAAATATAACCCGGCCTCCTAATTTTATCAAAAGTTAAGCTGTTTTAGACCGCGCTAGGAAGATATGAATCAAAAGGGAAAGAAGAGGAGATGGTTGAAAGAAACTCTTCTCGATTATTCATGCCAAGGGAAATTGCAGTCGGTGTCTCAAAGAATCACCGAGAAATCACTAAATTCATTTCGGACGGTGATCCAACGTATATAACATTCAGGAGGAACATGAGAGAGGAGGTAGCAAATGCAGTTCAATCCTTTGGTATGTAAGAAAATCTCGTCGATTTGGGTATAAATCACTAATTGTACTTGATCAATATAGAGGCGATATATCCGCCCGGGGAACGTATCCGTAGGTGATCAGCATCTCACATGGGACATATTTTGTAAAGTCTTCTTTAAATGGGGGCTGAGACATTTATTGAACTATGGCTTACATATAGTTAGGTGATTTGAATGAGGATGAATGCCTAAAGACATTGGGGGCGTCTGATTATCAAACAACCCGTGATCAGCTTCTCCGAAAGCGTAACTTTAACACCTGCAATTGGCTTTTGAACGATAGAAGATACAGGGGATGGTTAAAGAAGGAGTTAACCATACTCTGGATTGATGGTGGTCCTGGGTGGGGAAAGAGTGTGCTCTCGTCATTTCTTTCCGAAAGACTTGTCACGGACCCAGTTGCTAGTGGTGGTCAGAACTTTCTGGTCGCATATTTCTTCTGCGACGGCAATGATGAAAGATTACGGACAGCTAGCGCTATACTTAGACACATAATTGACCAAATCCTACGCCAAGAGCCAACCTTTTTCAAACATATCATACCTGAATACCTATTACACAAGGAAAAAACCTCGTGGACATTTGGCCAATTATGGCGGATCCTCAGGAATATTGTTCTCGATAATGGCGCTAGGCCCCTCTTATTTCTCATCGATGCACTAGATGAGTGTGAAATGGGTGCTCAAAAAGAACTTTTATGCAAACTAAATGACCTTTTCATTGAGCTTCGATGCCTCAAAAAAAAGTTGAAAATAGTTATTACAAGCCGCCCACAAGTGCAGTTTGAGTTCTCATCGACGATCCTCACAAATATCTCTCTCGGAATGAATGACACTAATCTCGATATTGTGACATTTGTGAATAGTCGACTTCGAAAATTATCAAATCGGAAGAAATTCGGCAAAATCCTCGAGGCTGAGATCAGAGTGAATATCACAAAGAGTGCGGAAGGGATATTCCTTTGGGTTTCCCTTATCTTAGAACATCTTGAGGATTTGAAAAGTACGACGCCCAAATCTATTCGCGAGGAACTCAAGAAATTCCCAAAGACACTCCCAGGCATTTACGAAAAGATTCTGGGCGGGATCCCTCAGGAGTTTCGGAGAGCTGCTCTGAAGATCCTTCAGTGGGTTGTCTTTGCGAAGCGCCCTCTGAGTCTCGGGGAACTTACAATAGCCATTGCTGTACAACACCACCATACATCTCTGGTTTCCATGGCCGAGGACATGGAAACAAATTTAAGCGACACTCTCAGCTTTATCTTTGGCCCCCTACTCAGAATTGATACCGAACATGGAACGGTTCATCTAATCCATCAATCCGCGAAGGATTTTCTCACGGACTCTCAGTTGATGAAAAAATGTCATCATGATCTGCTTATTTCGCCGGCTGAATCGAACCTCCAAATTGCGACCACCTTTCAGATGTACCTCTCGCTGGATGGATTCGAGGAAATTAATGATCACGTTTGGTCGCAAGACTTTTTGAGAAATATACACCTTCTAGATTATATCATCTATTGGTCGAATCATGTCAATGAGACCAAGGCAGAGAACTCTGGTCTATGGGAATCGTTTTCTAGATTAGCTTCTAAGGGAGGAATGAGTAATTTTTTTGATATGCACTACTACATAAGATACGGTTCTCGGCCTGATAACGGCAGCCTTCACGAGAACCAGCGTCGAACCCTGCCACTACTAAATATCTGCGCCGCTATGGGGTTTGAGTTTTACCTCAGACGATTGCTAGATGAAGGAGCTGAAATGAGTATTTCCGAGGGAGATTTTGGTGATTTACTATACGCGGGAGTATGGAGTGGTCGCGATTCAATCGTGCAACTTCTCCTAGAGAGAAAAGTGAATGTTAGCCTTCCTACTTTCAAGCGGTCGTTGACGAGACGCACAACACCGTGGACAACAGCTCAGTTAATCTTAAATCACACGGGCCTGGAAACCATAATCCAGGAAGGCGCGGATCTGCTGCCCGAAAGAGTAAGCCGGTCGAGGTTCCGAATAAGTGACTACGATTATGTGTTTAGGGATTTGTTTTATACAGTAATCAACAATTCCTATCACCCTAAAGAGTTGACAGTATTGCTCCTTGACAATGTAGGGGGGGATATTAGGATTACCGAAATCGCCATGTTGGTGGCAGTCAAGGGTCGGAAATCTCTAACTAAAGAGATAACAGAACTTCTCCTGGATAGAGGAGGGGAGGTCACAGAGGTGGTCATGTTGGAGGCAGTGGGAAATCGGGAATGTGGTAAAGAAATAACAGAACTGCTTTTGGATAGAGGTGGGGAGGTCACAGAAGCGGTCATCGTAGCAGCAGCGGGAAATCAGGAATGTGGTAAAGAAATAACAAAACTGCTATTGAATAGAGGAATAGTGGAGGTCACGGCAGAGGTTATACCGGAGGACGATGTATATTTAGCAGATCAGGGTATAGATTAACGGTAGAATCTCTTTTGCGCACAATGTGGGGAATTACATCGGGGGCGACATAGGCCGGCCTGGCCAATCATTTTCGTTCATGGCCTGGATTTTCTTTTCTAAGTCTTCTTCAGGTCTGTACATTAAGTACATCGTTTTTTATTATTATTCATGTTCAGCAAGCCATGCATATAAGTACATGTACGTATCTACATGTATAGAGGGCTCCTCATGCTAGATGTAACTTAGTTTCTAAGAGAAGTGCGGAGAGAGAAAACGGCCCAGAGGCCACAGAATGTTTAAACTTGTGGTATAAAACACTTTCTATCTGGATCGATTAGATTGGCCAGTCAGAACTGTATGTATATCTTAAATCGTCTTTATTATAAGAATAAGGTCTATAATAGCCTGGATAAAACTTAAACTTGGCTGGGGCGAAATCTAAATGACCGGGCCGGGCCCTTCCTATATCATCTGGCCCGGGCTGATCAAAGTCATCTTCTGAATTACAGATATAGGAAAATTAACCACGGGAAAACGATCGCGAATGATGCGGTAGACTTAAATTGTTTTTGAAAAGATACAATCTAGTTACGCCTCCCTATAAAAATCACAGGTGAGGTCATATATATGTTATTGTATTAGTAGGGCATAAGTCAAATATCATGGAATGGAGTCGTGTGGGTCGGGATGAAATTACATGTAACAATGGCTCAATAATTCTTGGAAAGGGCCCGGGTGGTAACCACCGGGTGTCCCCCTAGTCTATTATAGTATCTGATTGCGTTTACGCATTGCTGGCATGTATAGTCATGTTAGACGTTTGCATCAACAAGGCTGCGTGGCATTTATCGGCTTCTCTCTTCCCTCGGGCTATCGGTATGAGTACATGTATATATATTATTTGCTCAATCATTATCAATTCTTTCAGTCCATCCATCTCTTTGGGTTTATCGTGCTAGCTTGATGCTGCACTGATATGGACCAGCGGCCTGCTACCGCTCACCCCGTTCCAGTGGACGTAGCGGCTGGATCTCCCCGGGTAAAAGGCGTATGTTCCAACCTTCTGTTCAGGACTTCAGCTCACTAAAACTATTGGGTCCTAGATATCACGCCTACAGAAGGATAGGCCTATCACAGACAGCCAGCGCCGTACCCCTGACTCGATCGAGAAAGCTGCTGCCAGTCTGTTCACACGAGTGCGGGCACTCATCAATGAATCCAGTCCCGTTGAGTGCGCAACCCCGACCTCAGATACATCTACTCAGAGACTTGGCTACTCGACATCTTCATACGATGCAGATACCAGCTCTTCCGAGAATATCGATAAACCGGCAAATAAATCTGGAGATGATGCAAGTAACTTCTATCATCTAAGTCCATCCTCTGAAGGCACATCAAGTGGGGAGCAAATCCGCATACAGACTGTTCCAAAACACTCCGTTACGAGCTCAATTGTCAGGAACGATTCTCCTATGCCTGCACACTACTTACATTCATCTACCCCAACAAATATTCACAAACGGACCGCAGGGGACAGGTCGCCGAAACTTATACTTGGTTCATTCCCAGTGCCGGAGACGGTCAGTAGGGCTAGAGAACAGATATCTGGCTGTCATTCGCAGTCTTCTACTTCTAGTGTCGAAGAGGACTGTGAAGTTACAGACGGTGGGATCGACCCGGAAAAGGTCCGAGAACAGGTCTTTTTACGCGGTCCATTTGAACCAATTCCAATAGTCGATCCAATTTTTAGTGTGATATACGACAGCTCGTCAAGCTCAAGAAATTCTCAACTTCGAACCCCGGATCTCTTTGCAAAACCTCTGATACTTCATAAAAAACCACAGAAGGCCCCGGTAACGCCGGCAAACACAGTGGCTACCCCAGAACCACTAATTAGTGTAATTCCTGCAACGCCGGCAGCACTATCATCTCCTAATAATACTAGCATGATGAATGATTGGGTTAATACAAATAAAGGCTCGTATTCCACAAGCACAGTGGTTGCGCATACGGGTGCGTCAACTCCAGAAGAGTTAATTACTCAAAAGAGCAATTCTGCTGTAGGGATCTCGACAGTGGAAAAGAGTACCATGACTGATCCTAAGTATGGCGAGAAATTTGAAAATAGCCAAGTGGAGCATATTCCATTGGAGACTTTATCAAGAATGAAGTCTGGAAAAATATCTGCAGTTCTTCCATGGAATGATGAGGGTGGCTCAGAAGGAATACTCACAAACAAGGCTGCCAAGTATTACTCCCAGGAGCAGATGGAGGAAATATCGACCTATTTAGATTCTGGGACAGACAAATCAGTTCAAAAATATATTCCCAGAACTTTATATGAGAAGTATGTGCTATCTGAACGCGGTCCTGATAAATTAGAAGATCACGGTGGCAAACCACGTTCCCAATCTCGGTATAACTCCACCTCAAAAGGACAAAAAGGGGATTCCATAGAGAAAACTCTTCTTCCAATGTCTACCGGCTCCTTCACTAAGATTATCGTTGACCTAGAAGAAATGTTAAACCAAGCCCTGGAATTGGCTGGTAGGGCCGTGATAGACTCGCATACAGCACTTGAGCAGAGAGATGCTAGTATTCGTAGCATACGCAGTTTGCGTGAAAGTGTTCTAAGCGAGACTGATAGCATGAAGGGCAACGCAGAATCATTCAAGATTGCGAATGATGAGAAGATTCTTACAGGAGCCAGGGAGCAAGGAAGCCGACCCACAGCCACTCGAACACGCCGCAAATTAAACGGACGTAGCTCGCTAGAGGTCTCTGATATCAAAACTAACAACCTAATGGGCGGAGGCCAAAATACACAAAAAAGGATGAGATCATTATTCACAGAAAATACCACTGCAACGAGGAAAAGGTCACAACAGGACAAAGCGAGAAGCCTTGAGGAAAGATCCAGGATACCTAGGCCCAGCGAAAATTTTACCATGAGTAGCACTCGAAGTGCTAAATTCCAGCAAAGGTCTGAGGAGGATAAAGTTGAGCAATTGCTCGCCAGGGACTTGAATATCTCGGCTCGTCAGGCTCAGCTTAATGATATCTACAGCGGAAGATTTCCGGTAAACATACAGCAAGAACCAGGTTGGGATTGGAGCCTTGGAAGAAAGCGATTCTGTGCCGGAGTTGCTTGTGCAATCGTTGTGTTGATCGGTTTCATAATCGGTTGTTATGATGGGGAGGATGAGGTTATTAAGGAACACTTGAATGCTACTACCGCGGTTACCTCTTTAGGTAACGTCCTTTTTATCATCGGCGTGGCTATACCAAGTTTATTATTCTGGCCACTATCACTTCTGCACGGTAGGAAGCCGTATGTGCTTCTTTCCATAGCGTTGACGATACCTTTGCAGATCCCACAGGCACTCTCCTTACCGCCCCATACCGTTCAACACCCGGAATATTCTATGGTGCCATTCACTGTTTTGATTCTGGTTTCCCGAATGATATCCGGTTTTGTTCTGGGTTTTGCGAGCATGAACGCACTTGCAACTATCGTTGATTTATTTGGGCCAGACACTGGTGCCTGTTGTAGAGGAGGTGTAGTGTTCAATAGCCATACACCCGTTGAGGGACAGGATCAATTTTGTCTGGTACCAGGTGGAGAGGCTGGCGCCCGAACGGGGGTTTGGCTAGGGGTTTGGGTCTGGCTATTCTTTGCTTTTGGGGGAGTCGGACATTTTGCAGGTCAATTAATTGTTTCAAGATCTGCACCGGCGTGGGGACCCTGGGTTGTCGCTGCTATAGCTACGGTAGTAGTATTCCTTGTTTGGTTGGTACCAGAGGTTAGGCCGCCATGGAAGAAGCAGGGGGTGATTTCTCAAAGGCGAACTGGGTGGAGAGGCAAGGATGAACTCCAACGCGTGGATCGTGGAGAAATCAAAATGGTAGTCTTTGGAAGTTCACCTCACTGGTGGTGGGAGGAAGTCTGGGCGGGTGTAGTTTTGAGCTTTAGAATGCTTGGTCAATTGGGATTTTTCGTGATGACTGTCTATATTGGATGGATTGCCGGAGAGATCGCGATGGTTTTTAATGTTAGTTGCTTCTTGGTTAGGCCTCCTATGTGTTCTATACTAACAAGTACCTCCTTGCTCTAGCTATTAGGAACGTTGATATCGGCACATTATAAGTTCACCTTGGTTGACACTGGGCTTGCCGTACTTGCACTCTCTGGTGGCGCATTTCTATCCGCCCCTATCCAGCTTTCTAGCTTCTATATGCGAAACTTTCGACACCGTGTTCACCACCGTGCAAACTCAAGTCAGCATCATTACCATGAGGGTCAACATCCCTACCGTACAGTCTTCTTAATTGGCATCCTTCTACTACCTGTTTCAAGCTTGGCATTTACAATATCTGCCACAGGCCCTTCAACACACTTTTTTATCCCCGTTTTCTTTGCCGGTCTGGTGATATTTTGCGGGACTCTTGTCATCGCAGAATGCCACTTGATAATCATGGACAATTTTGACATTTCAAACCTCCCCGAGCCACTTCTCTCCAGTAACTCTGGCTCGACTTCCCGCGGTGGCAGTAAAGGAGGACGCCCGCATGGTACCCAGAGGCCAACAAGCCTTGTGGGTCCCAATGACGATTTTACCACATGCCATCCAGCAATCACAGCTGCATTTGGTATCCTGCAGTTTGTATCACTCATTTCTATAGCTGGAGCGGTTGGATGGAGTAGATTTATCGATGAGGGGGTTGGAGTAAGAAACGGCCTGGGGATCTACACCGGGATAAGCTTTCTTGTGACGATAGCACTTGTGGCAGTCATATGGAGGTGGAAGGAGGTCAGAATTCTTGAGGTCTTTACAGAGAGGCATGCAGAGGACGGGGTAGAGCAGGCGTCAGCTGCGTTCATGGAAGAGGTACGGCTGTGCAAGGTCTCGATTTTTCAAAGGGGGCGCTTCACAAGATGGAGTGAGGTCAACGGAATGATTTATAGAGTGGACGAGGAAGAGGATGCGTGGCGTGTAAGATGAGGCGGAAACAGTGATAATTTTTTGCTCTGACCGATATTGGCGCGCTGGACCGCGCTAATGTAAGGTCTTTCGGGGTGAGCGTTAGAAATAAACTAAATAGCAAACCCGATACGAAACCCTTTCACAACATGAGCTTTCTATTTCTTAGTATCCTCGTATGCAAATTCATAATAATCACCTTTGAAACAACCATCCTACCAGCTAAAAACCTGAATCCGAATTATCAAACCAAGAATCTGCATGTATAGCCAGTCACCATAGATCACTCGCTGTGGCTGTGCAAAGCCACCGCCACATCCCAGCCTCTGAGTGGCCTAGTAAATGATTGTGGTCAGTCATTGCGGCTGGATGATGTTGACTGCATTCAATATATACATTTCATTATGTATTTTGGAGGGCTGTTCCAACGAGCCACCCCCCCTCCCCCGGACGAGTGGCTGTACATGTAGAGTAGCTATCGGTGCGCGCTACATGTGTAGCTGATATAACTGCATGCAGTAGTGTTGCCCGTTTCTTTGACGTTTAAACGGCGTAGCTACATGTAGTTCCATGTATGTATGTACGTATAATGCATGCGCATGCATAGCGTATATAGCCAGCCCAGCTAGGGGTCGTAGCACTACTGACTACATGTATTGATTAACTATATCGAAAAACGGGTGTGTGGGGTGGTGGAGTGTGGGGAAGGGGGGGGCACTGTTCCATGCAGTCGATGAACCAAACAAAGCACAGCGCTGCTTCACAGGTCATCACTCGTCGAACACCGCGTGCACAGGCTATCACTCGCACGCCGCGTGTGGTGTGCAACCTTACTGTGCCTAACCCTGCCCTGCCCTGCCCTACCCTACCAACCCGACCGCCGCCCCGGTGTGTAACAACCACTAGGATGGAGACGGGGGCGGAAGCGGGCCCCGTTTTGTGGGCTTGCTGGATTGTGTTTGTGTTTGGCATAAGTGCTGGCTGTGTGTGGGTTGTGCTTGTATTGTAGTATGTGTGTGTGTATGTATGTAGAGAGTGCTGGTAATACTAGGTACATGTAGCTGGTTGTAATAGTACTATGGGAGTACTATGTAGCTCTATATGTACATGTGTATATACTACGAAGTTGATGATGGAAAATATACAAGTTAGCAAGTAAATGCAAAATCTACAGACCTTGACCTCCGACCCGGCCTCCACCCCACCACCAAAAAAAAAAAAAGAAAAAAAAGAACAGAAGCTGGAAAAAAAAGGATAACTCAAAGAGAAGAGAAGAATCGGATCAAGCCGCCTAAAGTTCAAAGTCCAGAAAAACACCACGCCACGCTACGCCCGGGCTGCGCCAGCGCAGCCGGTAGATAACCCAACCCACGTACACGTACTCTACTGGCCCAGCCAACCAGCCAGCCAGTCAGTCAGTCCATATATAAAAACCAAACAAGAATAAAACAAAAACAGAAAGAAAACAAAACAAAAGAAAAACGAAAAAAGCACTTCACTCCCCCTACTCCCCTCCAGCAGCAATTGCATCTACCGACCTCTTTATACCCCTCCCATGCACATGCCGGCGGCGCTTCACGCCACCCGTCGGCCCCACCGCCAGCAGCTGCTCATCAAAGAAGCCCTCACCGCCGCCACCGGCGCCGCCGCTCGCACCCACCCCAGCCTCCGGCGGCACCGTACGCGCCGCCATCACACCCTCCGACACGCCAGCCGCGGCAGGCACAATATTAACCGTATACCCGCTTGGCCCGCCACACACGCACGAGCACGCCATCGCCGCCTCCGCCGCCGCCCCACCGCCCGGCGCCGGCGCCGCAACCTCAGCCGGCACTCCAGTCTGCGAGGGCGCGGCCACAGCCGCCGCCGAGGCGCTGCTCGCGGGCTCCGGGGCCCCAGCGCCACACTCGCCGGCTGGTGGGCCAGGGTTGACGTTGCCCTGTGCTGTGACCACGTTCGCGCCGGGGCTCGGGAAGACGGTGTCGACGCCCTCGGTGGTGCTGCAGGTGCCGCCGATGTTAGCGGTGAAGAGGGGGGGCCACTGGGGGCCGGTGAGGCCGGTGCCGGCGCCCGTGATGGTCACGACGGCGCAGTTCATGTACATCTCGCGCTTGCCGACTTTGTTGAACCATGTCCAGGCGACGATGGTCTTTGCGGGCTTGGCCTGCGCGGGGATCTCGACGTCGAGGGACTGGCGCGTGGTCATGGGGCAGGCGCCGATGAAGCTCTTGATGACGCGGAAGGTGGCGCCGGAGTCGTCGGAGAGGGCGATCTGGCAGGAGCCGCCGCCGTGGTTGGCGCCCGTGGCGTCGCCGAGGGTCATGGTTTGGATGGTGCCGGCGGGCCAGGTCTCGATGGGGGCGCCTTCGGCGGTGGTGAGGAGTTTGTGGTAGTTCTTGCAGGGGTAGTCGGAGCCGTTGGCTAGGAGGGGGTTGCTGTAGGTGTAGTCGGTGTTGGCGCCGGAGGAGTTGGGGTTTAGCTTGTGTCTTAGGGGCGCGGGCTTGACCATGGAGATGTGGGCGAGGGCCGGGGCAGCTAGCAGAGCGGCTGCTTGTAGGAGGTGGAGAGTATGCATTACTGTTAACACTGCTTGGGGGGGGGGTTTGGAGACAGTCGTGAACGTTGATAAGAGTCGATGTGTATTATGGGGGGGTATCAAGAAAAGTTTATTGGTTTTGTTTGGTAGATGCTGCGCTGCGGAATCGCTGTGCTCTTATATTGCGTGGATCTCGCATCCAAGATAGAATGCCCAATGAAACGCACAAAGGAATGGTTACACGCCATCGACATTCAATCGCCCCAGCCAGCTCGGCCAAACATGGCTAGCTGCTGGGCAAACCGCCAACAGAGAAGAGCCTCTTGAAAACGATAGAATCGCTTCTCGTTGCACACAGCAGAGAAAGGGCCTCCGTTACTAGTGCTAGCAACTGGATATCGGATGGAGTTCTGGACGGCCGGTAGTTGCCTGGCACCTTCATCCCGCCCCCCCGAGACACGGGCTGATGCCCGTAGTCTTGTATTCCCGCCGCTCACGTGAGTTGTTTCGAGCAAGCAGTACTAGGATCATTTGGACCTGTGTAAACGGTCAGCTAAAGACACCAAAACTGGTCTTGCTCTCGTAGCAGAAGAGGTGGGAGCGGATACCGGGCGTGCACTCACTTCTATCGACAGCGCCCCAGCTAGCCCCCAGTCGCGAAAGCCTCAGAGCTGGACAGGTGCTGTCCTGACGGCGGGGGGGGGGGACGAACCTAGTGGCCGTGCATTTTGATACAGCTGTTACGGCAGCGCCCCCGCAAGACAGCTTCAAAGGGCGGATAGCCGTGCTGCCGGCACCGCGGTTTCAAAAACACCCCTGACCAGCGTACGTTGTGCTGTGTTGCAGACGGGGACAAAGAAGCGGTGGTTGGTGGCGGTTTGGCTGTGGCTGTGGCTCCTTGTGTGTCGCGCGTCACGGGACGCTGTTTGGGCGCTGAAACAAGGAGATTGTGCCGGGGAACGAGGGGGTCGCTGTGACTGCGTCGGGATGAGACGGCGCGGGTGCTTGGGTGCCTGCTCTGGCTATCGCAGGTACTTGTGGGCACGCGCTTCTATGTGGCAGCACCCCGGGCCTAGCTTGGCGCCCGAGTGACGGTTGGTGACTCACTCGTGCCGGATGCTCCCCGCTGACACTGCGGATGGAGATGGAGTCATGAGCCGCAGTCTTGGCGGTGGCTATATACTACTACGGTGAGATCCAGTCTGTTGGACAGCATCTGGTAGCTTAACTAATTACTGATGGATTGGCATCTTTGGAAAGAGGATCGCCAGGCCTGTCTACCCTTGCTGAGACAGAAGTAGATACCAGATTGTTTATGAGTATCGTAGAATCAAAGATAAGCCGAAATTCAAGCGTTGCAACACACAAGCCCGCAAAAGAAGATGCAGAACCCAGCAGCGAGTAACTTGACCAGTTCTTTCCTGCCAAAAACAAGTTCTGTCTCTGTTTGTAGCGCATATACAGTTCTACCCATCGCCAATATCGAAAGCAGTAACTCCACCGCTTTGATATTGCCTGAGGCTGTACTACATGCACCGGGGTAAGGCCCAAAGAGGCCAGTCTTCAGCCAGTCCCCTAACCCAGCCCCCGAGTGAGATCCCATGACACGCTAGCCTTCTTTCCCCACCGCCAAGACACCACCCAACCCTAACCCCCCCGCCCGCATCTTGAATTTCACAACCTCAGCCCGAGAGAGTCCCAAAGACACACACAAACCCAGCGGCAGCAATGGCAGCAGCGCAAACCCGCAAGTCAGCAGCAGCAGCAGCAGCATCAGCAGCCGCACCGGCACTCGCCCAGCTGCAGCTCTACCTCTCCCCGCCGCCGCGAAACATATCCGAGTCGCGCGCAATCTTCCGCGAGCTCGCGCGCTTCGGCGAGATCCTGATGTTCAAGGCGCTTCCCCCGCCACACCTAGCTAGCCCCGCAGACAACAACCCAGCCTAACCACTCCTCCTCCCCCCCCTAGTTCGAGGAAACCACCAAAGCCTTCAAACCCCGCGCACACATCATCTTCCGCGCGCCCGGCTCCGCCGCCCGCCTCCTCGCCTCCCCACCGCTCGCCGTGCCGCTCGCCGACGGCACCGCAATCGCCGTGACGGCGTCGACAACGCTCTTCAACCACCGCCAGTACATCCAGAACACGGCCGCGCACTACTACGCGCCCGCAAACTGGGGGCGCCATGTCGCGCCCGGCGCGGACCTGGGCACCGTGCGCGACGAGGGCATGGAGCCGGACATGAAGGCGCGGGCTATGCGCGGCCGACTGCTGCGCAGATATACGGCCGGCTTTGTGGATTTCGAGGAGATGGAGGAGCGGCTGGCGATGGAGCGCGTGAGGGGCGCGGCGGAGGGGGGTGGCGTGGGAGGTGGGTTTGGGGAGAGGGAGGTGGTGGGCGGGATATTGGAGGGGTTGAGGAGGGAGGGCGGGGGGTGGCGGAGGGGAGGAGGGGGGAGGAGGAGAGGTGATGGGGATTGGGGGGTTGTACTATAGTTGGCGATAGAGCTCAGACGGGGCCCTGGCTGTGCAAGGTGAGAAGGAGCTGGCATTCCCGGCGGTGTTGTACATACTTTGAAAAAAAAACCCTCCCATCGATCGGGTGGATTGACATGCAGCCCTTCATCTCACCGCGGGATTGTGCACCACCCTATAGCTACTTCCGCGTCTCCTTGGGCATCATGACTCCTCACCCGCATGGCCCATAACCCCCCCCCCTCCCCCCCCCCCACACGCGCACAGTGACCTCCGACCCAGCCCTGCACCCGCCCCCGCGTAACGATCTGGTCCTACTACGCTAGATGTACCTGCAGATACAGACGCCTGAGGTACACTGCGATAACATGCACGCGCGCGCGTACTACGTGGTTATCAATATAGCTATAGCTATACCGAGGATTACATCAACCCATCACCACCATCACCATCACCATCACCTCCACCCCTCACCTCCCCCGCCCAAGCCTCCACCCCCGCTGCACACCGATACATCCAGCGCCCGGAGAAGGACAGAGATACATGTATGTACCTACACATGTAGCCTGTGCGTAGCTTCGCGACTGCGGTGTGTACCTACCTACCTACCTACCTACCTACACTACCTCTATACCTACGCTACCTCTCGCTAGTGAACCCCGTCCACCCGGTTTATGCCTGTACGTGCTTCCGCAGCCGTGCGCGGGGGAGGTTGCGAATCGCCGGTGTGTAGGTCCGTGTGCTTGTGTGAGTGTGGGTGTTTGGCACCGCAATATATCATCCAGAACCCAGAGTCCGGGGTCCTGGTCGTTTACGGATAGCTCGCCGCCCTCTTCTTCCTCTCCCTCCTCACCCCTCCGCCTCGGGCACTACTAATGCAAATAAGGGGGGGGGGGGGGGTTGGTGTACGGGCGGGCATGTGAGACCGGAACGGATGGATGGATGGATGGCTGGCCGAGTGGCTGGTTGGGGTGTGCATGTGTGGCTCGATTGATCAAGTGTTTTTCTAGCTATGGTACGTTTTGTTGCTAGGAAAAGGTGGGGTTTAAGCCCCCATTGGCCTAGCCCGCGGGGCTCGAATGCCCCGCTTTTGGACACGGGGGGTGGGTTTCTTTTCCTAAATGGTACTTGATCCTTCGATGAATGTATTTGATAATGAGCGGGGATACGCTACAAAGAGATGCCTGTCCGGTCCTGACCTGTCCTGACAAAGTATTGACTGGCTGGCAAACAACTAGCTAACTAACTACAAAAAACCAGTTTCATAACTTCATATACATACATATATATCCTGTGATTCAACACCTCGTCTCACCCCTCCCTGGCCTAGCCTAGTAAACGCTCTGCATCTGCGCACCCTCATTCGCCGCCAGCAACCCCGCCGCGTGGGCCCGCGCGTCATGCCCAAAATTGTAGTCCAGGTAAATAAACGCCGCTACCGCTCGTCAGCATCCAAGTCTCTATACCTGGGGGGATAAAGGATAATGGGTACTTACAGCCGTTATTCGTCCTCGTCATCTCCTGGTCCTCCTTGCCAATCTCGCGCGAGTGCTGCTGGATCAGCTCCACGCGCTCGAAGCGTGCCTGCTGGTAGAGGCGGAGGCGCTCCGGGATGTCGGCGGGGGAGGTCTCTGGGAGGGGTAGGAGGGCGGCGAGTGCGATGGCGTCTTCGATTGCTTGTGCGGCGCCTTGGCCTTGGACTGTGTATGGGCGGGGGGGTTAGTAACTGTGTGGAGAATGAGAGGACGGGGTGGGGGGGGCTTACAGGGTAGGAAGGGGTGGGCGGCGTCGCCGAGGAGGGCGGTGCGGCCGCTGGTCCATGTGTGCAGGGTGGGCATATCGTAGAGGGGCCAGTAGCCCATGGCGGAGGAGTCGGCTTTGTTGATGAGGGCGGTGATGTCAGGGTGCCAGTCTTTGACGCATTCGAGGACTATGGCTTTCATGACTTCGGGGGACATTTCTGCGGTGTGTTAGCTGGATGTGCGGAGGAAGGAGGTACTTTTCTTGTTTTCCTGTGGGTCGTCGTCGACTGCGAGGAAGGCGCAGTTGAGCACGCTACCGCCACGGCATGGGTATAGGACTAGCTTGTTGCTGCCGCCGCTCCAGAGCTCAAACTCGCCGGTCTCGATGAAGCGGCGGGTTTGGGGGTCGGCGTAAATGACGTCCGCGGGGATGAGGAAGCGGTAGGTTGATAGGCCGAATGGCGATGGGCGGATGCCGTTGTGGTCTACGCTGTCGCGGAGGACAGACTACGAGGGAGGTTAGCTGGTGAAGATGGGGGTGGGGGGTGGGTTCTCACGTTGACGCCGTCAGCGGCGATGACGAGGTCGCCGTGGATGCGGTCGCCGTTCTCGAGTGTGAGTGTGGCGGTGTCATTGTCGACGGAGGAGACGCGGTGGCCGAGGTGGATGGTCACGGGGGTGCCAGTACCGGTGGGGGAGGTGGCGATGTCTTTTAGGCCGCTGTGGAGATCGACGCGGTGGATGTATTGCCAGGGCTGGTGGGTGCGTGAGTGAGGGAGGTAAAAAGTGTGGGAGGGGGATATTTATTACGAACATGTTTGTATCTCTGTGCGAATCCTGCTGCATCGGTGGTGCGGTAAAGTGCTCCGTCGGCACCGTATTCATTGACCTTGATGATATATCGGTCGTCAGCATTTTGTTACCACGGGGCCGGGCTCAGGTGGAGAACTGATCACCTTTGCGGCGTTCACACCGCCGACATCTTCAAGAGCCAATCCTAGCTCACGCAGAATGCCATTAGCGTTGGGAGAGATGCTGACGGCAGCCCCATACTCGTTCTTGAAACTTGAACGCTCAAATACCTGCAATTATGATGGAGGTGGTGGGTTAGATTCAACACGGATTGATATAATGACGCCCCTCTAAAGCTCAAAGGGAGGAATCCTACTTGTACGATATGCCCAGCCTGCCTCAATGCTGCTGCCGCTGCAAGACCGCCAATGCCCGCTCCGGATATGAGAACGTTCAATGGGCGGTGTTCTGATCTTGAAGTAACCATATTGATTGCAAGTTATGTCGAGTTTGGGGTTGATAAGCTGAAATAATGATATGTGTGGTGGTGTTGAGCAGAGGCCCAAAGACAATGGTATTTATCGCCATATGCATTGACGCCCCGTGCGAGTAGAAACCGACCGGCCGAGTCGATTCCCGTCCTTGAATTATTGCCCATCGATTGAGAGGCCACTGGCTTCATTTAGTGGAAATCGGGATGCTCTCGGGCGAGACGCTGGTCCATCAAGTGTGGGGAGAGAGAGAATTACCCCAAGCCCCTGCATAACATCTACTCTATGTACATACACCGGCTGATCGGCAACTAGCATACTCGGCAGGAGAATTCCCCCGCCCACCGCTATGCCGTTTGGGGAGCGGCATGGCCCGTGACAGCCGAGTGATGACCCATGCAGACGGGAACCCTAAACCTGAGCCAAGCACGGGAAACGGAGGAATAGACTGTGCCCTTGCCGATCGATGCCCCAGCCAACCAGCGGGGCAGATCTCGGAGAGTGAGCCGGTGCTCATGAAGCCGTCTCTAGTAATGACGACATGGTGTCCCAGGACGATTGGGAGCGCGGTGCAGCAAGCAATTGCGAAAATTTGAGTCTCTACGGAAGATGGTTGCGCCGAGGGCCGAGCGCGGCACATGAAACAAGCACACTGGATACTACATACCACAACTCATTACGCTCACGCAGTCTTTCTAGGTACGCATGTTTGCGCGCCAAAAGACTCACTGGACCAGAATCCAGCGAGAAAACACTCTGCTATTATGCACGCCTTCAATTGGAAGGACAGACACGGGTGGTTCCCTATCCCTTAGTCTGGCAAAAAATGCTGACCCTTTATAGTGGGGGCTAAAAGGTGTGGCTTTGCTCAAATTCGTTATCAATTATTGGATCTGAATCAATCTCCCACCAATTGCCGGTCTGCATTTGCTATGGATTTTGGCCCCCACGGAAATGGGTCAGCATTGCCAGAGTAAGGGATACCTATTCAAGTTGCTATACTCGCGCGGCCGGTTTGAAGCCGCTCAAAGAACTGTGGCGAGTGATCTGGCAGCCAATAAGAGCTCGCGTTTATGCAGCATTCAGATCAGTTACCTTTTTCATCTGAGCGGCTTCAATCCGGCGGCGCGAGTATAGTCAACCAGTGTCCCATGACATTTACATACATGTAGTGAGTAGGCATCGAGTTTGAAAAACGGGGGTTGGCCTAATCGCTCTAGTGTCGGCAGATAACTCTAGCAATAGTTAACAGCTGACCATTCACAGATACCCTAACTGTTTGGTCGAAGAAAATTAATTTAACGCTCTCTCGGATTCAGGGTAAGTTTATACATGTAGCTTCCAATTCAGGATATACTATATCCGATGACCAAACCTTTACTATAAATACAAACATATGTAAAGTAAACCCCTTCCCGGGATCCCCCTCCCATTATATACCTAGGTATCGATACCTACATGTACTCATTTAACATCCATGAATAAAGCTTATATGCATTAGTCGTATTAACAGATGCTATAGTATTTTATGCAGACCTCCTTGAGTACATCTCCCATATGACACATCGTGGAGGCAACGACCAAGTTTTTTCGGCCGACAATAAGCCGTGGATATAATACTATATATTCTTTTGAGTTTGTATATGGATGAATCACCAAATAGATATATGTATTCATAGCACCGATTGACATTTCCAAAGAACATATGGAGATTACTCATAGAATATGACCCGCTTATAATCGTTTGAAGCAGTTTCAGTTTCCTCCTTCAGTAACATATCTGTGTTACAACTCATCATTCTACAGAAATACATGTACAGTCAACTTTGGGTAACGACGAACCTGGGACAACGACGAAAACACAGATTTCACTTAAACAAGTGGTTGCATGCCTGCGCCTGAGCGCCACTGTCCTGACCGACAAAGACCCCTGTTCGTCGTTCAACCAGTTTCGTCGTTGCCCCCAAGACGACTGTACTTCGAAGAAGCAATTCTAGCTCAACAAATATACTTGAGACTTCTGTCTTCTCTTGAAACTTGAGGGCTTATATCCATCGAGCACCGAAGCTATTGTGGGAATTCGGAACTGCAATCATATCCATTGAAGCAGATTGAAGCGAGACGTCCAACGCAACGGCCGAGAGGACTGCGCGAATGGAAGTGAGGAATTATAGCCAGCTCATCAACACCCACGAAACATTTTTCTTTATAGGGTCATTCTTTTGCATACACATTTCGATCCAAGTTGTCAGAATTCCCAACACTATTTGTCTGTGATAACCTCCGGCATACTTGAAGTAATTAATCAATCAATCTAACATTAAAAGTTCGAATATTCGGTCAGTACATGTATGTACAGTAATTGTATCTATATCTAGAGGCAATATCCCTCCTAACCCTAACCCTAGCATATACTTCAACGCAACGTACGGATTCGTCCGAGCTTTGGTACCTTGATTTGATTTGAGCATGAGACCAGTACACCTCGTAAATGTGATAGCCTGACCGCAGGTCCTGGGGTATCTTTCCGACTGAATTATTTTCTTCCGTATTTCTCTGACGTTTGTGGACGCGGCTGATATTGCATGCTATACAAAAAAATACGCCAAACTCATGATTTTGGGTGTATGCAACAATGGTCCAGCTCGAAAATGTCAGTGAAATACGAGTACTCGTAATTTCTTGACGTTTGTAAAAGGAATCGCTATTGCATGCCATACTAAATCGTGGGCTTGGGGCGTCTTTGTATGGTATATATGCAATAGTGGTTCCTTTTACAGACGTCACGAAATTACGAGTAGTGGAAGCGGTGCATGCAGCAACAATGTACAGCGGCAGGTAATAAGTTATCGGACGAACTAGCCACAGTTCTGCCTGCAAATGCGTATTTTCGTGGCATTCCGTCTGATCGCTGTACTACGCTGGTAGGGTAAGTCTGTTGACAGTGGTCGTGGTTGCAACAGTTCTCACTCAACAGACTTACCCTACCAGCGTAGTACATACATACATACAACTAGTGGTTTCCGGCCTTCGGCCGGTACTACCGTATATCAATCAGTCCAATATACAGGCAAGCCGCCTTGCGGCTTATTTCTCTATTTGCCTGTCAGTCGGGGCTCTCAGGCCGCTGCGCGGCCCTCGACCCCTCCTGGCAGGCAAAGTCCATCACTATACCCGCTCTGGTCGATCTATATGTGCCTTTTCTGATATCCCCCATATATCAGTCAGAAATATGGTGCGCACCATCATAAAGGTGACAAGTCAGGTTTGGCGTGTGGAACAGGCTTGGCAGGAATTACCCAAATATTGTAGATAATAAATCGTTATTTTAGGGCAGAATAATTGACTAGCCTATGAATATTTAGAAACATTGATTTTAAATTTTATATATATTCTGAGCCTAGTCAAATATTCTTCCCTAAAATAACGATTTATTATCTACAATATTGGCCTATATATTTGGGGTGTTGTTGTGTACCTCCTGCCAAGCCTGTTCCATTCTGTGAATGCTTGGCGCATTTTACATACAAAAATCCGCAATTTCAAAAGCCTAAGGCTTTTTATCCAAGATAGATATTAAAATCGAGAAAAATAGAACTAATATTTAGCTTTTGTACTAGAGTTCTATTTTTCTACATTTCTTTTAACATTTTTTGTTGAAAAGCCTTAGGCTTTTGAAATGTCGTCCCAATGTGTCACCTTTATCGTGGTGCGCACCATACCTCCAGTTTCATAAGCTGTAAGTATATCTTAATAGCCACAAAGCCTCTAAAATCCAACTATTAATCGAATTCCAGAACCAGTAGAAACCCTATTAACAATCTAACACCACTCAGCACAATACCCTATGTTAATATCCAACACAACATGTTTCAAGTGAAACAAAATCTCTCAATGAGCCAATCAGAGGACTATAAAAGCACATTGCATATGCAGGTTATAATTATATACTTATTAGATGCACATACAGCGAAAACCGCGCAAAGTCGATGGCGAATAAAAGTACTAGTGATGAAGTTTAGTTTGTCTTTCCAGATTTTTGATATCTGTCCTAGTTGTGGCTGTTTTTGTCTGTAAAAAAGCGCCAAGACTGAGCAATCGTATTATATAGGAATACACCATCTCATTGGCTTCCATCTTGCATGCAGCCGCAATTGTTCCACTTCCAGATAACGCCGTGGCACCTTTAAGAGTGTGCGCACCATACCTACATGTGCGCACCCCATTGGCGTCGTTGATATGCATTATCAGCCTCTAATTCGAATCAGAGATTAACCAAACCAGAGTTCTACAGCTGGTAGGTACAGCCACATGTACATGATACCCCTCTTTCGATGGATAAAGCCTGCGGAGCCTTCTCCTTCATTCTCAACAAGCTGAAGCCCACAGGCGCTGGAACACACAAAACCATAAACTATGTCGAACACAAATTCCTCGAGCTCTACGTATGTTGGCATAACTCCCATCAAGCTCTTTATATGGCACATTATTTAAACCGCATTAGTTACCAAACGGCATGGAACAAGGCTCTCGGACGGCTTTTTCAACTTTCACCCACACAACAAAAGATATTCAACTACTTGAGTGCAGAAGAGAAAGCCCTTTTCAGAGCAACTGTCAACCCTTCTGAAGTTCTCGGATTGTTAAAGAAATTTGAAGACTCGCAACGCGGGATGAAGAGAATGATCAGCTTCAACAAAACCTTTTTAAAGCCATTCGCACAGTTTCAAACTACTATTGAAGCGATTGTCAATACAAGCTCGGGCCTTGGAGGCCCTATTTGGGCACCAATAAAGATTATTCTTCAGGTACTTTCGCGCCCTCTTGATGGAAGGAATGAACGTTAATACTACGTTAGGTCTTAATGTCTGCTGCAGCAGAGTTCGAGAAAATATCAGGTTTTCTCCAAGACACGCTTGACCAACTGAAACGGTTCGCCGCCTATGAGGAACATTTTCGATCGTCCACCCGCGAAGCGCTAGATTTGTTGCACGCTGCATTGACAGACTTCTATGTTGATGTAATTGATCTAACGCTTGTGGTGACAAAACACTTCCGCACCAATGTCATAAGTAAGTCTTTTAAAGCCCACCGGATGATTGTTTTGTACTAAAACTTTAAGAATATGTGTTTAGAAGAGCAGTGAAGACTTTCGACTCGGATTTTGAAGATATACTGTCCAGCATGAAGCGCCATGTTCAGGCAATCGATCCGGCAGCAAACTTGGGTGGAATTATTGAAGCCAGGCAAAACTACAACAGTACGTTGAGCTTTATTTTTTACGATTCAAATTCAGCGCATCTAGATCTCGCGCGTAGCGTGCTCTATATCCAAGACAAACCCAGCTAACCTTTCTCCATCAGAGGAACAATTCTTAGCCGCTACCAAATGGCTTTTCTGCACCAATCCGAAAATTCAGCAAGAGAAAAACCAGGAAAAGCATCTTCAAAAGACATGCAACTGGCTTTTCGAAACACCAGAGTTCTGTACGTGGTTTGGGTCAAAATGTTCTAGCCGAATCTGTATACAAGGAATTCCAGGCTCCGGTAAATCTATGTTATCCTCAGTCGTTATCGGCCATTTAAAGGATCATATTCTCCCAGAAGAATCGATAATATACTTTTTTTGCAAGGAAAGCGATACCGACAGAGATAACCCACTATCAATATTGCGAACATTTATTTTTCAACTTCTTAACCATCCTGTGC
Organism: Morchella sp. 2014-9hei; assembly: GCA_024713685.1. Lineage (NCBI taxonomy): Eukaryota > Fungi > Ascomycota > Pezizomycetes > Pezizales > Morchellaceae > Morchella > Morchella sp. 2014-9hei. The sequence continues at coordinate 1,332,934 of JAMGYW010000018.1, forward strand.
ACAAACCTCAACTTATTCCAGTCGTTCATAAAGTTCTTGAGAGAAGCGGTACACCAGCTGCAGATTCCGTCAGAGAGCTTTGGGATTTATTGCAGGAAGTTCTTGGTATGCTTCCGCCTGTCTATTGCGTTATCGATGCGCTTGACGAGTGCAACAACAAAGACGGGCAGATGGCGAGATTCCTTGAACAACTCACAGAACGCTTTAAATCAGAACCTGCAGCCCTGAAAGTATTCGCAACCTCACGTTTGAACGAATCACATATTACAGAAACCACGGTAAAAGAACATTGGTCTTGGTTTACGATTGGAAAGGATAACGTGAAGAGAGACATTGATGCTTTTATATCGAAACGAATTGACGAATCATCAATCCTTCGAGATAATCGCCGCCGTGGAAAGGTCCACTCAAGAATCTCGCAAGGAGCTGGTGGAATGATTCTTTGGGCAAAATTGATGCTGGACGAACTTTCCGAAGCTGCTTCCTGGGAGGTTGACAGCCTTCTGGATAAAATGCCAGATAAACTATCAGACGTTTACGAGCTCATGCTCAAGCGTCGGACTCTCGCCTTCCCCAGAGAAAAACCGTCTGATCGATGTCAAACAGTGCTACACTGGATTACCATAGCACCCCGACCATTCTTGTTAGATGAACTTCTCCTGGCCTTATCGGTGGCAGCGGGCCTCAGGTCTCATGAGAATTATAGCACGGCGGACAAAGAAAATTCGATGGAGCGTCTCCTCAAGGCTTGCGGTTCATTGATCGTTATTCTCGGAGACAATAGCGTTCAACTTGTACATACTTCGTTAAGACAATATCTTTTGGGCGGAGACATCAATACACTGAGTCCAAACAACTCTGCGAACCCCCCACAGAATATCGATCAAATGCAAATCCACAAAGACATAGCCAAAGCCTGCCTCCTCTACAATCAGTTTACCTGCTTCGAGAAAAGCCAATACAGCCCATCCTTTGATTTCACAATGTACCCATTCTTAGAATATTCAACTAGCAACTGGATATATCATGTCACGCATAGTAAGCCCAACGATGATGATTTGTTAGACGAGATAGAAAGATTCTTGTCTTCAAAGAAAGCCTGGCGGTGGATTGAACGGTGTGAACATTACAACATCACAAACGGCCATCTTTTGGTAATGCAATCCAAACTCAGAGACTGGGCAGAAATATGTAAAACCTCAAATCCACAGGTTGATATCGATAGGATAGGCGGTTTTATTCTAGATATTATCAAGAAGCAGTGCAACGAAACTCAATGGAGCAGTGGTGCTGGAATCGAAGCGTTGAATGTAACTAATCGCGTTGCAAATTTATATCATGAACAAGGTCATTACACCGAGGCACTAGTGTGGCACGAGAGGGCACTAGCCGGGAGGAACAGGACTCTCGGAGAAGGGCACCCTGACACGCTGGATACAGTTCATAACATTGGATGTATCTATAAATACCAGGCTCGGTACACTGAGGCAGAAGAGTGGCTTGAGCGGGCGCTGGCCGGGAGAAATAAAGTCCTTGGGGAAGAGCACCCTGAAACGCTAAACACAATGCACTGGATCGCAATCATGTATTCAGATCAAGGGCAATACGACAACGCCCTGGAGTGGCACGGGCGGGTGTTATCCAGGAGGAAGATAGCACTCGGAGAAGAGCACCCTTCGACGCTGGACACAGTCAATAACATTGCCAATGTCTATAGCGATCAGGGGCGGTATGATGAGGCCCTAGAATGGTATGAGCGGGCGCTGGCCGTGAGGAAGAAAGCCCTCGGGGAAGAGCACCCTTCGACGCTGAGCACAGTCAATAACATTGCACTTGTCTATAGCAATCAGGGGCGGTATGATGAGGCCCTAGAATGGTATGAGCGGGCGCTGGCCGGGTACAAGAAAGCCCTCGGGGAAGAGCACCCTTCGACGCTGGGCACAGTCAATAACATTGCTGATGTCTATAGCGGTCAGGGGCGGTATGATGAGGCCCTAGAATTGTATGAGCGGGCGCTGGCCGGGCACAAGAAAGCCCTCGGGGAAGAGCACCCTTCGACGCTGGGCACAGTCAATAACATTGCGAATGTCTATTACGGTCAGGGGCGGTATGATGAGGCCCTAGAATGGTATGAGCGGGCGCTGGCCGGGTGCAAGAAAGCCCTCCGGGAAGAGCACCCTTCGACGCTGAACACAGTCAATAACATTGCAAATGTCTATAGCGATCAGGGGCGGTATGATGAGGCCCTAGAATGGTATGAGCGGGCGCTGGCCGGGTACAAGAAAGCCCTCGGGGAAGAGCACCCTTCGACGCTGAGCACGGCCTACTGGGCCGCAGAAACCAGAAAAAAGCTTGGCCATGACACACACGGAGTAAAACCTTGAAGCGACATGCACACCGGGAGTTAATCTTCTTGTGGGTGCGTACGTACCCCCGCCAACCATACGACACTCGTTTCGGAGAAAGTACATGTGTGCATTTCACAGGCATTAGTTTTTGTTCTAGCTTCTTTTCCTAGTTCTAGTTTCTTGTTCTAGTTTCCTGCTTGTTCTAGTTTCTTGTTCTAGTTTCTTGTTCTAGTTTCTTGTTCTAGTTTCTTGTTCTAGTTTCTTCTGAGTTCTTAGTAGCATCTGTTGTGACTTTCTATATATACCTACATATACGGTAACAAAAAGCGGCATGTTCTCACTACCAGTAAAATACTGTGACTAGCTCAAATGCGGCATGTATTGGTGCATACCTTAATAATGCGGGGTATGTTTTTGCTCATATTTCCTGAGATAGGCATTCTGTGCATTACAGTAGTGCTACGGTATTCTAAGTAGGTGACCGCTATTTTATGTGAGTACATTTGTTATCTCATTGTACCAAATATTTTATGTACATACAAGCCTGAGTGGTTTAATGAAGCCAAACAACCATCATCACGAGAATCAAATCCATCAGTAGTACTACATGTAGTTCTGGATCTACCAATTAATATATTACAAAGATGGGCTGTTAAGGCTAGCAGGTAGCTTAGGCTCCTCGCCTACGCTGAACAGGTCAACTCATTCAAATTTTGTATGTTATTCCTGAGCAGGGCAAGCAGCCCATTTGGGAAAACACGCTGAACCGGGTGCCTAGTTCATAACTGGAGAATTTCCCCATCAGCCAGAACATATATATTCCAAAATATACTACGCCTCTGAGAAGTACCCCAGTATCAGCTGCTCGGCTTTAGTTCATGAATGATACTAGATACCCTAGATCAAGCCTGTAATATATATACCGGTCGGAGAATCCGGACTGGTGCATTTAAACGGACCCAAGAGAGTCAAAGACCTCACGCCTAAAGAGATAATTAAAGTACAAACAATGTGGAGGCATATATAAATAATTAAATAGGCAGTGCGGCTTCATGATCATTCTCTGCCAACAATAAAACCAAAACGTAAATGATGAGCACAAGATTCACAGTCTCGAGGCTTGACGAGACAACCTAGGACAAGACGAGATGTGCCGGGAGTTTTTTCGAGATCAGTGTCGAGACCTCCAAGTGATGTATAGGTATATATCAACGATCCAAAGCGAGGGTGCTTCATAATATTTAAACTTAATTGCTCATTCTGAGACTTCCTTATGCGCAGGCTTTGAAAAATAGGGTGTGCATTTTGGCCCTAAATTTGAAGATTAACGGATTGAGGTACAAATTTCTACCTCAAATTCAGATTGCGTTTTATTTAAACTAGTCTAGATAATGAGAATTGGTATAAAATGGTCTCGTCTTGTCCCGTGCCCATCATTACATAGAGTCCGGTCGAGTTATGCGCATATACCCGCAGATACGGTACTGGTTTAGCCCATGGTCCGTATCACTATCCTATAATTGTCGGAAATGATCCATCTAACGTGAAATAGCTCTATTAAGCTATTGCGGGAATTGCTTTTGTTCTGCCAAGATGCCAAGGCCGAGTGATATTACATGAACCTTTCCATGATTACAAGTATTGCCTTGCTCACCTAATCATATGCATGAACCCTATGGCCACAATTAAAATGCCGCCGATCAGACCCGATTTAGTGGTAAAATATTAAATAAGCGGCAATTGAATTTTGGCAGAGTGAGTACAAATCGGCACCCAAGATCTTGGGTAGCGCCCTGTACGGAGACCCAGAGTTATAAAGTCATTAAATACATGTATGAAGTTAGGTACATACTTGTAAGTAGGTATTGATTATTCTTTCTATGTGCACGGCGTACTCGCAGAAGGTGAGAAGTACCCGAAAATACAAGCCCTAATCTACAATTGCCATTGGGGTAGAAGCCAAAAATACGCCAAAACCTTGCAGCTGCATTTTCGGGTACGCAAGTACACGTAGCTGCTCTCTTTTCCCCATATTTTAATTAAGCTTAAGACATTTTGACTTGAACGCTCTAGAGTAAAAACAGGGAGCCTACATACATGTAGGTAATCATGCCCAGAGGATACATGTCAGCAGTAATGTGTCATTCCATGTATGCATGCATGAGGAGTGTCTTTCAATTCGGTATATTTATCGCCCTATGATACTTGATGTTCCAGGTTAAATAAAGTCCATGGTACTTTGGAGGGAGAGGGAGAAACTCACTTTACTCGCTTTATATCGATTAGAGTAGTGTGAGGGCCGCACCGCCTCCAACCCACCTAAACTAGTCTACCGTCTAATCCCTACCTGCATGTTCCGGCACTACTCGGGTATGACATCGATGGACGCATGCGCCATATAACAGGGGTCCCTCCCCTGCAACATGCTGTCCGTCCCGCTCAACCGCAAGCTTAAAACCGCGACAATTCCCCACAACTTCAATTATCATGCCACCACCAAATGCTCTCCGATCTCACCACGCTAGTAGTAGGCTATGTCTTCTACACAATCTGTTTTCTGATCATCATAACACGACTGGCTGCAACCTGGGCGAGAGAGAAGAAATGGAGGCACGATGATTACTGGATGCTAGGAGCGCTCGCGGTACTAGTTGTAAGGACAGTGGTAACTCATCTGGTTTTGGCATGGGATACGAACAATATAGAGGAGTGGGCGAGGAGCGGTTTGCAAAAACAAGAGGTTGAAAGGAGAGAGATGGGGAGTAAAATGGCGTTAGTGGCTAGGACCTGTTATGCTGCATTGTATGTATGGAGCCCTAGCCTGGTGATTGAACTTCGAGCGCTTGCTGACAGAAATAGTATTTGGTCAATGAAAGCGTGTATGCTGGCGATGTACTCAAGGATCGTTCAATTATTGGAGGGGTATAGGAAGTATATCAAGTACATGTGGGTATTTTTATTCCTGACATTTGCGGCGGTGATGGTGTCGACTCTTTTGGAGTGCCGGCCATTTAATCAGTAAGTTCATCATTCTGCACTTTCTTGGTTTATTAAAATGGCTTTTCATTGTTCTGATAGCCCGAAACAATAGCTACTGTAAGTACATCTATTTCAACTGTTGGCTCTTCCGAAACACCGCACATACTAACTTCACCCAGGGCAAGTTATTCCAAATCCAGGAAGTATGTTATCTCTCAATCAACACTACCTAATCACTACAATTACTCTTAACTAATTTCTCGAATTATTTCATAGAAGCATGCACATTTGCCGAAGCCCAGCTCTACACGACCGGAGCCTGCAATATCGCAACAGACTTAGTCCTCATACTCTATCCCCTTCCCATGATCTTCCACACCAGCCTCCCACAAAAACGGTATTCCTCCTCCCACAATTATCATACCATCTCCATTCTTAGTCTATATAACTAATGCGCAACAGAAAAATCCAACTCTACATCCTCTTCTCGCTTGGTTTCTTCGTCATCCTAGTCAGCATATTCCGGCTTCCATTCGTGATGGAAAACAACGCAATCCAGCGCTGGCGCACACTTGTCCGTTCCCTGTTCCTTTAGCGCGTACCTCCAACCCTCACTAACAAAGCATTTTCTGTACAGTTCGCATCCATCGAGATGCTAGTAGCCTGCTGTGTTGCAAACGCGCCGGTAATGTATCGTCTTATCAAAGCGCAAGCCGCCAAACACACCAAAGCATCTGCAGACTCGGTGTCTCGCGATCGTGCGAGCCCGTATTGGTTCTCGGTGAACCGATCGGCGAGAAGACAGACAAGTGAGATTGACGGAATTGAGTTTAGGGGGCTGGGCCTTGTCTTGGAGGATGAGGAGGAGGGTATTCAGAGTAGCAGCAGGGGCAGCCAGGAGGTGGAGAGAAAGCAGCGGGTATACTCCGTTTCCCTTCTCAGCGAGATCCCTATTGGCCGAGACTTGGGGTCTTCTACCACGTAAGCACTGGCCGCCGAGCCTGCAGCCAAGAAATATTTGTATGTGAGTCTCGCTCAGTAGGGATCTCGCTGAGCAGGGACACGGAGTAGCTGGTTAAACTTTCGTTCGTCTAATGATAATGTAATTATGTGGAATATGAATACGGCGTTCACGGCTTATCACTCGGCGGCTTCACATGCCCAGAAACTAATGTCAAGCGAGTCCAGCGTGGAGAAAACCAAAAATCTTGTGAGAAAACGTGTCCGCTATTGTCTTCCCCAGGCTTGGCTAAATTAAGGTTTTGCCCGTGTGCAAATAATACCTCACATCGTCTTATCTCGTTGAGTAAATATAATTCCCTCAAACAAACTCTTCCTTTCACTGATTCCGGTACATCTTTTTACTGGCTGTCCTTCGGATACCGTCGTCCACTACAGTTTGAATCTAGACTTTTAAATTTGCCTCTATTTGGATGAACCATTGACCGTTATACGTTAACATACAGGCTACTTTGGGCAGCCCGGAAGTACGGGGTGTGTTCCTCTTTCTGAACTGTTGGCCCAGCCCAGTGCCCCTGATTTCAATACAGGGAAACCTTCCTAGGCCCGAGGATTTCACCCTCGCCAAACAAGACAAGCCTACCCCGAGCTTGTGACAACTTGAAATCCGAGCCACTACGCCAGGTAGAGCTAATAGGGATAGTCTATTCCCCCTTGCTGCATAGTGCTCATTAGTGCACTGCATTTAGGATCATGAGTCGACAATAATCCTTCCTGAACGGCTACGGAGGAACCTACGGACCCCAGGAACCCTAGGGGTCTCAAGTAGACAGTCCAGGGTCACAGCATACCTCTCAACCTAGGAAAATAAGCCTTTAATTACTTGCATGCATTTAGTTTATGAGGTTCTGCACACCCCTTAAGCTTTCGCTTTCGACCCAACCTCCTAGAACACTCCCAGCCATGCAAATGTGGATCTGAATAGTGGAATGACGATCGAGGCTTCATTTCCGGTCCTGCCCCGGACGAAGCGAGGATTTCAGCCTGCCGAGCTCCGCAGGGAAGGGGGGCTGTGTACTGGAGGGGTGACATATGCAAGCATGTGGTTAGAATCTCGCTTCGCTACCGATACCGCGAGTGTGGGAAAAACGTGGGTTGCTTTGACAGAGAAGAAGCTTGATCGAGTCGTCGAGTGAGTTATCGACAGGGCTTCTATGCCACACAGTTCAATGGTTTGTGCCGTGGGTGATCAAATGATTACTGTACCATGAACACTTCAGCGGATAATGTCCGCAGCAGAATGCATCTCACGGAAGAATTGGCTACCCCCCCCCATGCAATCCCGCCCTGCATCCTTCCGATATAAGACAAAACTCCGCAGAAATACATGGCATGATCTAGCCAAACCGGCCCGGCCCGCCATTAACACGGAAAGGAAATGATCTACGCTAATATATAACCGGTCTCTGGAAGAGTGTATAGAGTGAACAATAGAAATATGTACCTAGAGATTTCTCCAGGCCCGCTCCTGCAGGGAGTTGAGGTTCAATATTTCCCAATGGCTACTTTAGTTATATATCAAACGTTTTTAATGCCTTATAACTCCAGAACTGGTCTATATTTCTAGTGATCGTACAGAGATAAAATACAGTCTGCACATACAAGAATTATAAAGCAGGTAATAATACTGGCTTGATCTACAACAAACTCTCACCGAGCGCACACCGAACCAGGCTGCATCCTGCCCTGACAGTTTCCCTCGACCCATGACTGTCGTGATCGACTCCTTCGACTATGGTGTTGACCTCGACCTATGAAAGTGGAATAATTAGCGACTTTTCACTCCAAAGGATCAGGGAAACCCACAAGGTCCATGGCTACTAGGCACCCGGTTTCATGAATGCATTCGCAGATGAAATCTCCTTCCCTCAGTGTCAAACCGCCACGAACAGGAGTACCTGTACTTGGTGCACTATTCGGTCTATTAGTAAGAGTCTTCATAATTAAACAGGTTTAGAGACTTACACTTGCGGATCTAACGCATCCACGTCAAAGCTCAAATGAATCGGCATACCCTCCTGCCCTGGCCCACAGTTGAGGTGCTCCAAGGCCATCTCCATCACTCTACCAATGCCATACTTATCAACATCATGCATACTGAACGCCCTTATTCCGTTCTCCCTAAGGATTTTCTTCTCTGGAACATCGACATCACGCAAGCCAATATATACAAGCTTTGACACATTGATCCTGTTCTCGTCCTTCATCCACCCAAAGACCTCGGGGTTCTCTTTGGGTGATTTTGAAAGACCGGTCAGGTAGGATACCGGCATGCCATGAATGTTACCGGATCCTGATGATTCCGGTGTATTGATATCAGCGTGCGCATCGATCCACACTACGGCTATCTCACGGCCAAGGCGCTCTCGAATAGCCTTCGCTGTTCCGGCGATGGTACCGATTGCAATAGAGTGGTCACCACCGAGTGTGAGGACTAGGCGCCCCTGTGAGGCATGTTCATACACTTGCTCTGCAATAGCCTTAGTGACGTTTGATACAGTGAGAGCTTTCAACATTGGTGCACGTGCGCCAGCTATTTGAAGCGGCGGGTCTGAGGGTGGCATGTATTCGGTATAGTTGTGAACCTTCCCATCATGATAGATGGTGTATGCGAGCTCATTAGAAAGGGAATCTAGAAGACCTGCTTCAATCAGTGCTGCGGGCGCTGCATCGACGCCTGGTTTGGCCTAGGTGATATTAGCGGGGGATGAGGCCTAGGATTGCATGGCGTACATACCTGGCCTCCAGAGAAACCAACACCTACAACACCAAGTTGGTCCTTTGAAGGTAAAAACTTGGCCTCGATTGTGGGTGGAGTAGTCATTGTTGAATACTGGACTGGAGAGAAAGGCGCTGGTGGTGGTGGCTTGAGAGAAGTCTTGCAAAAGTTGAGATAAAGGTAACCACAGAAATAGTATCACGAGGAAACGCTAAAAAAAATTTCCGAGATAACTGATGGATGAACTTTCTTTTCCAATCTCGGGGCGAACAGCATCTTAAATCCTTTTCCCTCCGTCTCCCCCATTTTCCACAATCATTCCCCCGCTCTTCGAATTTACGTAACTAACGCTCATCGAAGCGAGGGGTTGATGTCTTATCGCGTTCGAGAAATCTGGTCTAACACTTGGAGGAAGTTCTGTCCGGAGGTTGACGTCGGACACCTGCTTTGTCGCGTACAGTTGAACTTAGGGGAATCGCGTGCGTCGTGTGATGCCAGTTTGGTTGGCTAGATTGTTGAAACGCCTTGGCGCTGATAGTGGGGTCTATCGGATCAGCGCTAGAGGTTAGGGGTGATTGAGCCGCAACAAGCCGAGACCTGCGTGATAGTTCATGATAGGCTGTGATAAGCATTCAGCTGAGGACTTATACTTTAAGACAGGACAGTCCCTACTCTAGACTCACTAATGGGGGAATGCCGAAGATGGGGGAATGCTGAACAAGAATTATTTGGGTTGCAACGTCGAGTTTCAACTTCGGCATACCCATCAGCGAGTTTACCTCTAGCTCTACAGTCGCAACTCGCTATGCCGGATCGCCAAGATTCTGATTGATTCATCCGGGATAGCAAGTGATCCGGGACAGCAAATAAATACTCAATAAATAAACCTAACCCTGGATTTAGTCCATCATCACCTCTGAACCATTTTTCTTGCTTTAAAAGCTCAGCTTCTACTAGTATTGAGTGCTATCAGTATTCGATGTCTTATAGGGCTTTCTCTGCTTCAACTTGGAAGGGGAAAAGTGTTCAATATTGAACATAAATCGACCCTCAGTGGGTGGGAGAATCTAGCTGTAAAGAGACTAGTGGATCCGGGATAGCAAATATTATTGTATGGGGACAGGGGTCAGAGAGTTGGCTGATTTCCCATCCGGTACGAGAAGGCCAAAATCCGGGATAGCAAATTCATTTTGGTGGGGAATAGAGGTAGCAGCCAAATCCATCCGGGATAGCAAAAAATCCGACATATTGAGTTCCGGCATAGCGAGTTGCGACTGTACTTAGTACTGATCAGATCAGTCTCAAAATGTGCCGTTGCATGGAGTGCGTGGGATTAGATCCGCATGACTGCCGGGGCGCGGGTCGGATCCAAGTTAATTTCTTTTGTCCGTCCCGTCATAAAGGACGATTTCCGCCTTGATTGGTGTTCCATGCAGGTTCGTCTCCATGCTCCACGGCTGCACAGGCTTCGAGACGCTATAACGGCGATATTAATTGAAACAGACTTTTCCTTTGGACGAAGCCTGGCAAAACAAACCTCTCAAACGAAACTTAAGTCCTTGGATTGAACAAGATAATGTTAAACCTCATATCTCACCCATTGCTCGATATCAACACCTCCGTTAAGCGGTGGATATGCAACACTGTATGTCGAGACCGACTCAAGGATCGGCTTCCCCTCCCCATTGGAGTCGTCATAACGTTGTAGTATCGATAATATTTCAAACCTACTCCTCTAAAATAAAGCCATTTTACAGCTAGTCAAAATCAAAGCCTCTTTCGGCATTGAGAAGCCAGATATCGAGTGAGATATAATGATAAACGACAAAAATTTATTCTCCAAGATGAGAATGAACGATCCTTATGTACCAAGACCTAGAATTGAGCCAAGTGCAGACTCTATAAAAACGCAGTTATGACCGCCCCTCTTGGATTAAATCCGGGCTGCAGCGCCTACATGAACGGCTTCCGCGGGGGTGGGCTAAACATTAAAGTAAGTGTGGGATATATGAAACAATATTATGCGTAAGCTTACTAATTGTTTCCCCTCATTAGTCTATGTGTAATATACATATAACGGCTTCTACGCATTGTGATGAGGCCCATATCAGAATGTGAAGAGGTTAATTCTAAGTGTAGTGAATGTTAGGCCAGTTCTTGTTCTGCCCCATTAAATTCTGCTTGGTACATATATGCAGGTTGATTTGCCAATAAACATGCCACTAGGGTACTGCCTACTATGATAAGAACACACTAGTACTGGACAATATACAGGGTATACAAACCTTCAAATTCCAATATATTTTCATCCCCGAATTCACTCAAGGGTGTTGTCACATCCACCGTATACTATGCTCTGTACACGCACACTGTCAAGCTATTACTTGTGAGAAAGTCATTCTGTGGGAGGACTACTTCAGACAGGGAGAATTACCGCTAGGGATGCCTTGAGGAGCTTTGGTAATTCGCTTTCCGTCTAATATCCATGTATAGTAGAAGCGAGTGATACCACATGACCTAAAGGCTAGGTATGGGACAGATGTAATAAGAGATCGCAGCAACCTTGGTTGCTGGAAAGGCCCCCGCCGCAAAAGATACAAACCCTAGTTTCATCAGACATATATATATACTTCAACGCCTATCGAAACAGCGCGTTCTCATATGACATCACACATAGCTCAAGAGCTGCCAGCCAACCTGCAAGGACATGTCTAGAACAATCAACAAAGCTAGCTGAGCCATTCATTCATAATCAATACCACTACATTGAAGGGAAGTCGAATTCGGGATTAGTCTGGTTATTTTAGAGCATGGAGGCCGTCTACTTTTTAATCGAGCAATGCTAGCTATTATCGATATATAAATGGCACCAATAATAAACCTGGATGTTTAGTCCCGAAAGCAGGGCTCTTGAGCGCAAAACATCCACCATGTTCCTTTTAGCTGAACCATAATACTACTACAATGCTAGAGCACGATTACTCCTACATCCAATACAATGGCTATATATCTCCTAAGTTATGCGCGCAATGAGTTGTACGCTATATTCATCACGGACTAAGCCCCCTCTCTTTCCTCCCACTCTCCAAAGTTTGCCACAACCCATTCACAGAACCTCTCCCAATCCAGTCTCCACATCTTCAACCTCTCCTCCCTCACACCCTCCTCAACACCCACATCCACGCCCTCGAATGCCGCATATCTGACGGTCGTCTCCGCCAGATCCCCCAGGCCCTCCAGCCCAACATTATCAAACGCCTGCAACACCTGCCAATGATCATGCGTCATGCTCGCTGTTGTCTTTTGCCCAAGGATTCCCGGGTCGTCGTTGTTCAAGGTTACAGGCACCCCATGCGCCAGAAGCGCCGGAAGTGAGTGCGACAGAATGCTGGAGGTGAGCCGCAGGATCTCATTCGAGACAGGGCACACTTCTAGGCAGATCTTACGCTCGCGGCAAAGATCAAGCAGGTGCGGATGCTTGTAAAGCGAAAACCCGTGGCCAATACGCTTGGTCCCTAGGAGAATAGCGTCAAAGAGGTTTTCATCGGAGGCATTGCCGTCGCCAAGCGTTTCGCCGGCGTGGAAGAAGAATGGTATATCAACCGCTTCCTGGCGGCAGTATTCGCGGAACCAAAGGATCTCAGGGATAAGCTCCTTGTGGGGGCGGCCGAGATCTTCTTGGCCGACCAAGTCGAAGCCTTGAAAGTATTAGCGGAATTGGGTATGTGAGAAAGGAGTGGTAGAAGCAGGAACCTACCAGCGATGGCATGGGGGTAGAGCTTCTTGGCTTCAACGCATTCTTTCATGCTGGCTCTGATGGTTTCATTGTCAAAGTTCCTGATAGTGGTCCATATCATACGCGCGCCCCAGAAGCCCGCCCCTTCCGGAGACTTCTTATACCGTTCCACCTCCTCGGAAAACGCGCGGATGACGTCAGTGCGGGGAAGTATTTCTCCTGTGTTTGCCGCGCGGAAGGTCATGGCATAGGCCGCCCGCATATCCACCCAGAGAACATTGTCCAGATGCAGATGGTGGAGAATATGGCGGACCTATTTTCATTATACACAATTATTAGAGCTTGCTGTGGAGATATTGTGGAGAGAGGGTGAGGAGGACAAATGCTCGATATACTGGCTCGTAATAGATTATGCCCGAGATGATTCTGAATATGCCCTGGAACTTGCGCCAGACCATATTGATCCCTTCATGATGCTTCAGGCTCTCTTCGGCTGTAATCGTGGTGCGGTTAATAAGCCATTCCAGGAACGCCTCTCTCGAAGCTGTGCCTGTACTCTCGATCTGCCCGGATCCCACGAGGAGGCTTGGTGGGAACGTATCCGCGGCCTCGGTAATGGGAATGAACCCATTCGGAACATATGCCGATGAATATAGCGAGCTAGATATAGCCGGGGGTTTCGGCAAATACTCAAACTGTATTGTAGCAATCTTCAACGCCTCTGGCGAAACCAGCGGTATATCCGAGAAGATATACAGCCCCGGGGTCTCCAGAGCGAGGTTCAACAACCAATCCACTATCGTCTACAGTGAGTTCCTCACACACACACACACACACAAGAGAAGCTAGATCGAGGGAAGCTCACTATCAACCATGGCCTCCAAATGCGCATGGAGCAAACAGCCCTTCGGCATTCTCTTGACAATTTTCCATAGCCTCGTGCTCTCCATGCGGTCCTTTGCCAGCGTGAACATCATGCCGGGGTACACATCGCCCTCGTCGTCCTCCACCTCCTTCGTCCACACTGTTGCGGCCTCGTAGTGGCGGATGCTGCCCACGATGTTTGAGGCCCTCCTGGCAGTCTCCGAGAGGCGTTGACGGAACGCATAGTCTGCCATGTATGACGTCAGTCAGAATGCCGGAGGCGAGAACAGCAACAGGAACGCTACTGACCGTGACGGAGCGCCTTCTCTTGGGCGATGAGCGCCGCGCGGGACGCATGGTAGGCCTCGAGCTGGGTGGCGACGGTGGATTCGATGTCGGTGGTGGACATGGTCGTGGTTGTTTGGGACTTTGGAGGGGTGGGCGTTGGCAGTTAATATGGTTTGGCGGCGGCGGCCACGGTCAAGTATTTACAGGCTCAGGTGCGTACGGTTCAAGGACTTTGTGTGTGCAGATCACCCCTACTAGACCGCTACGCTTTACACTACCCTGCCCTTATACATACACCCACAGTTGTAGATATTTATTGCAAACAAAGAGCCGGGCGGCGGGCCCCGTTGCTGGTGGTGATGTCGGTACTGCCCGCATATTGGCGCTGAAAGAGCTAGATACATAGCTTGAGCTTCATGGCATGCAAAGAAGTGGTCTTGTGAGGCATGTTACATAGAACTGGGAGCCTTTCTTTATACTTTATATCCCGCCGCAGCATTTGGAGCAACATGCTGCTTGTCCTTAAGCCGCCCCCTTCGACCTCCTCCAGAACGAAGCAGATACTGATACATGTCCATCTCACACAACCCCGCGAATGCTCACCTGCCTTCCACTTGGGTGCAACCCTAGCCGGGGCCGCCCAGTCGAGCAGGTATTCCATGCATCGAACCTCTGTGCGAGTACGTAACGGAAACTCGGACCACTCCATCCACACAGGGTGCACACGCTCTACTCTACGTAAGAGGCGCAAGTTTTCTCTTTTGTGGGGTAGTTTTTGTGGGGAAGGAGGGCCATCGAGCTTTCCCGGGGATTTTCTGCGGCCGCTCGGAGGTTTGGGCCTGTCATAGCTGCGCCCTGCGCCGTGTCTCATAGAGAGGGTATGTTACCTATATGTAGGTATGTAGCAGGTGAGGGTAAATACGAAGAATCCGATAAGGGAATCTTGCAGTGAGATAGGCGTGTTTATCTTATCAGATTCTCGGTATTTATGGTTGACCCCCCGGGTACATTATACGTTCGTGCCTTGAGTCCCCTGAGGTGTGTAGGCACCAGGCTAGCTAGCTAGCTATCTAGCTGGCCGTAGATATTTCAAGGCAGCAATACGAGACTTATACAGATGACCAGACCCACCCGACGCTGCTGTACCTACTCTTCTCTTCTCCCCTCTAGTTCCCGGTACATAACAACCGGTACCATTCCATACCACCAAGCCGCAACACAATAAATCAGCCCACGTACCTCCATAGGTACCACTCTTCTACTCTACCCGCGCCCTTGAAATCCATCCACCCCACAACAGCATATACATGTAGTTACCTACCGGGCGAGAAGGAGGCAAAGGTGTTGTACTCTATAACAACTGCACGAAGCCGCCGATCGTCCATCCGGGCTTACCACACCAATCCCCCGACCTACATGATCAGTATCGCGATCACGATACGACAATACCTACCTACCTACTCAACCTAGGTACATACGTACTCTATCTGCTTACTCTACTCTACAGGGCAGGGGTAGTTGATCCGGCTCCCCACCACCACCACCACACCTTCCAGAGCGGGCAACCTTCCTCTTCCGGACGGGACAGGCTTGGCGGCGCTCTCAGCCCGTCCGACGTCGGGGCTGACATGCAGTCCGACTGGCTGCCTGGCTGGCTGGGGACTTGTGATGCCGCGGTTGATGGTTAATAGTAGGGGATGGAGGGAGGTAGGGAGGTAGGGAGGGAGGGAGGTAGTAGGTAGGGAGGTAGAGACCTTCCGTCCTGGTGGTTGAAACGCTCGGTGGAGATTGGGGACCGGATGGCTTATCTAGTCTATGGCGGGGGGGATGGACGTACGGGCAGCGAGCGGACAGTGGCTGCGCGCTCGATGGTATTGGGTAGTTGGTGGTCTGCTAGGTAGGTAGGGTAGAGTAGGTGGTAGGTAGGTAGCTAGCTGAGAATTGAGCTAGGTGGAGAGGTCAGCGCACGCGACACTGATATCGATATCGATCTGTAACGGTAATTAACATTGCATTCTGATAACCACATAGATAGAGTAGGTACATATATCGCCCCTTCCCCCAGCTAACTAGCTACAGAGCTAGCGAGGGGTGATTGTTATATATATTAAAACGAATCTACATATCTATCTATCTACCACCACCACCACCACCAGTATATACTAGCACAGATACTAATACCCGTAGCTAGCTAGCTAGCTAGTCGAGTAGATAGATACATATAGATATGACAGTCAACACACTAACAACCGAGATAAGCACACCGGAGTTCTAGGCGGGGTTAGCCCTCCCTCTCTCTCTTTCTCTGTAGCTTGGCAGATACCCAGGTACTACATCTACATACATACCCCCCCAACCCTGCCCCTTGCAATTGAACCATAATCAAGACCACAACCAACCGTTGCCCCCCGCCGCCGTGGCGAGGATTAGAGTTGGTAGGTACCACCCACTGCCCATGCCACCGCCCGAGAGAGGAAGGTGGTCAGCTACTGGCTGGCATGGTAGATACTGTAGGTACCTATCTACACTCCGTATTAAATCTCTATCAGCTCGATACACACAGCGAGCGGGTAGCCAGATTAGCTGCAGCTGGGGGGGAGGGGGGTGTTTATTATATTACCAACCAACCCGCCAATCGTTTGTTTAGGGGCCGTTTACCTATCACAGCAGGCAGGCATCTAGGCGTCCGGGCTCCTACTCGCTGGGCGCATGTACATATGTACCTACAGTATTCTATCAAAGTCAGATCAGTAGACAATGTAGGGGGGTTGACTCGAGCTAATCAAGTAACTAATCCGGCCGGCGCCGCGCTAACTGGCTCAGCAAGCACTTGGGCCAATCTCCTGGTGCTAGTAGGTGCTTTAGTGGGGACCCAATTAATTGAAAGAGTGGAAGAAAAAAAAAAAAAAAGAGGAAACCAGATATAGCGGCCGGCCAGACAGGTTTCTGTCTGGCTCCACTGCATAGATATATTCCCCCCATCCCCCCATCCCCTCGCTCCTCTTTCCTTCTTGTTTTTTCTGTCGTTCGTCGTTCGTCCCACGCATTAATCAACACCCCCCCCCAACATCACCCCCCCCCCTCCACCGCCGCCTCTGTTTGTTGTTGCCGCAATGTCGCATCCCGACCCAGCGCTCAACATCTCGGACCCTCATCCGCCCCCCACCACCATGGCCACCACCGCGGCCGCCGCCCCCGCCGCCGCAGATGGGCCCGCCGACATTGAGAGCGGGCATGCCATGAAGGGCGCGCCCATATCCGGCGACGTTGAGAAAGGCAGCCGGAGCGGCAGTGGCGCCAGCGTCCGCAGCGCCGGTGCTGGCAGCGGCAGCGGCACTGGGTTCTACCGGAAGTACAGGGTGTTTATACATGCGTTCATCTTTTGTCTCTTCACTGGGTAATCCGACTCCTGCACTTTTTTTGTCTGGAAAGAAACAAGAGCCCTAACATGGGTACCCCCCCCCCCACAGCTGGTGGATCGCATCGCTGGTACTCCACCGCGCCGACAAGAACTGGGTCGTCCCCTTCCTCTTCTGGCTGTGCATCGCGCTGCGCATCATCACGCTCTACCTACCCGTCAGCCTCGTATTCAAGCCCGTGCAGAGCTTGTGGAAGCACACCGCCGTGCGCGCCGCCGCGCTCGTCCCGTCAAAGCTGCGCACGCCGCTCTCGGCCGTGCTCGTGGTCGCCGTCTACCTCGTCGGCGCCTTCGCCTCGCCCGAGTCGCTCAACAACACGCGCGACAACCGCGCCGTGTCGCTGTTTGGCCTGCTGGTCTTTGTGGGCGTGCTCTGGGCCACGAGCAAGCACCGCGCGCACGTAAAGTGGCACACCGTCCTCGTGGGAATGCTCATGCAGTTCATCATTGCGCTGTTTGTGCTCCGCACGGGCGTCGGGTACGACATCTTCCACTTCATCTCGGGGCTGGCGGAGGACTTGCTGGGCTTTGCAAAGGACGGGGTGGCCTTCCTGACGAGCGCGGAGATCTCGCAGTTGGGCATGTTCTTTATCAGTGTTTTGCCGGCAATCATCTTTTTCGTGGCGCTGGTGCAGCTGGTGAGCGTCCCCCCCCGCGGTGCTGTACATACAGTGCCGCACATCTCCACACCGTATCATGCCCACTAACCAAGCAACCAGCTGTACTACTGGGGCATCCTGCAATGGTTCATTGGAAAATTCGCCGTCTTCTTCTTCTGGTCCATGCAAGTCTCGGGCGCCGAGGCCGTCGTCGCCGCCGCCTCCCCCTTCATCGGCCAGGGCGAGTCGGCCATGCTGATCCGGCCGTTTGTGCCCTACCTGACGCTCGCCGAGATCCACCAGGTCATGACGTCTGGGTTCGCGACCATCGCCGGCTCCGTGCTCGTCGCCTACATCGGCATGGGCATCAACCCGCAGGCGCTCATCTCCGCCTGCGTCATGTCCATCCCCGCGTCCCTGGCCGTGTCCAAGCTGCGCTACCCCGAGACCGAAGAGTCGCTCACCGCCGGGCGCGTCGTCGTCCCGCACGACGAGGGCGAGGAGCGGCCCGCCAACGCGCTCCACGCGTTTGCAAACGGCGCCTGGCTCGGGCTCAAGATTGCGGGCATGATCCTGAGCACGCTGCTGTGCATCCTTGCGCTGCTCGGGCTGTGCAACGGGCTGCTGACATGGTGGGGCCGCTACCTCAACATCAACGACCCGCCGCTGACGGTCGAGCTGCTTGTCGGCTACATCTGCTACCCCGTCGCCTTCCTGCTGGGCGTCTCGCGCGACGGTGACCTCTACAAGGTTGCGCAGCTCATTGGCACGAAGCTCATCGCAAACGAGTTTGTGGCCTACACGCGCCTGCAGCAGGAGCCAGAGTTTGAGTCGCTCAGCGACCGCTCCAGGCTCATTGCCACGTATGCGCTGTGCGGGTTTGCGAATATTGGCAGTCTGGGAACGCAGATTGGCGTGCTGAGCCAGGTGGCGCCGTCGAGGGCGGGCGACGTGAGTAGGCTGGCGCTGAGCGCGCTGATAGCGGGCGCGATCAGCACGCTGACGAGCGCGAGCGTGGCGGGGCTGGTGGTGACGGATCAGAGGCAGTTTACGACGCCGACGGTGTAGGGGGGGTTAGATAGAATGGGGGAGAGGGGGAGAGGGGGAGGGGGGTGTACAGATAGATGACTTGTAGCTAGTTTGTGGATGGGGGGGAACTGTACTGTAGCTTAATGATGTGGACGGATATGGGCAGCATGCAATGAATGCAAGTAATGGAAGACTTCAAACAAACCCGCCCTCCCCCTTCTCCTCCATGTAGTCCCGCAATGACTCACGCAAGCGTGGGGGCTAACCAGCTAGTGCTACACCACGCCCGCATCCCGGTATCTGCGTCATGGCCCGTCACTCGGCGCGTGAGTGATGGGTCTGTGACGCTGGGAGGTTTTGCTTTTTCTTTCCGGGGTGGGGGTGGTGTTTTCTTTTTTCGCTGGCGGGGGGGGAACTCGAGGGGGGGTGTGGGTTCTCCTCATGATCACTCGGCGCTGCGCGGGAAGAGATGGAGACGGAGATGGAGACGGAGATGGAGAGAGACTGCATGTCGCTAGGCACATGTATGCACGAGCGGAGAGGATGAACAGACAGACACTACACGGGCCCGCATCCCCCAGCTACACTACACTGTACCTACTGCGTACACCAAGATGGGGGAGAGGGAGGGGGGGTACAGCCTCTGACCTGCACTCGTTACATTTACCTGCATCTCTCGGCCGGCTTGTGCTTGTGCTTGGTTCCCATGAATGGGCCCCACGCTCACTCACACACTCTCTCACTCACTCGCTCGCTCGCTCGCTCTGGCTACATGTATAGACCCAGTCCTCGGTACTCTACCCCCGGCCCGCTCACTCGTGCTGACATGCATGCGTGTGCACACAAAGGCCACACAGACAGACAGACAGACAGACAGACAGACAGACCACTGTGATGCCAGATCAACAACTACTCTACATACAACTCACACATAAGCCTCTCTGTCTGTCTGTGTGTCTGTCTGTCTCGCCACAGCTCGGCGGGCTACTTGTGCCTGTAGTAAGTCTTTGTGTGCGTGGGTAGTAGGTAGTAGGTACCTACATGTAGTACATGTAGGCATGCTCTAGCTAGCTCAGTGCGCGGGACAGGTACTGCAGACTGGCACTGCTGGTGCACCCCCGATTGATCAGGGAACGTAATGCCAGGTACGTACGTACAGGCATGTGGTGCGGGTTTATGGCTTCGGACTTGTAGTTCCGGGTGTGTTCAACAGTGTAGAATGGGAGTATCCGACAGATGGGTGCTGCTGGCTGTGTCATGGATTATCACTGGGTTATCGGCCAGGCACGGGTTCTCACTCGGACTGGGGAGTGTCACATGCTGCACTACCACCCCTGCTCGCGTGGGGTCGCACGGGCTCGGCATGCCCGGCCACCGACCGGCCCGTCCGCATGCAAGCAAAAAAAGACTCACTCAGAAAGAACAGGAAAAAAGATGATGGCGGCGAGATTCGAACTCGCGCTCTTTCGAACTACGGTTTTGACAATGCCTAAACGTAGCGCCTTAGACCACTCGGCCACGCCACCTTGCCTTTCAAGGTTTGCCGGCGCGTACATCGAGTGATACATGTGGGTGTGTAGTTAGCTCATACCGAGCTTTCACATGCATGCGTTGTGACTTCATCGGTCGGGCAACACCAAACCAACCGTTTCGGTCCGCACCCGTACATAAACCCGAGCCTGTCCCAACCAAGACGCATCCTCACCACCACAGTCACCGACCCTCAGCCAACTCTCTCCTATTCTGCTCCTGCTCCATCAAACCTCCTTATTCCCACCTCTTTTCACCCCTTCACGTACATCAATAACGCTCCACCATGTCGCTTAAATCAGGTACGTTTGCCCCACCACCTCTGAGCTGTGTCTCACCCATCCAAGAGACCACATTGCCTGAAAAATACTAACCACCACCCCCCCCGGCACCACGCACAGACGCCTTCCCCTCCTCGGTCGCCTTCGACCTCATCGCGGCGTCGCTCAGCTCCGAGCCCGCCAAGAAGGACGCGATCAAGAAGGGCAACGCCATCTTCGCCTTCACGCTGACCAACACGGCCAAGGCGAGCGAGTCGTGGTTCATCGACCTCAAGAAGACGGGCGTCGTGGGGCGGGGGCTTGCGCCCGAGGGCGCCAAGCCGGACGTGGTGCTGAGCCTGAGCGACGAGGACTTCCAGAAGCTGGTGGACGGGAAGGCCGCCGCGCAGAAGCTGTTTATGGGCGGGAAGCTCAAGGTGAAGGGCGATGTGATGAAGGCGACGAAGGCTGAGGTAAGGATTGGGTTCCCTTTGAGCGCGCTGACGGGGTGGGTGTGGTTGTTAACGACGGTGGTGGGCGGGCAGGTGGTGCTGAAGAATGCGCAGAAGACGAAGGCGAAGTTGTAGATTTGTGTGTGTGTGCGGGGAGAGGGGGTGAGTTTGTACTTTAGGAGCGCGTAATTGCGTAATTAAGGCGAGGGGGGGCCTGTGCTTTGAGGCCTGGGTGTGGGGGGGGTTTGAATATACTGTTTATTTGCTCAAGTTCCTGGGTTGAGCTCTATGGTGAATTCTAGCTTAGTTTAGCTGGTGTTGAAATCTACAATAAAGCCTTGAACAACTAAAGCCGTATCGAGATGAGCCGTAGTATTGCCCTCGACATGTGTTTTCTTCGGGCATGTGCCATTTTGCGAGTCCTGGTCACATGTTGCACGCCTGATGGTCATTGGTGCCTTGGGAACCCGAGTACCTACCGCTTGTTGGGCCGTTGTTTACTTTGCTCACAATCAGATTGACGAATCACAAAATCAGAAACGCACTATTCCACTACTGGACAAGCGAGCGCCAAGCACGCTGACTGGCTGGCTGCCAATAAACCTGCATTTCTATCATTTCTCTCCATCCGCACAGCCAATGACCAAAGTGCCATTCATATCCACCAACCACCAACCAGCTGCTGAAAACCAATATCTCCTAGTATCTAGATGTCTATATCATACCCACCAACCACCACCACTCAACTGCCGATAGCCAATTATCTCCTAGTGCGTAGCTAGACGTCTATATGTCGTAAACCCTCACCCACCCCTCCCTGCCCTCCCAGCGCCCCAGGTCCACGCCCATCTTACTCACAACCTCCTCCTGCACCCACCGCCTACTCATCTCCGAGCACTCGCCACCGCGGTTCCCCCCGCCGCCCACCCACACCTCATCCACCACCAGCCCGTCCTCGCGCATCTCCTCCAGCATATACCTAAACAGCCTCAGCCCCTCCATCTTCCCCAGCGCCCCCCGCCTCCCCGCCCTCAAAACTCGGATCATACACGCCCCACACTCCGTCGCGCCAGTACGCCACCACACAGTGCCACCACACGCGCGCACACGCGCCGTCGCGCTCGGCCGCGCGCCGCTCCGCGCTGCTCCACCCCGGCGCGATAAACACCATCAGCGTGCCCTGGTCCACGAGCATGCTCAGCGCCGTCGCGAGCGTGAGCGTGCACTGCCAGTCGCGCAGGTGCGCGCGCGCGGGCGAGGAGATGTCGGTGGATGTGGCTTTGGCGGTGTACAGCGTTGTCCAGAAGCGCTTGTCGGCGGCGTCGCGCGAGGAGATGGGCTGCGGGATGAGGTGCAGGGGCGAGCGTGTCAGGCGCGGTTGCGAGAGGTGGGTGAGGAAGGAGGTCCAGGCGCTGGTGGGCGTGTAGGAGGTGAAGGGGATGGTGAAGAATGGGGGGGGCATTGTGGTTGGGTTGTGGTGGTTTTTTGGGGGGGGGGCTGGCAGATGCAGATGCAGATGCAGGTGGAGGTGGAGGGGGGGTGGAGGGCGGAGGGCGGGAATATTTATTTTGTGTGCGGGATGGGGGGGTTTCTTTGTCTGGGTTCTGGAATGGTGCGGTGGCCGGCGCTCTTTGAGGGTTCCATTGTGTTATTCAGTGCCAAGGCCCCGCTCGTGAGCTTTCCACAATGTGCTTTCCCCGATGTTTTGTCGGTGATTCGGGGTCTTTGTTTGGTGCCTATACGCTGCTGTCAGACCGTGTGCCCAACAGAGCTATATTGTAGCTAACAAAGGGGGTTTGATTTGCCCTAGCTTCTGCCAGGTTTGTGGATGTGTGTAAAGTATAGCAGCGGGTTATATAATATATTTTGTGTATCACGACCAGAACCAAGTTGAGTGAAGGATATGTGCAGTTACATGTAGTTTATATCATTGGGCGGCCCACCATGTATGTAATCATTATTAGGGGATTATTAGTAGCAGCTGCTAGTACTGCATTTGCTCTTGGCGTCTACTAGCGCTTCCCGATCCTGCTAAATTAGTAGGCTGACTGCACCACTCACTCGCCCGTCACGTCGCATCACTCGCACGCACTAGAATGTGCATGTGCTCTATATATCGAGCAACATGATGGCGCCGGTCCTGCCTGGTGCGCTCCAGAGAAAGCTCTCACATACGTAGTGGGTTCTAGCCAAGCTGCTTGGTAAAGAAGACAGAGTATATATATATATACATATAGTAACACCTGCTAAATGGGGCAAAGGACAAGTTGTAATTGGGAAACTGGAGTATCTGTGAGAAAAGCGAGGATATGCCTCCCCTTCTCTTCCCCCTCCTCCTCATCATCATCATCATCAAGAATACAAGTACATCCATCACCTTGCGTGTTACTTCACAAGCCCTACACTACCGTGCACGTTACAGAATCATATAGTGGGTCGAGCTGTTCTTCAGCAAGGCATCAGTTCACAGGTTTTCAAAAAGATCCTACACATGTCTCTGGAGATGTTCACTCGCGCTTCACAGAAGCGCCAGCCCCAATCGACCAATCCTCCAACAACTTGACAACCTCCGCCGTCCTGACCCAGCCCCTTGTGCTCGCCAACATCACCGGCGTCTTTCCCGCCCAGTTCACCGCTTCCCTGTCCGCCCCGGCCTCCAACAGCATCCTTACCAGCTCCACATTCTGGGATTCTACCGCATTATGCAGCGGCGTCCTCCCCCCCTGATCCCTCGCATTGCAGTCCGCGCCCCTCTCAATCAGCAGCAACGTGATTTGATCCCGCACCAGCCTCCCCCTCGCCTTCAAATGCTCGGGCAACAGGAACATCCCCGGCGAAAGCGCCTCCCCGCACTTTGCCGCGATGTGCAGCGGCGTCGCGCGGTACCCGTCACGGGAGTGGATGTCGGCCCTATAGTCGAGCAGCAGGCGCAGCACAGGCAGCAGATCTATCCCCCGCAGCGCGCTCAAGGCGCTCGCGTTCTCCACAACCCAGTGGATCAGCAACTTGCTCCTCGCCGCGGCAACCACCGTGTTCCCGATCCTGCCCATGGGCACGTTTGGCGACGCCCCATCCTCGAGCAGCGTCCGCATCACCCGCAGGTTCGCGTTCCGGACGGCCATCTCCAGCGGCGTGGCCCCGCCCTCGGTCTGCTGCATCACGCTGAAGCCCGCCTCGAGCAGCGCGCGGACTACCGCGTCGTGGCCGCGCTCCACAGCTACGTGCAGGGGGCTGCGGCCCTCGTTGTACGTCTGACAGGCAACGTGGATGGCGACGCCTCCGGCGCTTGCGATGTGGTGCGCGGCCATGAGCCTCACTACCTCTGCCTGCCCGACCTCGGCAGCGGTGTAGAGCGCGGGTGGGGCGCCGGAGGTGGGCGAGGTGGACGAGGCGCCGGCGTTGAGGAGGTGTGTGATGGGGCGGGTGCGACCTCGGCGGGCGAGGCTGTTGAGAAGCGGTTCGGGGTCCGGGCAGTTGTCGCGGGGAGGCCGAGGGACTAGGAGGGTTTTGGCGCGGGTATAGAGGTACGGGGTGAGGACGGAATTGAGGTGGTGGTTTGCGGGGAGGATGGAGGCGACGTCGCGGAGGGAGAGCTCGTCGGCGATGAGAAAGAGAAGCTCGGCGACGAGGGCGGAGAGAGGCATTTTGTGTGCGGTGTGGAGGAGGTTGTTGGGAGAGCTGGAGCTGGAGAGCCAGCGGCCATCTGGGAGGAGGAGGAGGAGGAGGAGGAGGAGGAGGAGAAGGAGAAGAAGTAGAATGAGGAGAAGAAGGAGAGGTGGGATCGTTCACCGGAGCAGCGCTGGCAGGCTTCGGTGGTGGAGCCAATCAGCGTCGAGTACATCTGCCGGTGAGCATCCTTGCACAGGTGACCGACTGACGTCGACACACCGATATACTTTATGCCAGGGGACTACACACGAGTAGGCTTCTAAACCGAATTGAGGCTATTGAATATATGCATGAAGTCGCCCGACCTGCAAATGGTTATTTATGACGGGGACCTCTGTGGCGGATGTGCAAGTAGGTGGTTCTGCAACGGTGGAGGATTTGTTTCATCATCAGGATCTAGGAGCACTGCCGCGCACGTGCCCAAGTAAACAATCTGTGCAAAGCCTTTTTCGCTTCTCAAAATGACAATGATTGCATGGAGGGAGATGGGTACTTGTGTACTCATGTATGATGCTGGCTCTGGGAGACGCAATCTCCGCCAAAGCTTGATTGTATAAGTATAAGAAGTGAAAACAACGCAATCATTGACCTGGCCTGCATGGAGTCGAGGCAACCGTGCGCAGTGTACTGTTGAGGATGCAGTGCCCCGCATGTCGGAGACCGAGGCGGGGAGGGGGTGGACTTGCATGCTGAAGGCAGCTTGATCTCGAAACGATCGAGTAGGTATCTCATGCATGGCTATCGAGCATGAGGAAAGAAGCTGGTCAACCCATATATCTATAGCTCATAATTAATATATAATCCAAGTAAGTAGTCGACGCAAGCTTAAGGTGAGCTTCAAAGAAGAGCAGAAACATTGCGTTTGACACGGGGACCTACTAGCCTGCTAGCTGCTGGCGTTAACTGACTGTAGTAGACGGCCTCCCGGGCCATTCGGTCGTCAGCATGTATATCCATCCCTCCTCACTTGGACAGTCAGTCATGGTTGGTTGAAAAGAGCCAGTACTGAAGCCGCCTGAAACGTTGAGATCTTTTCTTTCATATGTGCGCTAATATAACTGACCGAGTGAGAGGGGGGCGGGGCGGGGTGTCCGAGTGGCCCGGGAGAATGTCTATAGTATAGTGTAACTTTGACTATTATGCTGCCCCACCTACATGTATGCTGCAAACACGTATACGCATGCAAAGTTGAAATAACCTGTTATATGTTACCCTCGTTGTTCTCCCTTCCTTCTCTCCTTTCTCTGCTCGTTTGTTGCGTATGGGACGTATTAGATGTGGGTGAGTCTAGCTTTAATTCCTTTCGTTTTCTGATCCTCTCAAAATCAAGCTTTTCGATCTTCTGTCTGTCTGAATGAGCTTGTGCGGGGTGGGAGGGGGATCGAACTTGTCATTTTGTTCATGTCTTTTCTCTTTAATTCTTTTAGTTTCTCCGCGCCTGCCTATCTGCTTTCTTTTTGTTGTTTGTTATGTTATGCACATGCATTTACTTTCTTTCACCCGTTCGGTCTTGTGTCAGTAGGTGAGTACTCAACTCGCGATATCTAGATGGCTTTGGTACTTGAGCTTGCCAACTTGCAAACTGCCTCTTGACTGGCAAAGTAACCGCTCATTTAGGTTCAAATACACTTCTGGGGCCTTTGAATACCGTTCATGTCAGCCATGGCCATATATGTATGATTGTTTCGAATATGGTCGACTCACACACGCGCGCGCATCAGCAACCATAGGGGGAGCCCCATCCTGCGTACGCGTTGCCAGGTCGCATATACTAAGGATGGTTGCCCTCAGTCCAGATTCTGCAGGCTTGCCTCTAACGAGATGAGCATTCGTATGGTCTAAAAGACAATCATATCGGGATCAATGTGCTGTATGCACTTCTAGGCCTATCTAGGGCGGAGCATCATATCCCGCCCGTCTCGAGTTGCAAACTGCACTTCTAAAGGCGCTCGCTCGACCATAAGACATGTACCTACATACATCATCTGGAACCGTGCTCGTGGATTCATTGAGCCCTAACTGGCCAGATCTAACGCATCACTTCACTTCCCTGCAGCTCTCATCGTTGGCCCGCCACTCCTCAGTCCTGACGATATTGCGAACTGCACCTGAACCCCCTGCTGCGCTGTTGGCGCGTACACAACAACCGTTGCACAGGCAACAACAACAGCCAATAATAGAACAGGGGGGTCAATCATAGTGTGCGCAACTATCCTTGACCCCCAACGTCCATCAATTTCATAGGCTGCCAGAGATTCCCCCCCCATGCCCAGCTACATGTAGTGTCTCGGTCGTTCAGCCCCGCGCAGCTTGTCAACATTTAAGAGCCCAGCTGCGGGCTGGCCTTTTAACACTCGACTGTATCTTGGATCAATATACATACATACAGCTGTCAATATGGTCCGTGAACACCGCCGATTGTCTTCCCTAAACTTCCTAAGCTCGTTTCGCAGGTTGAGAAGCAGATCCACCTCCACCCCCCCAAGGCTTGGGACACCGCTCTTGACACTCCCGGATACCCTCCTCATCGTGGTGGCTTCCTACATCGACGACCCCCGAGACATCTCCCACTTTCTCCTCGCTAATCGGCGGCTGTCGACCCTCCTCACGCCCGTGCTCTACGACACGGCCTTCCTCATCGACCCCTACAGCCGCAGCGCTGCCTCCGCACTGTGTCGGGCCGCCAAGCTCGGGCACGTCAATGTCGTCCAGCACCTCCTCGACCGCGGCGTCAGCATGATCGACCCCACGCCCTGGACGGGCATCGAAAACCCGCTGCACATCGCCGCGCGCGAGGGCCAGCTCTCCGTCGTCTACGCAATGCTCAAGCACGAGGACGCCGCCGCGGCCAGCCTCCTCATCGACTCGCACGGCCACACGCCCTTCCACCTCGCGGCGCTCAACGGCTTCACCAGCGTCCTCCGGCTCTTCCTCGAGACCGCCGCCGTGGACGTCAACCTGCGCAGCGACCGCGCAATCACCCAGCACGCCGCAACAGCACTCCACTACGCCGCCTCCTGGGGCCACGACAAGGCCGTCAAGCAGCTCCTCCGCGCCGGCGCAACCCCAGACTGCATCACAATCGACGGCGCAGCCCACACGCCGCTGCAATGGGCCCTGCAGAACTTCTGCTCCGTGGCCGCCACCGCCCCCAACCCCATCGACCCCACCGAGACCATCATCGCCCTGCTCGCCGCCCGCCCCGCCATGATCGCGCAGCACAACGCCGCCAGCGGCCGCCCGCTCCTGCACTTTGCCGCCACCAGCGGCGACTACTCGCCGCAGCGGCGCTTCGGCGAGCACTCGTCGCAGATCCGCATCACGCCCGCGGCCGTGCACGGCGACGCCGCGCGCCGCGCGCGCCGCGACGTGGCCAAGGAGCTGCACAGGCGGGTTGTGGCGCTGCTGGTTTCGCACGGGGCCGAGCTGGACGCGGTTGACCGCGAGGGCAAGACGGCGCTGTTCCACGCGGCCGAGCACGGCGAGGAGCATTTTGTGAGGAACTTTGCGGAGCTGGGGGCGGCTGTGGGGGTGCGCGCGGCGGCGACGGGGCAGACGGCGCTGGAGATGGTGGTGGCGCGGGGCATGTGTGGCGAGGGGATGGAGATGGCGGAGGCGCTGCTGGACCATGGGGCGGTGGTGGAGTTGGGGAGGGGCGGGTGGGTGGCGGGCGAGATTGGGGAGGTGGAGAGGGAGGCGTTGGTCAAGTTTGTGAAGGGACATGAGGCGAGGATGAGGAAGGCGCAGGCGGAGCGGGGGCTTCATGGGGGTGGGGCGGGGGGTGGGGGGGCTTGGTAGGTGGGCATGGGCATGCTGGGCATGCTGTACTATAATAGGGTACATTCTGTACGCAGATAAAAAAAAAGTGTTTAGATCTATGATATGATATCGTCTTATGTCCAGAGAATTAAGGGGTGCACACAGCTATGCTATAAAAAAAAGTGGTAAAACCAATCCTTGACCTCAACCAGCCCAAGCGCCTACGCAACACCAACATGTACACCCCAACCTACAACCCCCCCGCCCATCTTGTATTACTCCCCATATGAACAGCCACTCAGCAAAAGTGTTCGTTATTTGGTTTTTAATGTTAGTGCACAGTGTGGCGCACCCAAAATGTTGATATTAAATACATACCTTTAATGTCTTGAGATTCAATTGCAAATAGCGAAAAAATATATAACATCGTGACTATAGATGAAAGATGGCCATTGATCTTATTCTTCATTTATTTCGTGTGCCATTGCCATTGGTCACGGGGCAAGTCTTCCCTTGTGGTTTTTTGATGGTCCGCCACGATTACATAGAGAGATGTCTCGCTCCGAAATCCAAATCACGAACACCTTTGCAGAGTGGCTGTACATACGTAATACGTAATGCACGTCAATATTCCCAACAGCACCCCATATTAATATTAACCCATCCACTCACTATACCACACACTACACCTGCCACTAGCTAGCTAGCTAGCTAGATGGATTCTCAGTGCACCCAGATTGGCCAAAACACGGTGAGTGATATAAATATGAATAACGGCACTATCTGCCCTCCCTCTAGTTATGGGCTTGTGGCGCCCTATACGAATTAGTATCGCGGTAACGGAACTGTAGATGTTTCGGCTTGTGTGTGATATAATATATATAAGATGAGGCTGTGGCCGCAGCCGTGGGTATCGGTGTACATGTTTGTCTCGAAGGCGATGTCGAAGTTGAGGTTTTAGTTGATATCTCTGGCGGCGCGCGGGGTGCTTTTATATAACTGGATATATGCTATATATACTTTAGACATATCACGGGTATATGGATATGGGTGATCAGGTATGCACCTGGCTGGCTTTAGGCTATCTAATATACCTAAAGCTCTATCGGAGGGAGGGACTAGCTGTGCGTGTATAAAATAACGAAATACTAGCACTAGGCAATCGCTATATATATATATATATAGCCAAGTTAACCTCCCCGAAGCTCGCAATGGGAATCTCGAGCAAACGATCATTGACTAGTCGTCGCGCCGGCCAATGAAGCGTTGATTGCTGATATATGGATCACCGCTAGGCGTGCTACCCGGTTTATAAATAAGGATGTGCATACTGGAACTATAGTAGCTAAATCGTGAATTATAGTTATATATCCCATCACCAGGTATGTAAAGCCACTTCCCAAAAGTTTTCGTGAAAGGGCTAATTACCACCCAAACTAAGTGGAACCAGGTTCTAAATATAGAGCCACAACAAAACTAATTACAGTGATGAACACAGGCAAAGAACTTCAATTCTCGGGAGAAGCCTTCTCAAGATTTTGGGATTTTTAAAAGAAGTGGTTGAGATGTAATAAGGAGCTGTAGTGGAGAACCCCATTGCTAGGTAGATCTTGTGCGGGACTTCACGGCTCATCCACCTACTTTCGAGCTTTCACGAAAACTTTTAGGTAGGCGCTGTACCTACATATATACCTATCTCCGTACTACATACGTTCCAACCCCCCCCCCCCAAAAAAAAAAAAAAAAAAAAAAAAAAAAAGAAAACGTTAAAACAAAAGAAATTAACCAGTAATACAAAAGAAGAACCTCCACCCTGCCTAATAGCAGAAATGCCCACCCACTGCGTAGGCCCCGGCGCTCCCAGCATAAAAAAAAAAAAAGCGAATAAGGAAACCGGCCAGTTATGTAGAATGGAAAAAGCGGGGGCTTGGGGGAATAAACGCAAAACCAAAACACACAACATAAACAGCTAGACATGAGGCCAAAAATCCATCCACGGAACAGAATCGTAAGTCCCCAAAGGAACCTTACGGAGGCTTATAAAGGCCTCCACCGTTATAAAGATGATACCAAACAGGTAAAGGGGTACAAAGACGAGTAAGGCAACTACCACAAAATTATCGATAAAACTATACAGAACAGTTCGATACCACTTCGCAAACACCTTAAGGGTTGCAATAGAGGGCCCAATGAGAGCGATGGATGATACCCGCCACAATACTTGCTCGACACGTGTAGGGAACGGATAGTTCCAAGCACTCGCGTGAGCACCGCATGTGAAGAGCAATGCGTAAAACGACGGGTAGAGGTACTTGGTATTAACACCAACCGGATTTACATATAATCTCAAATATCCATCAACTTGTATGAAAGAGCCCTCTGGAGGTACCCCAATTTCGCCTTGTAGACTTAGTATTATGGATTCGTTGGCATTTAAGGGTTTGTAGGCCCATTGAGTATAGGATAGCAACGCAAATAGCACTTGTATGACCACATGCAGTTCGAGCAGTGTAATCGGCAAGCCGCTGGCCTTGCGTGCGGTGCACTGAACAACCATCCAAAGTGCTTGAAGACAAACAAGGAATTTTGTAACAATATCGGCTTTTCCTTTATCCACAATCACTCGTTTGTTGATAATATCCTTCTCGATTTGACCCTTCGACAGGTAATATAGGAAGCCATCCACGGTAAGGATAGGGTGGCATGTGAGGCCGTTCTTCTCGCTATCCTCCCTAGCACACGGAGCTCCGGGAACCACAAAACCTCCCATTACGACGAAAAAGGCCCCCTCTCTTCCCATATTGTCCTCCGGGCTTCCTGGTTTGATGCCAAAATGCTTGCACCACGCTCCATGAATCTTTTTAGCTTGCCCCCTCTGAGCACAGGCAACTCCAATGATTAATTCGGGAGTAAGCAGTGCGAGAAACATCCACGCAATTTTATTAACTGTGAGTTCCAGTGTTGTTGAATTGTGGAAAATGTCAGGATGAATTGAGGTCCAAACACAAAGACCAAGTGTGATTATACAACTCCAAAAAATACCCAGCGTTCCTCGTCCTCTAGGCTCCGGGACAAATGCCGGTTCGAATTGGGTGCCATTAGAAACGGCCGAGCATACATCCCACAGGAAGACGAAAGCAAGAAAAGCATAGCATCGATAGTTTTCCATGTTGCAGATGTGGTTTTATGTGTGGCAGTTTCGACCGAATTTTGTTCCGGGGGTTAGGCTGAAATATTCAATCGGGATTGGAATGTCATGCGGTGAATCTGGCAGAAAACATGTTACGGAATGAACTTGCAGATTTGAATGAATATATAAATCTCTACTTACGAAGGCCCGATCTCGCGATATACCCCACTTGTAGCTCAACCCAATAGCCGACGCAGGTTTCTGTGGCTGGGGAGGAAGGGTTCTGAACTGGGCGCTGTCTATCTGGAGATGAAACAAAGCGTTAGAAATAGATTAATTATTTATTTGACTATAATATACGATCTTACTTTGACGGGTTTTTAGAACAAGCTATCACTCAGTACGTACCTAACAGCTGGCGGAATAGACTCGTCTGCTTAAAAGCGGCCGAAGGGCAGATGTTGCGGGATACTCAGCTGTGGTGGGGCCGGATGGAAGTCCTTTAAGAGCTAGAGAGAAAGATTGGGCTCGAGCCTTGTGATACTCTATACTATTTCCCATAGGTCCATATAGGACGGTGTCTGCTACGCATATTTTATGCTCGTTGGCACATAGGTAGTCGAAATTGGGATACGTCCCTACCAGGGTTAGAGCAGGCTGATTTTTGGTGCCGTAAATGCTAGAAGCACAGCCTACTCAAAAAGGAAATATATAGGTACATACGTACAGTCACTCACGGGGTGAAGGCGGACCCTGTCTGATGGCGGTCAGGGGTTTGAGGCTAATAGCAGTCGAGTTAAGTTTGAGACGCCAAGAGTAAATTACTACGGGCACAACCATCAGACAGGATCCGCCGTCACTAGGTGAGCGACTGTACTCGTAGTTTTCTAACGTTTCCGAACTGAACTACCATCGGGATATAGTTGCCAAGCACGATTTACGCCCATATGCAGATCCAGTCCAGTTCGGAAACGTAAAAAACTACGAGTACGTACAGCGCGATCTCTAAAGTGAGGGCATAGCAACCAAAACACACTAAAATTGGCCCAAACAGAACGAAATTAAACCCACAACCCAATCGCCATCAGGAATCAACAAGGCTCTATGGAGTAAGACTTTGAGTATCCAATTTAATATATCTCAAAGGGCACTCTCTCAAGTCAGCTGTGGAAGAAAGTACATGAGCTAGAAGTAGAGCAACATGGAGATTCGGCTACATCCATACAAATATGTGGTCTTGGCGCGTTTTTGATAACTCAACACAATAAAATCAACACAGCTCATGCTAGGGGGCATAATAGTTTACTTTTGAGCTGATAGGGCAAGCCTTGAGATGCAAAGAATACACTTCTCTAATTCTCGGAAGTCATTCATGATAATTGGTGGTCTAGGGCCACGTTGAAAAGGAGCATTTTTGGTGTCATGCCCTCACCGGGTATACATTCATGCAGCTTGATAGTCGATTTGTTACTTTATATTGTTTACGAGGTATCCATAGGCCCTTCAGAACAAGTTCGAAACTGCACTTGAATGCGGTACCAACACAATCGATCGCCGGCATTGACAAGGGTCAAAGTCGGTACAACTCACCTACGTAGCTACTGCGGTAATGACCAGTTCGCCACCTCTAACTCTGCGCAAATTGATGATTCGGTCAAGAAACAGTACGAAGCTAGCAATGCACAGCCCAAGCCAAACGAGATCCTATCTATTGGTTGGCTCAGTGACTCCACCACAGAAAAGCCACTGAGGCAGAATCGCTGAGCCACTGCGTACACCTCCCATATCAGGAATGCGGGCACCTTCGAACCTATCAGACGTCAACACCGAGCAAGAAGGTGCGTAAGTCAGTGTATAGATTTTTGAGTGTTCGGATGGCCCAGACTGAATATTGATTTTGATACTATGAATACGCTACAAATTAAAATAGTAAATACTAATATGCCTTTACAAAAAATATCTCAACTCCGGCCATCCAAACACATTTGCGTTTGGCCTTATGATACCATGCAATCGAATTTACCACAGCTACAGTACTAAATACATGTGTCAATAAAGAAAATCGAAAGAAAGCTGTGTATCTGCTACTCCGCCTTGTGTCAACGGTTGGTCTAGCTAGGACGACGCTGTCAGCAAGCATTAAAAGAGACAGCTGTGAAAAGCTCGAAAGGTATACATACTTGTAATGTACTTATTGACTCATTAACTCCCGTAGTAGACATATATATAACGTATTTCGCCGGGAAAGCGATCATCACCGGGAAAGCAACCGAACCTCACAAAAAGAGGTTGTGAGCATCAAAACACAATATATGAAGGGAGGCACATAAGAGGGTTCGGTGTGTCTTTTCCAAATCCTGGAGTCTCTACCGCCGCAGGAAATGCATCGCATAATGTATCCATAATAAATCATATATACGTGATTTCCGTATCCGGGTGGCTATTGCATCCAAAAATGCATCGCATAATGCATCCATAATGCATCGCAGTCTCCTTTTGCCAAGACTTCAATTATAATTGAGCAGCGCTGGGCTTTTTTTTTTTTTTTTTGTTTACCTAGCAGCGCTGGGCTTCCCTATCAAGGTATGAAATACATCATTAAAGGCATCAGTAAATGGATCGGTAAAGGGATTAGGAAAAAAGAAATGTGGGGGGATCAAACCTCAGTTATTTTGATGATCTAATTTAGAGCTGCAGCTGACCACCTGTACCATTATATCTTTTCGATATATAGGCTAACTCGATATTTTGTATTCACTAGTAGCCTCATCGCAAATCAAAAACTGTCTAAGTCCATAATCGGGAGGGATAAGAAATACGAAGGACAGTAGTATATTTAGCTTGACGATTTTAAATACGGCTTTCCTGACGAGTTTCCCTCTCAATTCCCATACAAATAGAAATACAGACGATTTTACCAAACGCTTCGTTCTTTTATAGGGGTCGTAGGAAAATCTTTGCCTAAATAGCCAGCAAATGTGCCAGCAAATGTGTTGGCCTGATGTATTTGTCGAGGCCTCGAGAGTTTTGTGCATCCATTGATACATTTACCAGCCGCTTTTCTATGGTAAATTCGTCAATTGATGCATTATTTGCGCTGGTAGAGTAGTTATATAATGAGTATAACCAAAATTTGGTAAAGTCGATAAAGCTTGCACTCCCCAACCCAGTCAATAACCTCTCTGAAACTATACTCTCGCTAGATAGAGGTAAATCATGTCAAAAATGGTTGGGAGACATCTAAATAACACTTCTGGTTATTTGGTTCTGTAGTTGCATATAAATTCAATTTTCTTCAGCAACTTTGGATCATCCCGTTTTCGCCCTTGGTTGCTTTCCCGGTGATGATCGCTTTCCCAGTGAAATACGTTATAGCTAAGCTATTATACATATGAACTCCTTGAAACTCGTAATAGAAGTATGTATGTATTGCATTCATGTAGGGTTACAAATACAACCATTAAATGACAACGTCGAAATCCACTTGAGGTCGGAATAACTCAACAGCCAGAAGAGCAATTGAATAATCTTAAGTCTCCTAGAAGGGGTTAGATACTTGGAAAAAAGGATGGACTTATCCTTCTGACCTCGAAGGTCTCGATGTGAGGATTCTCCGCTGGTCCAGTTTATCTTGGCTGCTGAGGGTCTCACCAATTAAGGTGCCAGTGATCAGTTATTTTTACAATCCTATAATACTAGTTGATTAAATATATATATAGCTGTGCTAACCTCCTCGAATCTCACAATACGGTCTTGTGACAGAAACGGTCATTGCACTGACCATTCGCCTTTAGCACGAAGTAGCTCGAGTTCAAAAGTAATGGGACAACGCCCAAAACACACCAAAACATCGTCTTTTTGCAGTCCTGCCCTTCCACTACTACTAACAGATAGCCACTACTACTAATAGATAGACCTTCCAATTAATAATTTAGCCTCTGGAGTGCCTATATCTCTCATGTTCGGGAGTTGAGTTAATAATTTTGAGTGATGTGTGCTGTGGAAAGTCTGAAAGTATAGCAAAACTCGCATTTCGAATTCATCAACCCCTGAACAAGATTCTTTACTACAGACACACCAACGACCTGTTTTTGGATATACAAGTAAGTGCTGATATACTTACGGTGAAATCAAGTATCATCTCTCGCGATACCAGCAACCACCGATCTCAACATTCCTTTCGACCCATCAATCACCACCATAGCCAGAATAATTAAAGCAGGAGATAATCATTTTTGAACATAAAAATGGCTATGAATTCATATACTTGGTTTTACCTATTGGTTGTGGTTTTATAGATCTCAAGTTTGGTGGGGTTGAATGGTTGCCAGCGCAATTGAGACAATACTTAATTTCATTAGAGCGTATATATTTATTGCGGGCTGTCAAAAATAATGGGACGCAACGGGAATGAATTAACACCACAATGGCGCTTTAAGTGACTCCTCCTTCGAGAGCCTGGACAATCAGATCCCAATCAAGCTATTCACGTATTCGTTAGTTAGTTACATGTAGCTGCATTCACAGAGGTGATTAACTACATATATACATGGATACACACCGCTTTCACATATATCCGTCTGCTTAATGATGGAAATAATCGAGTGATAGCTTGTGATCAAAGTAATGTTCTGTTTTTTTTTTTTTTTTTAATTCGACAGGCCACCAAACCCTGCCACCAACGAACGGCAATAAAGGGCGAATATTTTCAGGGCCTTCTATGCCCCTTATTATCATTTACCGTATTTATGGTCTGTTTGTGGTCGATTGTGACTGAGAAAGTACTAAGCTGAACCCCGTTGCGTCCCATTATCTTTGACAAGCCGCAATACTAACCGTCAATTCTAATTAACACTTCGGCACTCTCCAAAGTGACATCCACAAGTATCAATTTTGTAAATTTGGGGTAGTCACTTATCAGTCTGAGAAATACCCCAATAGATACTAAATTCACTTAGAGAACACCATAGTAGTTGTAATCCTGTTCTTGCGGCTTGCGTATTTAATATCCTATGGAGGGGAAGGGTCAATACTTAGCAAATACGCTCTTTTGCAAGTAGATTCTCCTAGGACGTCTCTAGCTATTGACACATTATCAGATCATGTATCAATAAGTTTTATTGAAATATATGGAAACCTTTGGTTTTTGGGTCATTTTTGAACAAGAACTATACATAATATCGCTATTGTAATAATGAGTTAAAAATACAATATGTTTGCATACCTACTACATATATATATGCATGTACCGTGACTCTAGAAAAACACCATATGTGACCAACTGCGCCGTGAGCGGCAATACAAAACAAAACAAAAGGAACCTAAAGCTTATTAAGGTAAGAACAAAAGAAAGAATATAAAGCAAAAAAGGGAATTTAAAATCTATCATTACAAGAACAAAAGAAATATAGAGGGAAAAAAAGAAAAAACTACATTCCTCCCCGGACGTTTTAAGTACTCTACCTGGCCTCGGTACAGGGGTCGATCGCCCGAAACACTCGATACCCTGAGCATGAGGCTGATCGATACCTTTCAGCCAATATATCGTCCCCCCAACATCCGGTACTTCTTCTACCTACTCTAAAATACAATATGTACCGGAACGGGCAGGTGAGGCCTAGGCAGCCGCGGCGCGAAACGAAACGAAACGTTTGACCTAACCAGTAACCCTAACCCCGGTTACAGTCAACCCCGCCCTCCATTGAACGAACCCGACACTCAGCACCTCTGCAACTCATACCCAACGCCAATTGCCCGCAAACACGCACATCACAGTATACGAATGTTGCGGCAGCTCTTCTCTGCCGTCAAATCCACAATCACCAGCCCCATCACCGCCATCACCGCCACCGCCACCACCACCGCCGGCGCCACAAGAACAATGTCCACCACGCCGCCCGCATCGCCGCTCAAGAAGCCCTGCAAACTGGCCCTGCTCCAGCTCGCAAGCGGTCAGTACAGCACCTACTCTTCGTAGCAGCAATTCCACTACCAGGCGGGCACAAGACTAACTCCATTCATCCACCCACCACCACACAGGCAATGACAAATCCGCCAACCTCGCCAACGCGCGCAAGCAGGTCGCCGCCGCCGCTGCCCGCGGCGCCAACATCGTGGTCCTCCCCGAATGCTTCAACTCCCCCTACGGCACCTCCTACTTCCGCCAATACGCCGAGCCCATCCCGCACGGCGACACCACCTACCCCGAGAGCCTCACCCCCTCCTACACCGCGCTCTCCGCCGCCGCCCGCGAAAACAACATCTACCTCATCGGCGGCTCCATCCCCGAGCACGACCCCTCCACCGACGCCCTCTACAACACCAGCCTCACCTTCGCGCCCACGGGCGCGCTGCTCGCCGCCCACCGCAAGATCCACCTCTTCGACATCGACATCCCCGGCAAGATCCGCTTCATCGAGAGCGAGGTGCTCTCCCCCGGCGCCCACCCAACGCTCATCGACACGCCGTACGGGCGCGTCGGCGTCGCCATCTGCTACGACGTGCGCTTCCCCGAGCTTGCGATGCTGGCGGCGCGCCAGGGCGCGTTCGCGATGCTGTACCCGGGCGCCTTCAACATGACCACGGGCCCGCTGCACTGGGAGCTGCTGGCGCGCGCCAGGGCCGTGGACAACCAGGTGTGGGTGGGCATGTGCAGTCCTGCGCGCAGCGCCGAGGCCGGGTATACGGCGTGGGGCCACAGCATGGTGGTGGATCCGAATGGGGAGGTGGTGGCGGGCATGGAGGAGGGGGAGGGGTATGTGGAGTGGGAGCTGGTGCCGGAGAGGGTGGTGGAGGTGCGCAGGGGCATTCCCGTGACGAGCCAGAGG
The DNA here is from genome assembly GCA_024713685.1 of Morchella sp. 2014-9hei. Taxonomy (NCBI): domain Eukaryota; kingdom Fungi; phylum Ascomycota; class Pezizomycetes; order Pezizales; family Morchellaceae; genus Morchella; species Morchella sp. 2014-9hei. The sequence goes on from JAMGYW010000018.1 coordinate 1,371,561, forward strand.
AGGTTTGATGTTTATGCGGATGTGGCGGTGGCGGCGCCGACGGAGGGGAGGGACGGGAAGGAGGGGGTGTAGGTGGTGGGGTGTGGATGGGTGGTTAGTATCATTGGCTTTGAATTGACCTTTTTTCTTGCGGCTGTGATCATTGACCCGAGGTATTCATGGGGCTAGAAATCAAATCACGTTTCTAGAATCCGGCACAAAAATAACTGACGTAAATACTCTTGCGCCCTTTGCAGTATCCAGTGATCCACCATATGAGCTATGAGACATGCGTGTGCATTATACTACCACCGTTCGTAGTCTTGGCAGTGTGGCCGTGATGCAAATCACGGTTCACCCACGTAACCTTGATAGTCTATATACCGCCCGCCAGCATACCCAGAAATAGTTCATGATAATCTCTCTAGTACTTACAAGAGCTATCACTTTTAAGATACATACTCGTGTCAGGGGCAGTCCCCAGTGCTACCCCCATCGCACTGAGCCGGAGCAGTTTGAGGTTCTGATATTGGGTACTTTGCAATCAGGAGACTTTGTTCCAAGTAATATAGGGTATTGGAGTTGTTGAAATTGCTCTACGGAGAGCCACCCGAGCTCTATGATCTCGATTATCACCGCTTCAACCACAGCGCTGCTACAACCCTTCCCCCCAACAACCAAAAAGACAAGAGAGTTCAGTACTCAGGATTCCCGCATGGTCACCCACTGCAGTACTGGCTGAGCGATACGAGGCTTGTGTATGGCAGAGCGAACGGGATGCCCAACTTTCATCGTTCTATGACTGAACACGGGAGATCACTCGGACTTTGCATCAGATATCACTCGGTTAATTTCGCTTGTTGGGGAGAAGGAGAGTATTAGTGGCGGGGTTCCATACGCCCAGCACAACTACATGTATCAGACTTAGAAGCCCAAAAATAACAGACTTGGGGCCCATTTAGCAACGGGATCGAATTGTTTAGTTTTAGTGGGGAATAACTTATCCGTGAAATATCAACGTATTAAAAAGCTAGTTTTGAGTGTTTAGAACCACATTATGTCCAGTAGATTAGTCATACAAAATTCGACAAATCAACCTAAAAAAAAAAAAGGGCTGCCCAACCCTGCTTTTTATTTCCCGTTGCTATTTACATACAATATCTGTCCAACCCAACCGTATTTAGTTAACCTAACTTACACGTAACTTACCCAACGACAGGTAACCTACTTTTCTAGAGCGCAGCTTGTCCTCTACACATAAGTCACCCTTGGGTAAGTCCGTTACAACGCCTCAAACTAGAAATATTTAACCTAGAAAGACTACACAATATTGAAGCTCCGCTCGCCTCTCGAACAACATATCATTACTCCGCCCCAAACACCGGCCCCACCCGCCCCTGCCTCTACATCTTTCTGACAGTTTTAAAGGAAGTCGAAACTCTATATATCACTTGGCGGGTTCTGCCCAATACCCTGTATTTACCTGCAACAAGCAATTTAGTAACCAGTCCCCCCCCCCCCCCCCCCCATTTGATTATTACTCATCTATGTACTTATACGGAACACATCATGTGATCGACTCAGTACCCTCTATTTAAACGGGTTAGTCTACTAGCTGCTACGTTACTTCTATTTCCGCTCAGAATAAACGAGTGATGCTCGATGATCTCATGTGTATCTTTCGGGCTACATATAGCTATACTAGATGTCAATGGTAGTACCTGATGAGGCCGCGTTTCGGTCATAATAACAACTAGGGTAAAATATAGCGTAACTGATGTGTAATGACGGCTATTTTAAGATTCATATATAACTGAAGAGTGGACACCCCGCGTCTTCCGTTCAATGATTCAGAGGGTATATGTACCTCGGTCAGATCCAGCCCTTGATTTGATGATTCAAAGTACTTAAGCGCTGCAATTCTGAATACAAGTCACCTTTGGACCAACCATCTGACAAAAGATGCATCTTAAAGAGAGAATTCGGAAGGTCTTTACAGGCCAGCACAAACCGATTCAAGATCCCATTTATTTATTTCCTCTTTTCGACCTACCAAATGATATCCTCGTTTGTCTTGCCCCATTTCTCTCCTACGATGCCCTTTACAATCTAATCCGGACAAATCGCCGATTCTACCATCTTCTCCTCATACCACTTTACAAGAGATTTCTGGACAACAACCTCAGCTTAAATGTCGTCGATACTCTCGCATGCGCCTCTCTCACCCTGAATATGGGCACACTCCGCAATCTCATCAGAGTGGGTGCGCCCCTCCACCTTCTCACAGGCACCAGATATAATCACACACGTGCCTCTCTCTACCTGAAAAGCCACACGGCGCACAATGTCCCCAATACGGGCCCGGTCGAAATGTTTATACCTATAGGTTCTGGACGCAAGCCCACAATTCTCCTTTCTGCCGCTCTCGAAGGCAATAGCAAAGTCGTAAACATGATAGCGACTGCATCACATCTAGTACACCCGCAGGACACACACGAAAGACCCTCAGAAATCGTCTTCAAGGTAGTACTCCCGAGTAACAAGATGCGTCCCCCGGATACTGATCAGTGTTGCCGGAACGTGCTGCATCTTGCCTGCATTAATAGGGAGCACTTCAGGTTGACCAATGATTTCGAGGGACGAACGAGAGCGGTGTTGCTTGTTCGAGACTACTCGAGAAGTGTCAATGCGAGAGATCTTAATGACTGCACGCCCTTGCATTACGCGGTGCAGAATGGCTGGGACTTCATGATACGGTTGTTGCTGAGGGCTGGTGCAAAGGTTAATGTACGAAACCGCGCTGGAGTCTCAGCGCTCCATATGGCGGCAAGGGTGGAAGACATTAAGACAGCGCTGAGTGTCTGCTATATTCTTCTCGGGTTTAGAGCAGACAAGACCATAATGATCCCTTCGTCTGGGCGCACAGCGTATGATATTGCCTTATCCCGGAGATCTGAAGCTGGTCAGCTTCACCGCATCGACGAGATACGGACGAGACGGCTACTAAAATCATTAAAATGCACATGAGTGGCATTTTTATTGTTCTTCAATCGTTCTTTAATATATTATATATTTGTGTGTTCATACTCCGCCAAGCACCCCTCCCTCTGTTTTGAAGGTACGAATGTTTAGCCATGGTGGGCAACATTATTACTAAATCAAGATCCGATTTATTTCTAACACCATTCTAGGTACCACTATCACCTTTTTTTTTAGATATAGCCGTGAAGGCAAATTAAGCACTGTGACTTGTATCAATTTGAACCTCTTCCAAAAGTTTTGTTTTTCTGCTTGGGAATCGTCAGGCATAAAACGCCGTGGGGTCAGTGAGGTTTAAGAATCTCTTTAGTTTTTCCTGTATATAGAGGGAATTATGTGTATATTGTGTTGTGTAGACATTCGATATGTTTGCGAAGATGTACTAAATAACGGGATGTGGTTGTTCTGGGGGTACGATTACGGTTACTGTGAGTGGCGGCGGAGGCAGAAGGGCAGTTCTGGGGGTGCGATATTACCATAGACTACGGTCTGCATGTAATTAATGAGTTAAACAAAAAAAAAAAAAAAAACGGGATGTGGTTGATGGCGCAATCGAGTGATAGATTGTGAGTAAATTGACGGATGTTTCCAACAATTACAAATGACTCGTTATGCACCCCCAGTGACAATTTTTACAAGAAAGCAGCGTATTTTTTTTTTTGTTTAACTCATAGAAAGCAGCGTATTATACCATAACCCTTACATGTATGTTTCGATCTTAAACCAGGGGCGACAGATACAGGAAGAATTAGACGGACAGTCGCATATACATGTATTTATATCTTTTTCGCCAAGTCAATATTTCATCCGTGAAACCACCCAGCGCCCTTATATTACATAAAGTAATTTAACCTAAGAAATTACAAGTTACAAGTATCATAATTTATACTGTGTACTTATTAGGTGCTTCTACGTTTCATGTAATTTGCACGTAGCTAGTACTAGAAAGGCCAAGTTTCATGGACTACCCTGATCCACTGTTAATCGGACACGACATCGCCGCCTCTATCGTCTATCATCTCTCAACAGTTCAAGACCCAATGTTTTTACTACATTTTCTCTGTACTAAATTATCGTCGTCTTATTAGATATATCTACACCTCCAAACCCCTTACATCCACGGAAGTACGTGCATTGTACTCCGGATGCCTGATACTAGTTCTTCCAGACCACGTCCATTTCTTCCCTACGAACTGATTATCATAATCGCTGAGAATCTTTGCTTTTTGGATCTCAGAACACTCTTATCTGTCAGCCGCTCCTTCTATGAGCTTTTGGCTGTAATGTTCTACCGTAACGCACTCGCACCGAGATGCAGGAAGCTCGCATTCTACTGGGCAACATTGACCAGAAATAAAGAGCTCATGGCTTTTTTAATAGAAAAGAGCAGAAACTTTGCAGTCAGGCGGAGTAGTTCCGACGCGGTAATTTTCAGACCACCGGTAAACCCTGCTTATACAGCTGCTCTTATCGAATCCTTGCTGGAGCTTGATGCCAGGAAGATCATCGTTCAAGATACGTTCGACTTGAGCACGCCTCTCCACGAAGCAGCGCGGCAAGGACACGCTAGAAATCTGGAGATGATACTGGGGTCGAGTGCTGAGTTAGATGTTAAGGATATCCGTGGATGGACAGCACTTTTTCACGCCGTCTGGGAGGGCCACTTAAGTGTTATGAGGCGCTTGATCGGCAAAGGTTGCAAAATTAATACCCAAGATAATGCTGGAATGGGAGTGCTCCATCTTGCGGTAATACAGAAGAACCCAAATATTGTTAGAGTTCTTCTTGACTCGGGAGCCAATTGCAATGTTGCTGATTCTCGGGGGTGGACTCCTATTGAGATGAGGGAATCAGCGCTTGGGGATAGTGACCCCATATCGATCATGATCCTCCAAAGGTTGAATCAAGATTATCGAAGCAGCTTATCTCAAACAGCTCTTCATATGTCAGTGCTTTTTCAAGATCTAAAGATGGCTACCCGATTCCTGGATCAAGGCTTAGGGATAGATGATGCGGATATTCTTGGATGCACTGCTCTGCATGATGCCGCAATAGTCGGTCACAAAGAAATGGTTGATCTGTTACTATCAAAAGGAGCGGCCGTTAATGCAATAGATTCAACAGGGAAAACTCCACTCCATTGTCTGTTGACTCAATGGCCACGAGATACGCCTCGAGTTGCGTGGACACTGCTAGACAGCGGCGCAGATGTTAGAATTAGGGACAATGACGGGAATACTGTTTTTGATAACATAATCAACTTCGAGGTTTTCCAGCCAGCCAGAGAAAAACTACTTCTTCAGCGGCTCCTGGAAGGAATGGATATCGACTTTATCAGAAAGTATGGTGGGAGCAATCTACTCAATATAGCGGTAGAATTTGGAAACGAAGACTGCATCCGGGCCGTTCTGGATAACGGGGCTGATATCAATGGTTTTAACCAAGAAGGAGTGACTGTTTTGCACCAAGCTGTGTCTTTGGAAAAACCTGGATCACTCATCCAACTTCTTCTTGACAGAGGTGCGGACCCAAATAGCAAAACCCACAAAGGGGATACATTTATAGATGTGGCATTTATTTTTGGTTACTTCACTACACCACTTCTACATATTGCTATCGCCAATCCCCATTTTAGGTCCCGATATAAAAACCAAACATACCTCCATCTCGCCGTCCGCACACTTGACATAAAAAATTTAAATATATTTATCACCCTAGGTGTCGACATCAACGCCCAGGACATTTGGGGCATAACAGCACTTCACCTCGCAGTTAAGGAGTTGAGGCTAGACATGATCAGTCTACTTATTGATAGCGGTGCAGATACTAATATCCAGGATGTCGACGGGCTAACGCCGCTTGCCGATTTACTAAAGACATTAAATCCCGCACACACACCGATACCGGTACCGTTGGATCTAATAATCATACTGGCGGAGGGTGTTGACCTGGATATGAAGGATAGCGAGGGAAATACTGTGTTAGACATAGCGATGAAGAATGAACACTATGCAGCAGCGAAATTGTTGATATCCCTTAATAGAGAAGGGTGCGTGTTTATGGAGACAGATTATTGTAACACTTTTCGGAAAGGAAGTGAGTCAACGTATAATAGTTTAGAGTAAGGAAGGTGCTCAGGTCGTTATGCTACCTACCTGGGATATCTCTTATGTATTATTAATGAGTATCGATTTGATTACTACAGGTATAATCATTGATTGCTAGAATGACCAATGGCGAAAGCTGATGTTTTGTTACTATAATTAATTATCGGACGTAGTCTTCATGCAAGTAATGAGTTAAACAGAATAAAAAATAAAATCAAAATTTCAATCAGACGTTAGTGGAGTTAAACAGAAAAGACAATTCAGACGTCAGTGCGTATTTCATCGAGTGATATTTCATGAACACAATTCTGACCCAGGGATATGTAACTTACTAACCATATGCAATTGCGCAAGTAATTAATAATTAACCACTCTACACGGGCTATCCCCTTTGCAACCTTACTCTACTAATTGAACCTCGCCTCAGCCTTCCCTCGCCTTCCCTTCCATCCTTCCCTCTCTTTCCATTAAGCACGGATCCGAACATTCTCCCTCAGCCATCTTTAGCACATCCACACTCTCCACGCAAGCACCTATACAGCAATAGCATGTGCATGCCAAACACGCATCCTGTGCTTATAAACACCGCCTTCCTACATCCATCCACGCATATCCCACAGCTACTCTCATGCTCACCACGCTAAAATAAAACGGCTCACGACATCTCCGCTTCCGTGCCCTCGGGTCGGATACATGAGATGATGAAACAACTTCCTTGGGCTTCCGCGGGATCAATGTAGGTACGATAAACATTCCTTCCACCCATCCACCTCCATACATACATGAGATACACCATGGGCCATGTGGTCTAGAGAGATCTGTAACACGCCGAGCCACCGACGTCGTCGCCCGTCCCACACCATCGCATCCCCCTCCCTCCCGCCCATGCACTGCGCAAAAAGGAAGGAAAAAAAAACCCGAAAGAAATTTTTGTTTACCACCTTGGCCTTAATCACTGCCGCATGTGCAGTGTCAAAGCCCTATCTGCATACTCACTCTATCTACTCATCCAGACCCCCGTAGAGCAGGACACCTTCACGGCCAAGTCTAGAGTGTTAACAGGGATTATAGCAGCAACCACAAGGATCTCCGTCCATGAAACGACATGGGGATTGCGAAAGATGCAGGGGAAGGGGGAGGGGGAGGAAGGGCGAGGAGATAATCCGACCGGGCCGGTGTTGCGGTATGGGAATGGGATGCTTTGGGCTGGGGGGCGGGAGAGGGAGAGTAAAGTAAATATGACGCGTACAGGCGGGTGGACGGTAGGTGTCAATATAATCAGAATCAGGTAGATTGAGTTCTTCTGGAAGCAGGTTTTGCGGACGATTATGGATTACAAAGGAGGAGCGAAGATGTTTCGGCTCTAGGCAGGCTACATGTAACTAACTAATTGAGTACAAACATTGAGAGAAGAAACAAAGACAGAGAAAAGGCTCTCAGCAGAGGAGAAACAAGATGAGTCAAGTTCAGTTACAATTGCCCGGGAACGAAGAAACAAGAAAATAAAACGAAAGAAAAGGCCCATATCAGCACAGATACTGAATCTCTGCCATAACTCTACATCCGTCTCCCTCAACTACCCATCCATACAGCCAACATGCTCGCTATCGCATTCCGAGTCCCCATCGCCACTGCCGTAAAGCTTTCCAGACAGTCGGTTTTTGGTACCCTGTTTTTGCAGGACCTTTCCGTCCAGGTCGCACACGCAGGGACTGAACTTTACGCCGGCGGGGCGCCTAAATAGCCGGCTGCGCGCAGGTAACCCTCGCCCTCTCTCTCTCTTTCACGCCATTGATCGGGGAGAGGTGACCACAGCCGTTTTACCCATTCCGAAATTAGCCAGGAACCAGGGGCGGTGGTTCAGTGGCGAGTCCGTTGAGTGGTGTGTGGTGGGATGTTCCTGCGGTCCGTGAATTTTTATCGGTTTCGGGTTGATGGGCAGCCCATCCCATCAAATCGATCTTTGCAATCGGTCGGGTTCGGTAAAAAAAAAAAAAAAAAAAAAAAAAGATTTTTTTTTCGAATTTCTTTTTCGGTCAAATTTTCTTTTCATTGCAGTTCACTCAGGGCCAGGGGCTCTCCTCCCGCTCCTCTGAAATGATTGGCAGCAGCGCTGAAAACCGGTACCCAACGTAATCCTCCTCAAATGAAAGTACTGCACCCTCTGAGTTCTCCCACCAACCCGAACGGTAGACTTTCCACCAGCCGAGCGCAGGCAGGTACTCCTCCTCTTTTCGTTCTTCCTTCTTCTCCCACCCGAAATCGAGTTCGTCATAGTCCTCAGAATAGGTCGATGATGCGGAGGAGACTGAAACCGCGTCTGAATCGTCATCAGAGTACTCATATCCCTCGTCGTGTGATGCGGAGCTGAATGAGGCGTTGTCTTGAACTTCTTGGCCGTCGTAACAACCGAGCCAATGGGAGTGTGTGGAGGTTGCATCGTCGTCTTCATCGGTGCTGCAGGTGTCACATTCCGCTTCTCCACATTCCCAAGCGGTTGCGGTTGTGGGGAGGTCGGTGGTACTTTCCCACCAGTTTGCTATGCAGGTGGAGGAGAGGTCTTCTGTAGAATCTTTATTTTCTCTCTCGAGTAAGCTTTTGCCTTTTTTTTCTTTCTTCCTTTCTTTTCTTTTCCTTAATTTTTTGTTACTTACGACTGAACCAGCTCCAAGCATTGAAAGAGCCACTTTTCTGCTCTTGTCTGAATTTCCGGAGAAGCTCGCGGAAAGATGTTGTAGAGCCTGCACCGAGGGCCTGGATGTTCGACATAATGTCCATCTATATATCCCACTCGTACACTAAAATTCCAGTGATAAATATTGTAGAGACGTGTTGTGTGGGTGTTCAAGTAAAGTAGCAAGCAAAGTAGCAAGATAGCAAGAGAGAGAAAAAGAATTTAACCGTCCACGATGAATGATGGGGGGAGGGGAGGGGACGAAGAGACACTTATGTACCAAAAGGCAGCCGGAAGGAGGAGCAAGAAAAGTGAGACAAGGTGGTGGGTGGTGGGTGGTGGGTGGTGGAAGGAAGGCGACTAAGGCTAGACTAAGAAAATGAAATGCGGGGGAGGCAGGCATGACCTTATAGGTACATGCCTAGAGCAGAGGTACATAACTTTCCGAGCACGGTTATAGTATTTTTTTTTTCCCTCTCCCTCTCCCTCTCCCTGCGTCTTATTAGCCTCCACCTGCGGCTGAATTCAGTGTGCAGGCTCTCATGTATAATGGATACATAACATGTTGGCACTCCCATAATTCAATGAGCCTCATCCACTCGAGAGCAGCAAAAATTTATTGTCACGGGGGCAAGTGCATTCACGCGCCCAGCCCATCCGGGACTTTTCCGTACTCAAAAGCTCGAGCGCAGCAGCAATTGAACCCTAGTTAGCTACATGTATGCTAGACAGCTCAATCCCTGAACCACGTGATATATCCCCGTATTTACAATATTGTCTATTGATTATTTATTTTTATTATCCCAAATCCTGGGGTTTGTTCTGGAATGAAGATGACAAAACGTCGACGAGAGACACGACTCTGAATATCGATCTGAGTCCAATCACTCGGGTCGGCCCGCCGTGTACGTCCTCACCCGGACCTCTCTAATGGAGCAGTTACTACCGTCTACAGCCTCGTGACGTTGTTTTCTCAGCTTTATATACTGTCATCCTTTGCGTGCCTTGATTTTTTTGGCTTTCAAATCTGGTCGTAGAACTAGATCTTTATAAGAGTCAAACACCAACATTTTCGGGTAGGTTGCAAATTTCACGATGTCACGAGTGACTTCCCCCCTCTTCGCCTTCCCCGGAAATGGCAATGTATTCTTTAGAACAGACCCACTTTCTGGCTGGTTGGCAGGAAGAATTCTCTGATGACAAGGCACAGACGATTAGCAATTGAATTGGGACGGATAATTGTTGGGGACCGAACGTAGAGCAGGTACTCTGAGTACTAATACCCTCGTGGGCATTTGCAGGCGCCCACATATGCCAACCACTCTTTTTCTCTCTCTCGGCGGGCTACCGGACCCAGCGCCCTGGGATTACTGGTACTATACAAAAATGTTTCGCACGGTTGTGACCAAGAGTTTAATTTCTGAAGCTAGATCTTCTGTAACAAGGCAGTACCTAGCTAGGTGAGCCAGCAATCAAGTCGTTGAGTAGTGCTAGCCAGTGCTTTCCGGTGCATCTATCCGGCAGTTAGATTTTGACTCTCCTTATGGTTGTCACAGAAACACGGAAAGGGGTCTTTTTGTTTTCTGCGTGTCATCATGTACAATGCCTTCAAGCGGAAGTACATATGTATACTGAACCCAAACAAAAAGACCGGCGATAAACCGCCAATGGAATGTTTGGCAACCAAGCTGCCTAAATTATAAAGTCAACAACTTTCAAACTCCCGTTAGTCCTTACATTAATTGCATTACCCCACGATCACCAAAGCTTTTGAAAGCTGCAGGCGAAAAAATCTCATGATTGGGCATTCTTGAAAATTTTTCACACTGGTTGAACGTTCAATGCTTGATGTTCGATATGCTATGCACTGCAGAGCCAGGGGGAAGGTCTAACCTCACCGTTTCTATAGAACAGCTGTTGCTAGGTAAGAACCCTGCCCAGCTAAGGCCCTGCTCAGAGGACCCTGCCAAGAGCATTGTAGAAACCACACAAAGCCAGAGACATCACGTGCGAGTCGTAACTTTTTTGCAAGAAAGGAGACCTCGCTTCTCCGATTGGATCTCCTTCCTGCAAACGCGTGTATGGATCATGAACGAGATCTACGGAAAATCAATGATGGCCGTTGCGGAGGTCTTGATTCGAAAGCCGCCGGGTCGGTCAATAGGGGCAACGCCGCCGCGACAGATTCTGTGGCGGTTTAAATTCTAATGTTCGGATCTGTGTTCTTCCACTGGCAAAGGGCGACTATCCCTATTCTTATTCCCCATCTCCTTTTGTTTCCATTCTCCTAGCTCAGGTGCTGGATGTTGCCCCTCCTCCCTAAATTCCCTACAAGGAAGTAGGATGACACCAAAGCATTTTACGCCGCTCGCCCACTTGAACCCTGATGTGATACATGGAAGGTTGTGTGAGGGGAAGATGTTCCTTCCGGGTAACCCTAAGATGCTTGCTTTAAAGTACTGTGCATGAGAAAAACAAAAACGCCCGGGCTGGTGAGACATTGCCAAGCACACTACCCCACAAGGATGCAAGAAAAAACTGACATGTCGACTCCCGCCGATGCGGCCAACTCAACAGGATTAAATTTTCGAATGCGCTTTTTTGTTGCTGGTTCGACCCCTTTGCTGGCGCATGGCGGCGGTGATCGGACCATCTGGCTTTTTATACAGAGCTACTCTACTTAGGTACGGGTCCACGTACAGTACTGTCATTCACGGGGTGTTGGCGGATACTGGGTATTGGCGGATTGAAGCCAAAAATAGGCTTGGCTGTCTCTTTTTAGGCTTTTCCGCCAACACCCAGTACCCGCCAATACCCCGTGAATGACAGTACTCCAGACTCGTAGGTAAGCTGAGTAGAGTAGAGCCCGCATCGGCACTTCACTGCTTGATCTTGTGACGAGGGCGAACCAGTGAAGGTTAAGCGTACAAGAGTTCATATAGCTACCTACGTGGACCTGAAGTAGCACGCGACGTTCTACTCTAACATAAAATAAACCGCTATATACATGTACATGTAGGTACCTAATCTACGTGAGCAGAGTAGGCGAGACATACTCCGCTCGTAGTTTTCTAGCGTTTCCGGAAGCAACTACTATTGCATGCCATACAAAAGATAGCCTTGGCGGGGGTTTTCTGTAAATGCAATAGCAGTTGCGTCCGGAAACGCCAAAAAACTACATCTGCAGAGCCAGCGAGCAATGATTATCAAGGAACCACTGCTGATCGACACAAGGGGCGTACTCTACATACCCCGTCCACTGACGCTTTACCGGTTCTGTATCTGTATTCCCGCCTAGAGTCTGGACTGATTGAGCTAGTTATCAGTTTGAACTCCGAACGAGTGATCCCTGGTGATTTTCCAGATAAAACTACTTGGCGCAATCAAGCCTCGATCGTAAGATCTACATTATATGAGTCGATTTTCTGATAAGGCTGGCCGACCGAGATAATGCAAGGCACTAGCTGAACGTAGCGATGGTAATAATAATGTCAGTGTAATAGATAGTTGGAGAACCAACCAAGTCGCGGTTAGCAAAAGAAGAGAGTGGAAGGCAGTGGACCCTACCAATGACTGAATTATCTCTTGCTGTGCTGTTGATAATCGTGTGTAGTGAAATGCGGTACGGTTGGTGGAGAGAAGTTCGATATGCACCACGGGCTGAGGTGCAACTTTTCTTGTACCTACAGATCAAGGTTTTTTCTTTCTGCTGGGAAAACCTATTGCATTGCGTATCTTAATTTCAACCAGTTTTGGTTGAAATTGAGGCGCCATACTTAAAAGGTTATTTTATAGCAATTATCCTAACTCTGACCGAGATTACATCGTGCGGCTGAGTTTCTGGTGTACAAATATTTAACCTGGCCTAACCCGCGGCAAAGGCCGTAAGAATTACAGTTGCAGATTTAATGGCTTGAGATAAATAAAAACTTGGCAACTTTAGTGAGGACAGAGTAAATTAGACCAACGCCACACATATGACACCCGCGGTTAATATTATAATAGCACCCGTTATTGGACATATATGATCACTCGATACCAGCTCTAGCCTCTAGCACAACTGTTGATTGACCGATCGATTCATTACTTCATTGATTGTCATTAACTGTATGCAACCCGGAGGTTATGACAATATTTGACAAATCCAAACTTTGGCCCACTTCTAGCAGGGCTATATACTATGAGCCCTAAATTGTTATTATGGGTGCATGCCAATAGGCCCAGGCGGAAAGCCAAGATAACAATTTGCATTTTGTTTGATGACAGACGGAGTAACAAGGTGAATACTGCGATCTAAACAGTGTCCATATCGGATTTGAAATGATATCTAACTGTCCGCCGGGCCAGTGATATCAACAGTGTGTTACTCTCAGATGTTGTGATCCACGAATGGGAAAAACAAAAACAAAAACTTTGGGATACCCCCGCTTGATAGGGGAGTGCTTGTTTCATCCCAGCAGGGAGCACAATGCCTTGGGACAATCAACGGATTCGAATAGTAGATTACATTTAAGGCCAAAGATTGCCCATACCCAGTAGATTATCTTTTTTTCGTTATCAGGCACCCTGTCGACTCTTGTCTCAGTTCTCCTACGATTAGCTCGCTCCAAAAGTGTTATCATTTAAACTACAACGAATAAGAAATAGGTAAGGATACTGGATGCGTGTTGTGAAGACTGTATCCGAGTCCATAAAGCCTGTTCGTGCGACCGACCAGGAGATGTAGATTATCACATACCAACCACAGCAACCTCAGGCTGCCAAAGGATATGTATCGAATATACCCCCCTGTAGGCATCTCTAGGGACCTTGAGCCTGTTTTAAAGTCGGCCTTGATAGATTTCTTGAAGATTTCAAGCTTTGTATGGAAGTTAAAGATAAAGAATGGGGAAGTAGAGGAGATGCATGAAGGACGTCAAATCCCCTCCTATTGATTACCAGCACTCATCCCTCCCTCTTAAAAACCACCAGACGCTGTCATCATTCTCCCATAGCCAGCAATCTGGCCTGTTTGACAAAGAGATAAACAGAGTTTACATGGATGTAGGCGTGAATGGGAATGGTAATGAAACTTGTATCCCTGTAAACTCTGGTTGGCCTGTTCCCGGTGCTGTGTGTTGGGTATGTATATAAGGTTGCATAGAGTAGTCTGCAACTAACTACCATCAGTTGGGTTCTGATGAATCTTAATAGTATCATGCAGCCCAGCCAATGTTTACTTTGTGTGTCTGCACGAAGTACTAGTGCGACAACAAAACACCGCCAAAACTCGATAAATTGGCTACCTCCGGTCAGGGATTATCTCTTTAACGATTGGTTTAAGGCTATAGATCAGCCTCAGAAGTGTCCGTTAGTAGTAATTTTGATCTTGCATGCATAGCCAATTTCTCGATTTTTGGCGGCAGTCTAAGAACGAGACTAGAATCTTGAATGCTTGTAGTGTTCCTCTAGTGATAGTCAACCTATACATGGGTAGGACAATAAAGCAAATTGCGTGTGAGTTTCAGTTGTTCAAGGCATGTAAAGTGTCAGGCCAGAGGCCGAGGGACACAAGCTGCATTTACATGTAAAAGAATACATGTATCCACTGGCGCAGAAGTATGCGACGAACAAATACATAATCTACATGTATTCATTGTGTGTATGTATGCAGTTATATCGTTGGGCCAGGTATGGAGTCTGCATGCAATTGCATGTACTCGGGGCAGGTAAAAAGTACCGGACAATGCAGGTTCTGTCTCTGGGCTTTTTTGTAGTAGCTTACGCCTAGCATGCGCGTACTCATTGGTGAGCTAAAAACCTGCATTGTCCGGTATTTTTTACCTGCCCAGAGTACATGTACTCGCAATTTCTGGCGTTTCCGGACGCAACTGATATTGCATACATACGCAGAAAAAACTCCGCCAAAACTATCTTTTGTATGGCATGCAATAATAGTTGCATCCGGAAACGCGAGTAATGAATTAACCAGAAAAAATAAAAAATAAAAAAAGAAAAAGGTTTGGTCTTCGTCATATAATATCACTCGATATCCAGACGAGCTACATGTGCAAGACTCTTTTTTTGTTTTTGTTTAACTCACATGTGCAGGACTCTATCAAAAAAAAAATTTAGTTTAACTCATTAATTACATGCAGCCTATTCTATTAAACTTTTCTTTCGTGTTACTTTTGTTCATTCGTGTTTAAAGAATGTACGCGTGTGTTTCGTCTTATAATCTCGAATATCTGTTCAAAATCCTTCTTTGTTTTTGGAGGATGTGAATTAGGGAAAGCTTATGCAATCGGCCACGAGGCACAATAAATCTCTAAACTAGATTTAATGGGCCCAACGAGCGAAAAAAAAAAATTAAAGGGGTGACGTCCTCACCTAATTGATGGAAAATAAGGGTTGGGCGCTGGCGGCGCAGAGAAAATAGAATGAAGTGTTCGAAGTCAGTTGATGATCTCGAGCGTAATCAAAGAGTGCTCCCTGCGAGTGATAAAACAGTTTTCATAACTAAGCAGACCCTTTGCATTTCATCGAATAGAGTCAAGGTATTCAGAACTTCAAGCCCTATTGGGCCCGAGATTCTATTTGATAGAAGGATTTTGTCAGGGTTTAGTCTTTTGAGAAGCGTTAGCCTGAATCATGATACCAGTAGTTTCACAGTTATACCTACATATGTACCTACATGTAGTGTTTACTAGGGGTTGAATGCATGTAGACCCATGGAAATGCATGTATACAGGAGTTACTTCCTTATCCACCGAGAAGCCGAGTGATGGTTCATGACATAGACCAATACCCCCTATTACAATATGGTACTACACGTCATGCGGGAAAACCGAGAAACTTAAAACCGCGTATGTACATGTATGTATGTCATCACCACTACGGCATGTTATATGGTGGAATTAATCCCACCCATCCTTCCGGTATTGCATGTACTCCATTGAAGGGTATCCTAAACCCACACCGATATAATTCGTGTACAGCCTCATGGATAGTAACTGGTGGAAGAAAACAGAAGTACGAACGAGATCATACATATCGTAAGAATTGTAGAAGAACAAAAAAAAGGAAGAAAAAACGTAGTAACAAAAGAAAAAAGCAGGAAAAAAAAATACAAAATCTCCATTCCCACAAGTAATATTACCCTATCTAGTACTCAACCAGTTTCAACTACTAATATTACATTTTCTAATCTTCATTTTCCAACCACGCCCTCGCGATCTCTCGGCTGAGCCTCAGCCTAACCACACGGATGATTTCCTCAAGTCCACCCTTCTTCCCATCTCCTACAAAGCCATCTCTCCAGTCCCATGACCTCTCAACAGCATCCATATCGATTCCATTCAAAAGAACCCCTTCATCAATCCCCTTCCTCACCTCCTCCCATGAGCTTGATTTAATTATGCTGTTCCTCCCGCCACTAGCTCCGCCATTTGCCAGAGAAGCAATATCCTTCTTGGCCGTAATGACCCTCTTCAGGAATTCATCGGCACGGCGCATCGGTTCACCTCCCACGAGTTCAAGGTCTGTAAGGACTTTCATAACATCCATGCACTCGCGCACGGTGATGCATCGTTTCGCGCTTCCAAGAAACGGGATGAGTTCACCAAGGAGCGCCCCGAGAGTCCATTCTTCCACTGCACACTCCCACTCAGGGTCTAAGACGCCGCCGTCGAGTTTCTCGCCAGCGGATTTGATGGTAGCAACGAGTGCAGAGACAGCAGGGGCGAACTTTCCAGCATCACGGAGAGCGTAGAAATTTCTAAGGGTGGCATATCCGGAGAGCTCAAAGCGCAAGATCTGGGAGGAGGTAGATTTTGGGGAGGATAGAAGCTTTTTGAAGGTATCATCAAGGATTGAGTCCGGGGGGGAAGCGCTAGAGAGGATGAGGGAAGAGGAAAGAAGTTTGGTGAGTAGGTTGTGAATTGAGGGGCGATGATATGAAGATAGGGAATAGAAGTAAAGTGAGTCACCGTATGAGGTGGCAGAAGTGACGAGGCGACCGGCGAATGACTAACAAAATATATTAGCATAGATAACTAAAATAGGGTAGATGCACTTACTGCGGCGATATCTGACGCTTCATCGGCGAGATTTTTCTCGTTACAGTGCTGCAACAATTTTTTCACCCTGTCTTTCGAGTTGAGTTCGAGCTGGGTAAGTAACTAGATATACAAGTCAGCTATATTTCTAAATCGATTTCTATGGCGATTCACGTGCCTTCCCAGCCAGTTCTTTCCCGCCTTTGACTCTCTCCAATATACCAACACCAGCCTCCCAACCTTCAAACTTCGCATTCTCATCCAGCCATTCGATGCCAAACAGTCCTGCAGCATACTCCTTGAGCACACCATCGGCCTTATCTCCTTCTGATACTACTCGGCCCATTGACCCAAAGACTGCATCATCATCCTCATTAAAGGCATCCATCATGCCACCACCCCTTCTCCTCTCAAGGGCACTTTCATTTATGGGATTTCGGAGAATGGACCCGGCCCACCCACAAATTTCTACAGCCGCCGAGGCAGCAAGTAGTGAGAAAGTAGGAAGAAAATCTGTTACAGCCGTCGGATCACCAGTCATAATCCCACCGATTGTAATATCTAAATCAGATGTCGGATCGATTGGCATGTCCTCCATGAGAGACTCAAGAGTTCTTGACAACCTGACTAATTCCCTTTCTCGGCGGTTATGATCAACGTGCTGGAGGTCTCCTCCTTCCGTATCAGAGTCCTCTTCATCGATTGAATCGTCATAGTCGTCCTTATTAGCTAAACCTACTGGGCTCCAGAACATGAGACCAACTACTGCTTCCTCCCACTTATCGGTGCTTGATATGACAGCATCTCGGTCCCCACGCATGACTTCGTATATTTGCCTAAATCCACGAGCTACATCTTGAGGTAGCGGTGCCTTCTCTTTAGGTTTTCCGCTAGCAATGCTAAGGCCGAATGAACCTAGCCCATTCCGGGGATGGTAGTTGTTGTAGAAACTATCGTCCGTATCATCGAAAACAGAGTCCTCGGCGTCGGTATTCCTCCCTCGAAGCTCCTCGCAAGCGGAAAAAACGCCGCCTTGCCATATCCGCCAGGCGGCAGGTGTACCGTGATGCTTTGCGGTCTTTGGAAAAAAGCCTGTTTCGCTTGGTGCATAGCTTGAGCGTGCTAACCCGGGGCATGTTTTAAGCAATTTCATACAAGTAGTGGTAGTAGCCTTGATGGTATCAATTTCTCCGCGGGTATATAGTCTCTCGATATCAAGAACAGGTTGGCCGGGGCTGGTATTAAACTTGGGAGCTTTGGTGGCGGGTGCGTCGACACAGAGCTGATCCCAGTCGGTAGTACGCATAATGTCGTACACTTCTTGAACCTCTCCACGAAGGATGAGGCGGTGGATGAAATCCCAGTAGCTTGGACTAAAAACACAGTTCGGGTGGATAGATTTAAAAGAGTGTAGCTGCTGTCGTGATGGATTCTGCTTGTGCGTGTAGATCCATTTTCGCAATGTCTCAGGGACATTAGCGCGGGAATGGTGCAAAGGAAGAAGAAGAGAAACGATGTAGTATGCTTTATAAAGCCGTGACTTGGTGTCGTTCTTTGGAAGCTGCTGGGCAAATATTTCAAGCCACTCCCTTGAATAAGTCGTCAATAATTGTTGCTTTTCTTCTGGGGAAGGAGGGGCGGGGCGATCCAGCTCCATATCTAGATCTTCCTCTTCAGAATCGTATGCCGTTGGCTGGAAAAGCGCTGACCCGGGCGGTTCCATTTCCAGGAATAACCTCTGCATTACATCCTCCGTATTGATAATTAATGGCCCAGGTTCAGATACGATTCCTGGCTTAATCACATCTCCCGCTCCCAATACCATTCTCGGGCTATCCCCGTTATTTCTACTCTGAAGAAGATCGAAAGATCCTTCGCCTTCTGTCTCCTCTGTCTCCTGTTCCACCTCATCGTCTTCGTCGTCAAAGATCCCTGTTTCGCCCATGTCATCCTCGTCATCGAATTCTTGGTGAGTGTCATATTCCTGGTAAGAGCCCTCGTCTTGACTGTCTTCAAAAATCTGTGCTCCATCTTCCTCTTCGTCGTCGCCATCAGTGGGCGACATGTACTTGCCCCCGATTCTACTTTCGCGCCCCGCGCGCGCGCCAAACCCTGAGGAATCCCCAGTGACGTGTTTACCAGTACCGCCGAGAGGAAACGTTGGCGTGGCATCTGACGAGTCAAACAATCCCATCCCATTACTTTTCTGGCTCATTTTGAACCCCGGGGTAGAGCCGGCAAACAGCGTCGCGGGAGTGGTACTAGAACGTTGTTGCTGAGGTGTGGAAGAGGCGGAAAAGAGGCCATTGCTAGGAACGTTTCCAGCGGGTGGAGAGAATAAGGAAGACGGAGGATTTGGATCCGACGGGAGGCGAAATACGGGGGGGTTTGAAGGAGCCATGGTTTGAATATATGGATGGGGGAGGATTCAAAGAAGAGACCTCGCGTTGGTGTTTTCACGAAGCCCAGGATAACCTGAGCCGGGTTCAGCAAAGCCAACAAGCAGGAGAATGAACAGCCAGCAGCAGATAAAGCTGAATAGATGGTGTGTGGGTGGGGCACGCAATGAGGGCGAAAGGGAGCAAAACGCAGCTGCACAATCACGTCGATGGATGTTTGGATAAAGAAGGATACCAGTCCTTTGATGGGGAGGTTTGGAATTTGGCGATCGCGACCAGGGTTAGGGGTGTGACGATGCACGTGTCACGGGGTATCGAGATATTCGGTTGGCTTAAGTCGTTACACGGGAGCCGCAACGCGTGAAACAGAAGCCGGGCAATGGAAGGAAATGCACAACAAGAGATTCGTACCTACTCTAGAAGCTATTAGAGGTTTAGAGCACGATGTTAGAGGAGGAAACAGTGTAGGCACGGCTAGTTTCAAAGATCGCATGACTTATGTGGGTACAGCATGTAGAGATGAACCTATCGGATATGAGATGGAGGTGCAGAGCTCATTCAGAACAGTGAACAGTGAATGGCATAAGAAGAGATACTCTACAGTACTGTAAATACACCTTACAAGTAAGTGTAAGGTACTGTACCTACATACATACACATTTATGGATTCTAGAATGAGTATCGACCGGCCTCTCCTCGAGCTCGTGTATCAGAAGGCTGACTCCTCGCCGCGGCATGGGTCACACCCGTCACCTGGCACGAGACTTATCTTCCACTACGCTAACTACCTTATCCGTGGTGCGCGTGTTGATGTCGATATTGCTTCTCTCTAGCGCTGGTTTTGTTACAAAGTGTTAATCGCCACCGACAGTGGCTGTCATCGATCGTGGGTTTGCACGCAACCTTAAGAAGATAATATAAAATATAAGCAGTTGAGAGTAAATATTTGAGTTCTCTAAATGTAGGATATATCTTACGAGCCCGCACATGTAACCTCTTCTACTTTCTTTCTTGACACTCCAGCTCTGACAGCAGCTCCCCTGCGTCACCGACGTTGCTGTGCACAAACTTCCGCTGATCACACTCGCTAATCACCGTATCGAGGTTTTGGCCCTCATATTAGCTAGGAAGCTACTGCCTACACCACGTCGAGCTCTTCCTGTCTTCCTCCTCCTTCTTCACTCTTTCTCCCCCCCCCCCTCCGTCTAGCCCCTCTTCATCCCCTCCCGGCCAGCCCCTCATTCTATTTACAACAAATCTCTCTACATATAGAACTACGCCTACGATCTATCCTGGGGGCTTCCCCTCTAGCCACACAACCCCGGCTTTAATATCTCTACCCATACATCACCCCGCTCTGTAGGAGATCCAAGCTCGAACCCCAAAATGTTTTCCCTACCGAGCTATCTTCCAGCTCAGTGGGAGAAGAAGATTGTTCGCTATATTTTGAATCACTTTGACCTCCTTGAAGAACGCACTCTAGGCGACCTATCAAATCTCGAAGGTTCAGTGGGCCGTAACTCAGTTCTCACGCTCAAAGATGTCGGAATTAAAGTCGATGTACGTATCGCCCAGATATTCCTTTAGCCCCAGTTTGTTGCTGACTTCGCTCCCAGAGACTTAAACAGCTGATGAAGATTCCACTTCCTCCCCGAGTGGCACTTACACATGCCGTAATCGGTACACTAACTTTAAGTCTCCCTGCAAATTTCCTACTGTCTGGATCAATAGAGATACTCCTCTCCGACATAAAAGTGTCCGTTACGGTCGCTCCTATAGCACAACAATCCCCCCCACCCTTCCCAGGAAGCCGGCAAAACCCCGATAACAGCCCTGATGTCGATTCCGAAGACGAGGAGTCTAATGACGAATTGCCTACTACAGCTGAGGATCTTGCTCAGTCATTTTTGCAGTCGCAACCGCAGCGCGAGAAGGAGCAATTGCTACACTCTCTTTACCGGGACCGAGACAATATGACCGCATCAACGCACTCGGTGGCCAATACAGCTTCGTTATCGGACGACGACGACGGCGACGACGATGATGAACTAGGCGTAGGGACAAACGTTGGTCTACCAAAAATACTAGCAACCCTATTTAAAGGAATCGGCGACAGGCTGAGGATCAAGATACGGGGGGTAGTCATCTCACTGGAGAGTACGGCGCCCGAGGAACACGGAGGCGAGAAGATTGTGCTGGATTTAGAGGTCGAAGATGTTGATGTAGAGGGTGTCACCACAAATTCAGTCACACCTGCTGGAGAACCGGGCATGCGCCACAAAGAGGGAAAGCGGCGCATTACTCTCGATAGGATCAAAGCATATATCACTTCTGATGCTTCGTTGTTCGAGCCCCCAAGTCCGCCCGCGGCCAGTACTATTTTTGGTGAGGAATCAGAGGTTTTGACTGAAAAGATGGCATCAAGCAACATGGCGGCCAGCAGGGATACGTTGACACAGGCCGGGAGTTTTCATAGTATGGCGGCTTCAACAAACACTATTCGGAATAGACCCCCACAGTCACCGCCTCATGAAGCCCCACCTACAGAGGAAAAACCTCTAGCATCGCATGTATCCGGGGAGGAAGGCGTGCATGTAGATGGGAATTCTGACGAAAATAATTTCTCCGGGAGTGATAGATTTGCTGACTTTGAGGACTCTTCGTCCGATGATGAAGTCCTGGCATTTGCGCCATCGCCATTCGCCGCTTCAAGCCGGGTTCATACCTCCTCCGATTCCCTTCAGAGACAGCCCATAAATTATGATGACGACGAAGATAGCGAAGATGAAGGAGGGGCTGCTTTTGCGCCAAGTATGGTTCCTCCGATGGAATTGTCGTCGTCGTCTTCTTCAATCCGTGCCCGCCTACCGCCTTCATTCTCCCGTGCCGGTTCACCATCTGGATCACTCCATGCCCGATCTCAATCGGCATCATTTCATGCATCTTCACCATTATCCTCAACACATCTCCGCTCACAATCGGGATCATTCTATGACCGCTCGACATCAACCTCGGTGCACATCCCTTCAGTAAAGACCGTGGACCAGACATTACCATCTGACAGCCCGCCTTCACCTATTGCGAAATCCTTGTTGCTAAGCAAGCAAATACCAGAGTCATCCCCGAATGAAACTGAGGACAGTGAATCTGGGGATGAGATGGATGCAGAAGCAAGTCGCATGCTCAGTGAATCTACGCTGTTTACCCATAGCGAAGCAGGGAGTTTATATCTTTCAGCTACCAGTGGGGTATTCAACGAGCCGGATAGAAAGGATGAAGAAGAGGGGCGATTGAAGGACGAGGCGGATGAAGAGGAGGTTGATGCAGATGAAATGGACGCCCGTTTAGATGCATTGATTGGCGATGTAGCAGGTTCAAGGGCGGAAACCTCTACTAGGACTATGGAGGAACCTTGCGGTGAAAATTTGAAGGTTGGAAGAAGGATAAGGAAGAACATCTTTGGTTTGGACAAGATCGAAATTTTTGTTCCATCTCTTTCAGCAGAGGAATCTCGAAGCTCCGGTGCTCATCATGCTGACGCAGGGGCTTCTAATTATTCCGGAAGCAACGAAATGGAAGACAATCATTATCCACATGTTCCGGGCGCCTTCTCAATGTATGCTTCGAAACGAAATATCGGCTCGCCGCCAAAGTCTGTCTCTCCCCCGCGATCAAGGCGCCAAACAATGATAAAGATCGTGGATAAAAAAACTCCCCAAAGCACCACAGATCACTCGCAAAGAAAACCCGATGTTGAGATTAATATCGGTACAGTAGGTGGTGCTGTGGATTTCTCTACCGCTAGGATCCTAGGAATGGTTATTGAATCAGTTACTGGGGCGCTTTCCGAGAGCCCAGCAGACTCGAAAGGAAAACGTGGGTCAGGTGACACTACAACAAACGCAACAGAGACTGCTGGTCCAAATTTAGAAATTTTGGTGGAAGAAATAGCATTGAAACTTGTAGATCAGTTGTCAGGTCTCGTTGTACGCAATAAAGAGGAGGAAGGGGAAGATGAATCGGTCCACAATGAGAACAGCGGAACGGTTGTTGAATGCCTCTTGCGCGAGATCAAAGTTGCTCATAGCAATCTTGGGCAGAACGTAACAACCTCGAAGATCGATATAAAAGGGTTCTTCTTAGGAGATGGAAAGGAAGATATACTATCCTTCATCCAGCCACCATTAGCCAAGTCCTCACGAAGGCGCGGATCACATACTTCGTCCGTCTCATTTCCCGAAAATGATGTTTCGTTCATAATTTCTCAGAGCCCAACAAAGAAGAGAATAAACATCACGACGCTCCCGGTCAAGCTACATTTTGACCTCAAAAGGTTAGAGGATACCCTTGGAGCTTTCGGGGGTGTCGGAGGTGTTTTGGCCTCCACGTCTACAACAGCCTCCACAGTCACAATTACGAAAGGCAGATCTCCTGATACACTTCGGAGATGGGGAGCGAACGAGACAAAACTACCAGAACCGAAAAAGAGTGATGTGAAAGTGCATTGTCAGATTGGAGGGCTGAAGGTAGAAATTGTGGGCAGTACTGGGAAAGTCGGCCTCGAAACATCCCCACTAAAGATCAGGAGTGAAAATGGTAGTATCGTCGTCCAATTGGACAAAATTGGGGTCTACGGACCTGACCTACCATGGGATAATGGACGGCAGCAAGTTGAAACTAGTCTCATAGTCGAGAATACAAGAGTCGAATTCTTGAATAAGCCGGAACAAGAAGATTTGGCAACACTATTGGGACTGTTAACGCCCAGCAAGGATCAACATGTTGTGGAAGACGACGATATCATTATCGATACTCTAATTCGACAGCGTCAACAGGGCACTATGCTCCGGATCGGGATAGGTGGTATCAAAGCAACCGTTGACGATCTCGGGGTGATCGAAAGATTGCAGCAAGTGGGAGAAGACGTGATCAAGGTTCTTACCGCGACGGATTTCGTTACCCAAGAAGAACGCCCTGGCCTGCTGACGTTACTCCATATCGATTCCTTTCATGGTAGGATCGAAGTTGGTGGTGGTGTTGGTAATCTTGAGGTAGATATGGGTGATTTTGGCATTGCCCATGTCTCCCTTCCTAGTTTGTTTGCGCTCGCGGTTGGCAAGATTAAAGTCCGGCGAAATGGGTCAGAGGAATTGCTGGGTGAGGTTTTGCAGCGTAATATGCTGGATAAGAGCGAGGAGGGTAAATCTATGTTGATGGTCAGGGTCGTGGGTGATGAACCGGAGCCGGTTGTCAAAGTCAAGCTCTGGAATATCAGGCTGGAGTACCGAGTTGAGACTTTGATGTCCCTGATGGATACTCCGCAAAAGGTGACAACTGAGGAGTTGGTGGCGGAGATGACTCACAGTGTCATTAATCTTGCTCAAAAAAGCTCCCGGGATGAAGACAAACCGCCGTGGGGCGTTGACATCGTTATGCGGGATTGTGTGCTTGGACTGAATCCATTGGGCTTAAAAAGTAGGGGACTGATCGTTCTTTCGGAGTCAAGAATCAATGCTACACTGCCGAGGAGAGGAAGGTTTCAAGTCGCCTTGGAAGTTAATAAGGCATTTGTTATGCTTATTGATGATACTTCAGGCCTGAACCTCTCTGATAGACTAGATCCCAGGCGGCGGAAAGCCAAAGTCAACCGACTGGTGGACCGCCTTTCAATTCAGGGCTATGTATCGGTGATCAGCATCTCTGCGGCGGACATACTGCTTCAGATTGTAGATGCTGAACGTAAAGGCGAAAAAGCGATCGACGTGGAGGTGAGGGATGACTTGTTAATTATTGAATCTTGCGCTGATTCTACACAAACCTTGTTGGGGATTGTCAATGGATTGAAGCCACCGATGCCAGAGGGGGATGAAATAAAATACCGGACACAAATAATGCCTCTGGATGTCTTTCAATCTATGACTGAGGATGCATTTGCCCAACCTTCACGGCTGAACGCAGGCTCAAAGGATCTTGTATTCTCATCAGACGACGAAGATGATGGGGACTTGGTTCACGATGATGTTCCGATGAATCTAACTTTTGTTGAGAGCTATTATGGCCACCAACCTACGTCTTCTGTAAACATGCGGGAATCAGCACATACAAAGGACGAACTCGCAAACAGCATGCTCGACGACGATCTAGGCAGCATCGCTCCAGGCCCGCGCAAGCCGCTTAGAGCTGGTGATAAGGGCATGCTAGCGTCCTTCACAGAGCAAGTGCATATCCTCGAAGACGGTGATCTGGCAATTCTAGATGATCATTTCCATCACGTCCAGCGCCCTACTAATGCAAGAAAGACTAATTTGGAGGCGATATATAAGTGGGATTCTTCCCGAAACGAATATGTCCCGTCTGACCACTCCCGTGTGACTCCATATTTCCCTCTGAGGATTAAGGTGCGAGACGTACATGTTATCTGGAACCTCCATGACGGGTATGATTGGCCAGGCACAAGAGACGCGATCAGTCAAGCAGTCAAAAAAGTAGAAATCAAAGCAGCCGAGAGGAGAAATCGTAAGGTGGCGTTCGACGTTGACGACGACGAAGGAAGTGTGATTGGCGACATCCTTTTTAACTCGATTTATATCGGAATACCTGGAAACAAAGATCCAAAGGAACTATCAAAAGCAATCTTCGACGATCAAATGAGCGAAACGTCATTCGCGCCTAGCTCGGTCACCGATGACCCGTCTCGCCCTACAAGTCGTTCAGGAACTTCAGCGTTCGTGGGTGTAAAGTCTAGGAATCACAAACTCGCAAGAAGTAAAATGCACAAACTTCAAATAGAGTTGAAAGGGATCTGTGCCGATGTCCTGTTATTTCCCCCAGAGTCCGGTGAAACCCAAAGCAGCGTGGATCTACGAGTGAAAGATTTCGAAATCTTCGATCTCGTTCCTACAAGTACTTGGAAAAAGTTCGTTACTTATATGCAGGATGCCGGAAAAAGGGAGACAGGAAGCAACATGCTTCATTTGGAGATTATGAGCGTGAAGCCAGTGCCACATCTTGCAGCTAGTGAAATTGTTTTGAGGGTATGTTTAGGTTTGCTTGCATTGTGAATGGAAATTACTGACGATTTTTAGGTCACAGTTCTGCCTCTACGATTGCATGTGGATCAGGATACTTTGGATTTTCTGACCAGATTTTTTGAATTCAAGGATAGTACAGCAGACGCGCCTGGTGCTCCGACCGACGAACCATTCCTTCAGCGTGTAGAGGTCAACTCAGTTCGCGTAAAACTTGATTACAAACCTAAAAAGGTCGATTACGCTGGTTTACGCTCTGGCCGAACGACTGAATTTATGAACTTTTTCATCCTCGAAGAGGCCGATATGGTACTTCGCCACTGCATTCTTTATGGTATCACTGGCTTCACAAAGATGTCGAAGATGTTGAACGACACCTGGATGCCAGACGTTCAAAGGACCCAACTTGGTGATGTTCTCGCTGGTGTTGCGCCTGTTCGCAGTCTAGTCAACATTGGAGGTGGTGTGAAAAACCTTGTCTCGGTTCCAATACGTGAGTACAAAAAGGATGGGCGAATTGTCCGCGCTGTCCAAAGAGGAATTGTAAGCTTCACAAAGACAACCACCGGCGAGCTGGTCCGTCTCGGTGCAAAACTTGCCGTTGGAACCCAGAATGTTCTCCAAGACGCCGAAGAGTTTCTCGCCCCGTCTCATGAACAGCACCATCACCATCATCATGGCGACGGAGATTCTGACTACATCGGTACCACTAGCGACTCTGATGATGATACAGTGTTCCCTAGCAGCGGTAACAGTGGTGTGGGAGAGCGAAAGGTTATCAGTTTATATGCCGATCAGCCAATGGGAGTTATTGCAGGGCTTCGCGGGGCTGGCGATAGTCTGAAGAGAAACTTTGGAAGCGCAAGGGATGCCATAATGAATGTACCAGGTGATATCGCGGATACTGGAAGCGCCCAGGTAAGTCTTAGCCCCCCAAGTGGACCTTTATATTTTGTTGTAGTATATTAGGCCGGATGCTAATTTTTTGATTATAGGGAGCGGCTAAAGCAGTCATGAGAGCGGCACCAGTCGCAATCATTAGACCAATGATCGGGGCTACCGAAGCGGCTTCTCGGGCTCTATTGGGAGTTACAAATGCCATGGACCCGGAGCAGAAGCGCAGGGTCGAAGATAAGTACAAGAAATACTGAGTCATGTATGCAGAGGAGTTTGGTTTGGTATCGGGTCACGGTTCTTTTATTTTCCCATATCGGATGAGGATTTTTATTTATTGTCGTGGGTGTAACTGGTGTTTAATCTGTTGGACGCTTTGGTTTGCTGGTCTGGTTTGATAAGGGTCATTATGGTTACACGACAAGGTATTCTGACGGATTGATGTTTTCTATTTTCTTTTTTCTTTTTTCATCTTTTATTTTTTCTTTTCAACCTCATTGTTTCTGGGATTATTACTATGGGTGGATATATACTACGTATTGCATTACATTGCTTTGCATTTTTTCTTCCTTTATTTCCTTCCCTTGTCATAAATCCTGATAATATGATTTATTTATTTTCTTTCTTCCGTTTTGACTTTGGCTGGGATTCTGAATCTTTTTTTGTTTGGAAGGATTTTAAGATATGGCTAGAATGTACTACGTATTATATTTTTTGTTTGCACGCATGCCAGTCCGCACCTCCTAGAAAAGCAGTCGCGACACCACAATAAATCTAAGAGTCATAAATACCATCGTGTATCTGTGTGATATCTTTGGCCCCAAAGGCACTCAAGTACGTTGGATGATTAACTGGCCGTGGGTAAAACAGTATCATACTATTGCAAGATGATGAGCACGATTAAAAGATGCAAAGTGTAACGAGCTAGGAGAATATCTCCTTCATTACAGACTAGTACCGATCGATCCCATATCCGCTGCACGCATCTCAGCTGCTATCTCAGCTGCTTTCTGGGAGTATAAATCGTAGGGGATGAGGGGCGTTTAACTCCGAGAACTACTTGTCGGGACACATTGCTTTGCACCCCTCTTTGAGAGAGGGGTTGGGTGGGTTGGGTGGGAGTATATAGCTATATGTGGTTGGGCTGAACTGTTGGGGTCATGACAATGGAATTGATGCTGCACTGTAGTTGCTGTGAGTCTGTGACCGTGGGTGATGCGACAGGTGTTGGGGTCAGCCAGCTAGAGTAGTGGTTGTGTGGCCATGGTTGTAAGTTATGTGACGCCCGCGGCGTCATGGATTCTCACTCGGGTGGCGGTGACAACCACCCCCAAGGTCGCCTATGCATGCGATCACCAACTAAGCGGCGCTACTTAGAACTAACGGACGAGAACCTACATGTATCTAGATCATGGCGCGTATAATCATCAAATCAATATTGTCGCCGAGCGTTCCCGCGCGCTCCTAGACGTCTACCTTCTCGAGTTAATAGAGACTTCGCGCAAATGGAGCCGGTTCTATATTTTGATTGTCTGATTGGTTAATGGTGTGATCGGCACCAATCAGGTTGTCAGAAAATGGAGCCGGCTCCATTTGCGCAAAGTCTCTAATTTCTTTCTTGTATTGAGATATTCACCGCAGGAAGCGTGTTCTGCCAGCGCCGGGGCGGGTATTGCCCGGTCGCGGGTGGGTAGGTGGGTGGTAATCAATGGCAGACGGGTGATTGGCGCCCGGGCGCTTGGAGGTGCGCTTGCAATTGGGGTATACTTACATGTAGCTCTAGCACGTACGGGATGCATAACGAACGGTACACGCTACATGCGCGCATACATGTATCTAAGGAAGCATGCACCCTACATATAAATTAAAATGTATATACATGTAGCTATGTACATACAAGGGTCTGGCATTAAGTGAATGAACAAAATTGGGTGTTGACAGGTGAGGATCCATTCACTCACTAAATCCGAGAGCCTTGTACATAAAAAAAAAACCCATGCAGAGCAGAGCGCGTAAACACTCCCATATATCATGCGCAGCCGTACTAGCCGCAGCTACTCTAGGCACATGTACCCACTAGCCAGGATCACCACTACCACAACGACATGGATACCATCCCATGGAGCCAACATGAAACAGGTGCTGTTTACAGGAGAAGGCAAGCCCCCCGGCCAAGATAGCTGCAGGTACAGCTGCTGCGGAGAATTATCACGCATGCGAATGAGGGGAGGGGGCAGGAATAGACACATGTAGGTAGTTAACCCGGCCCTTCTGGTCGGGTGGTCGGATGTGGCCGAGGTGCTGGCTCAGGTGGAAATGTATGAAGGATCGTATGATGAGTGGATACTTACGTATGTGAGGTCGTGGATATGTGGTGGAGCTTACATTTAATGCCAGCAGTGTGATATGATGTGAAGGAGGGAGCGCTTCAAAGCATAGACGCTCACTCGTCTCAACTTTGTGAGGTACGGAAATGATAGGAGGATAAAACTGTTAGTGGGATTCCTTTGGCTGCGGGTAGGACAAGATGACTCTCCTGGCCTGCGTACAGGTGCTGTGCATGGTACATGGTATCGTAGGGTTACAAAAATAACCGATCACCTACATACCTAATGGCACTTCATATCAGAATAAATCAACAACCGGGAGAGCAATTGAATAATTTTGAATTTCTTAGATGCTTGGAAAGGATTGACTTATCTTTCTGACCCCGAAGGTCTCGATGTAAGGTTTCTTCACTGGACAGTTTTGGTTGCTACGAGTCTCACGAGGGCCAGTGATCGGTTATTTTTGTAACCCTACAATACATAGGAATCTGATTTCTATGTTCACCTGCAGCTTGGCGGGAGAAGCTTTGGAGGTACTTGTCGACGGGGATGGTGAAGGGATAGATTTTCGGTCTGGAGAGAATCCCGGGGGAGTCCGAAGGAGGGGATATCGGAGTTGATGCATGTTGTTATATCATAGGCGATCACTCTTAAAAAAAATGGATGATAGGTGCTGTGTGAGCTTATGTCGGTCAGCCGATGATCTTTTCTGTCCTGGGTGAGCAGCCGCGGCCCGACAAAGAACCTTTGATGGCATGTGTTCAGGCCAACACGTTGTTGGTCCGATTGGACACCTACATGTAGTTATCATGTCGTCGACTTTATCTTATTTTAATCCATCATTATCTATCTACTTTATGATATCTAGATCTAGGAAAGTCTAGATCGTTACTTCTGAGCACTACTCTCAAACGAGCATTGCAAAACCGTTCAATGGCGGATAAACCATCGACGCCGCTAAGCAATCAAACATTTGCCACAAAGCCAAGTATTAAAAGCACCTTTCATTTCGACTCACCTAAGAGACCGATCGACACGACCAATTTGCGCCCCTCTATTGCTTCCGCGACAAACAAAACCCTAGGCACTAGTACTGCTGGAAGTGCCGTTGCAACAAAGCATCGATTCCGAGTGATTTGGTATGATTGACCTCACCTTTGTGCGGGAGCTATTCGTGCGCTACGATTAGGCAAATGGAGCCAGCTCTATATTTTGATTATCTGATTGGTTAATTGCGCGATCGGAACCAATCAGGCCAGAATTTCAGAAAATGGAGCTGGCTCCATTTGTGCAAAGCTCTGGTAAACCAATCTTAGGACCAGTGATCAATAGAAAGAATTTTAATGTTTTCGGCAATCTCCACAGAGATACCGATAGCTAGCATCACATGTGTATCTAAGGAGCCGCAGCCGAGTGGTTAATATGGCGTAATTTGAGGCTTTATGGCTCCGTGTTAATATACCGTGATCTGATACACCCCTAAACCGGAGACCTTTGGCCGCCGGTAGCTGTAGCAGCAGTCGACACAGCTGCTTTCGGCACAGGAATCTGTGTCTTTCAGTTTCCCCGTTTCTCCCAATGTGTTCTAGCTACGATTAATTCTCACCAATGGTTTGCTAGACAACACACTCTCATCAATGCGCAGGTACACACAACACGCACCTTCCACATCTTCCACACCTCCGAGCTCAATCTCAACCACCTCCCAATTGAAACACCCGTTAAGCTTTGCAGCAGGATCATCGATGTTTAAATTTCCCCTGTTCTGAGATCTGGCTTCCTAAAGAAGAGAAGAGGAACGCCAATACCCTGCCAGCCAAGACATGCCGATCCCGAGTCCATGTTTTACGCCGATCCTCCAGGAAGCGGGGGGGCCTACCATTGGTCACATCCTGAGATTTATTCAAGCCCTTCAGCTTCCGCCATCTGCTAGTGATACTTCGCGTGTCTAGTACTGGAGGAACAGCGATTGGTAGAGCTGGAGAATCTCGTTTGTCATGAAACGGCCCGACGTTGGGTGGGCGGGGTTGGGTGGAGGCTAGGTCCAACGGTTGGATCTGAAACTGTCTTTCCCTTATTCCTGCTTCCCGGTTCGCTGAGTTAACCGCTTGGCCTTTAGGCCGACATGCAAAAGAACAGTGAGTGGCAATCGAATGCCTGTGGCAAGAGAAGGTAGTCGAGAAGGGAGGAGATTTGATACAACGAAGGCCCCCAAGTAGCAGGTACTCCACCATCGCCTCGCCTCCTCTTCCCGCTCCCCTTGGTCCGACGAAGATACATTGGCTGTCAAGTAGATAAAGGCTTACAACTTGTAACCGTTGAAGTCGAGTATTTACGACCTTAAAGCCCAAACACAGGGGGGGGGTGGTTGGTGAGGGAAGAAAAGGGTGCATATCGGGTATCCCTGCCTTATATGCAGGTACTTGCTCTAGCCTTTAGAGCTACTGCGCTAGCAAGGGCCTTCTCCCACGCACTAGCAAAAATACGGTTTCTCCGTTACACATAGACCCGCACAGCGTCAAAGTGTCTGTGGCATGTCAGTTCAGAGCTCAAGATCGAATGTACGCAGCAGATTCTCACAGTGACGTGCGTGATAATATAGAATTTTCTCAAGATATTCTTTCGGGCGGGACCCCGCGCTGCTGTCAACTAATCATTGATGTGATAGATGGCTCTTGATGGCTCTTGATGGCTTTTACTGGATGCCACACCCACTGTGGATACAGGCGTAGAGCTCAGTGCTGGACCTGGTTTAGAGATTAAAGCTTAATTGACATCTCGAGGCTGGACCAATTGAGCCATCTCTCCGTACTGGAGTTGGATGGCGATCGAAACGAAACGGGGTGGTGAGATTACAGTCAATGGGGAAACAACGAATAGGAGTGAAAATGGCTGCTTCAATTACAGAATCAATGAGGATAGGCGTTGCCAATATTGCCAATATTCCCAAGAGTCAAATAAACTATTAGCACGGCAGGACCTTAATTCACGCAGTACCCAGTGGATCGGGCAATAAACCGAATAGCGTTATTGCTAATATCGAGGAACAGCTTCGGCCTGCTCCCGGACATGTGGGGAACACTGAGACAGTGAAACTTCAGGAGGTCAATCCGTTTGTATAAAGTGTGCTGACCCCTCCGTTCTAGTGTCCTCTTTTTTTTTCATCATCACAGCGCATTCACATTCAGTCACTCTTTCACTCTCACTTAGGAACACAGCTTACCGGCAGATTTACCACACACCACAATCATTTAAGTCCTTCTTTTTTCTGTTTCTTTTTACAAATCCTACCTTTAAAAAACCGCCCTTTTAGTCTACTTCCAAGATGCATTTCATTTCCTCCTTCGCGGCACTTTCCGCTGCTCTTCTCCCCTTTTATGCAACTGCAGCACCTACACCTCTGGGGGACAATGTCGTTTCTATTGCTCGTGCTGGGGAGACAGTCTCAGATAACTACATTGTTGTCTTCCAGGATGACACCGCCGATGATGTGGTCACTGCACATATTGCATCTACCAACCACCTCCACAAGAACCGCTTGGTCCGCCGTGATGATGCCTCGCTGGTTGGCCTCAAGAAACAGTATGCCATCGGTAGCTTCAAGGCTTATTCCGGTGCTTTCGATCCCACCACCATTGATCAGATCAAGAATAGCACTGAGGTCAGTAGCACTTTGTAATTCTCTGTATTGAACAATACCTAACCATTCTTCTTTACATGTATAGGTTGCTTTCGTAGAAGAGGACCAGATAATCGTCGCCAAATCCCTCCTCAGTCAGACTAAAGTTCCTTCATGGGG
The DNA here is from genome assembly GCA_024713685.1 of Morchella sp. 2014-9hei. Classification (NCBI taxonomy): domain Eukaryota; kingdom Fungi; phylum Ascomycota; class Pezizomycetes; order Pezizales; family Morchellaceae; genus Morchella; species Morchella sp. 2014-9hei. The sequence continues at coordinate 1,404,843 of JAMGYW010000018.1, forward strand.
AATCGCCCGTATCTCCCAGAAGAGCGGCAAAAACGCCAGTCTTACCAACTACTTCTACGACTCCTCAGCCGGCAAGGGTGTTACAGCATACGTTGTTGACACCGGCATCAACGTTGACCATGTCGACTTCGGGGGTCGCGCAACTTGGGGTTTCAACTCTGCTGACTCTTCCAACGAGGATGGTGTCGGTCACGGAACACACGTCGCAGGAACTATTGGCAGTACCACCTACGGTGTAGCAAAGAACTGTGACTTGGTTGCTGTGAAGGTTCTTGGAAGCGATGGGTCTGGTACAAACGCTGGTGTTATCGAGGGTGTTGAATGGGTCACATCAGATGCGAAGTCAAAGGGCAAATCCGACAAATCAGTTGCCAACATGTCACTCGGTGGTACCGTCTCTGAGGCTTTGAACAAGGCCGTCGCTGCAGCTGTTAGCTCCGGTATCACTTTCGTTGTCGCCGCTGGAAACGAGAATGTCGATGCCTCCAACAGCTCCCCCGCTTCCGAGAAGTCCGCCATCACAGTCGGTGCCACCCAGATCGGCGACGCCAGGGCTGAATACTCCAACTTTGGATCTTTCGTGGATGTCTTCGCTCCTGGGACTGATATCGTCTCCACTTGGATCGGATCAACCACAGCCGTCAACACCATCTCTGGAACTTCAATGGCTTCTCCCCACGTTGCCGGTCTTGCCGCATACGCCATTGCTGCCGAGGGAATTTCGGGAGCTGCTGCGGTCACTGAGTGGATCAAGAAGAATGCCATCAAGGGAGTTGTCACCGATGCTGGTGCCAACAGCCCCAACACCTTGATCTACAATGGCAGCGGAAAATAGACGATCAATTTCGATTCTTGGTATTAGCTCCACATATCTATTGATGGGGTTTACTTTTATAGAATTTAATTGGGCAGGAACCATATTTCATGATTTGGGGGGTTGTGATTGTCTACTCAGGGGGGGATATATGCCATGATGGAGCTAGCTCCAGGCGTGTGTTTTCGTATTTTTTCTTTGTCATTTTTCTTTAACTTTTTCTCTCTTATGCCATGATATACTAGGGGGAGTCTCTTTTTGTGTCTTTGCTGTGCGCGGGAGCAGGGGGCGGGGTGGTCGAGGGAGCGAGCGAGCGGTATACAAATATTTCTAGTTAGTTCCCATAGCCACGAGAGGCTGTTTAGCAAAAACAATGATGGAAAAATACATTATATCTTATCTGGAACACTGGAACACTGCACTTGAAACATTGCCTTGTGGGTGACGTACTCTACTACTACTACTACTACTACAACTGCTACTAGTACTTATTAATTGGTTCTGCCTCAGAAATGACGTTGACAGGGAAGTTTTGCCGGTGGCGGATCGACTGCAGGGGTTGGTGCGATACCACGGTAGGGGGTGGGGGGGTATTCTGGGGTGCAGGGTTGTGGGGGCTGGCGGTTAGATGCTGCGTATGAGGGTGGTGGATACATGTACCTACATACATACATATACATGTAGTTACATGTACTCTATGTGGTTGTGATTACTATTAAATACACTGCCCTATGTAGCTATCGGTTTTGGGCTTTGAGTACATGTACTAAGCACCCCACCTCACTCTCTCGAATCCCATTCGAACACCGCAATCCCGCCCCATAGTTTCGGATGGCCTGCGCGGCCCCAGATGGATGTTCAACGATGCCAGTTGGTTGCTGCTGTCGTGCTGGCGCAGGTCATGTGCGTACATAGCACAGGGTATCACTCGGCCCAGCTGTGCAGCGGACCAGGGGGGGGGGGGCACACATACGGCGGGTAGTTGCAGCGGGTTAGGGTTCGGACAATTAGACGGGGCGGCATGTCGCACAAAGACACGGCTTGTTGGGGGGCGGGCTGGGCTGTCTTGCATGTCTTTTGTCTCTCGGGGGGGTTGGGGTGACGTCTTGTGTTACCGGGTGCTGGTGGGGTTGGTAATATCGATACATGTAGGTATACAGGTGTAGCTCGGAACTAAAGGCGCCGCTGAATTCAAGTACATACATGTAGTTACATGTCAGGAATATTGGAGGGGCCCGTTGGAGGCCTGTGTACTTGTTTGGATAAAATGGATACGTACATGTATACGTGGGAGACAGGGGCGGACTGGACTTAGTGGGGGAGAGAAGGAATTACCTACAATTGCTCCAAGTCAATCCGGCAGTGTCTAGGGAGCAGATAGCATGCTTAACTTTGGTATAAAGCTCTGTGTAAATCTGGAGATTAGAGTACAGGTGAAAACGCGGATGACATGGAGACATCTGCACGAAACGAATAAGATATAGTTACATGTATGCATATACATGTAAGTCCACCTCCCCGTACGCCATAGTATTAACTTTATGCGACCATTTTGTACCTAGAAACAGAATTGAGATGACTTGAAAAAAAAAAAAGCCCACCTCCCCGCCGTGGTTTGCAACTGCGTACCGCTAACGGTGCAGGGATAGATTATGACATTGAATGTTATTTCCATGTAAATTCCTTAAACCTACACCCTATCAACAAAGGCGTCGATAACCTTTTAGATAATAGGTGATGGTAGTTCGAGTGATAATCTATGCATACATAAACACCACGCATACGGATCGTGAAAACGGTATCCGCAGCATCAAGTCTAACCGAGCCCAAGACTCCCGCAATCGAGCGTAGCCAATAGAGTGGCAAAAGAAAACGAGTTCAGTACCAGGGATTCCCACATGATCACTCACTGCGGTACTGGCCCGGCGATACAATGCTTGTGTAAGGCAGAGCTAACGGGATGCCCAATTTTCATCGTTCTATGACTGAACACGTCGGTAGTTCTCGGATTGGGAATTATAACTACATGCAGTGCAATAGGTATAACCTTTTAGTTTAAACAAATGAAGCAGAAGCCCGAAGAACAGCATCTTTAAAAATGCGGTTCTGATTTACGGTCCTTATTACAAAGCCTTAGATCTCATATTTGCAGCCCGCTCACTGGCTATGAATTCTGGACTAAAAAAAACTACCTATCTGTAACCTCTATATATAGCGCTAGCTGAATAGAGAGTTGCAAATCTGGGCCCGGATAGGTATATAACGTATTTCACCGTGTACCCGTGTATCACCGTGTACACGCGCCACAGGTTTCAGGTTTAGAAGCATACCCAAGATTCGGCTTGGAACCAGTGTCATAATATACAGAGCTGATATTTGAAGGTCCTTTGAGTTAAATCAATGTTCTCAACCTAACTCTGCTGAATCTACTACCCAGATTTTTGTTCTGTGAGACTCCTTAGCCCCAAAGCTCATACAATGGAATAAACACATGTAGCTCAAATATCGAGGATGAGATGGGTACAATCATACTTATATATGATATATATTTGTATGTTACTGGCATTTGGGGACCTTTTACAACAATACCATACTATAGGTAGTTCATTGAATTTAGTCCGGCGAGTACCTGAGACAGTGGCTGAGACATTGCACGGGTACGTGGTGATAAACGGGGACACGGTGAAATACGTTACCCCAATCAATCTTTTTGATACGACACGGGCCAGCTACATTATGTTTTTACCAGATCCGGGTTCTAACGTCATGGCTACATCGCCCTTTGTCCCTGATAAAGCGCAACGCTTCCAGAGTGTGGACAGAGGAATGTAGACAGAGGCATTGCATCGGGGTTGTATTGGCCGTTGTCAGTAATAAAAGTGCTATATGTATACATCTTGTCGGTTGTGATATATATACATGTATGTGCATTGTTATGGCAACACTTGAAAGATCTTATGAATGATTTCTTGATAAGGGTCCGGGAGGCTCGAGTGCTGCTGCTGCAGTCGACTGTGGTCTTGTCATTGCCACTGCCACTGAAATCATTGACGGGTATGGACAATATATATATAAACACTAACCCTCAGATTCTGAAATGATCTATGGCGTCCACGCAGCAAGAAGGGTACGTCTGACATACAAGTATATATATAGCATCTTCTAAGATAATTGGTATTTTCGAGCTGTAAGACGCATTTTAACACTTCTTTGGTAGTTATCAGAAATTATTGGTGACAATTAGTAAGCCGAGTAGAGGTTATCACTCTGGTATATTACGACTACTAGTAGCTTGCAATTGGGTTATATAGATATTTGTTTTCGGTTTTTACATCTCCCCCTCAAGCTCCCTTGTGGTTTCTGTCATTCATCCCCATCGAAAATCGCGTAATCAAATAGAATAATAGCCTGCCCCCATGCAGAAAGGAAATGTAAAGAAAAATCAGAACAACATAAACCCCCCAAGGCTATTATTTTGGTCGTGGAAGAGATAATATCGTAATCATATACCCAGAATCGAAAGAACAAGAAGGAAAAGAAGATGGGTACATGTAGTTCAGTGGAGCGCGATATTACTATAACTGAAAGGTTGCATGAAATTAATGAATTAAACAAAAAGAAGAAAAAAAAACAGAATTATCATCACCAGGTAACACTCGATATTTGAACATTTATGGTTAAGTTTTTCATACCATGAGAAGCGGAGTTCTGGCACTCTACCTCTACTACAAGAGCGGCAATCGAGCTAGTGGGATATGATTATTTAGGTAAGTATGATTAAAGCGTACTTTCTTATCGACAACTGGGGCCAAAGTATATAATATCTGGGTTTGGCACACATGTACACTGGTCTCGATAAGTGATAGAGTAAAGTGTTAAAATGCAACCGGAAGTATTTTAAGCTCCGATTGGCTATTAGTAGTAGTGAATGATCTAACATTACTATTGTGTAGAGAATCAAGAAAAAAGCTTAAGCTCGAAATAATGGTGCCGGAAATCGGGAACCGCTCAAGCAGCGGTTTGCGCCTACCGGGCTTGATATTGTGGAATAAGTAATTTAAATAATCAATTTGAGTTGGCAAAAGGCTTTTCTACGTAGTGAAGGAGTTTTTTAGAAATCATGAAGCAAAAGTAACCCTAGCTATAGCAGTGGTGCTGTCCCAAGGTATGTGGAACAATATTACCATAGACTACAGTCTGCATGTAATTAATGAGTTATAACAAAAAGGTATGTGGAACAGTGTAATCTTGGGACCCTAATTCAGTTTATCATCGGATTTATCGGGTGAAAAACTATTAAATAAACGGTCTCATTGACTTAAAATGAAGACATATAATGAGAGATGATATACATATACATTGCCAATGTAAGGCTCCTAAATGGATCTCGTAGTATACAGGTATGAGTTCATGATTTTTCGCAGATTTTCAGGTTAGATACCGAAATGTATATAACCCCAATACTATATATGAATGCGTTTTGGATGTTGTTTAGTATATAGAATCTCTATTCTTGATTATTAAGGCATCCTATCTATATAGCGTATGTGTTAATGAAGTTCTGACATTTCATTGATATTATATGCGCTTCCTTGGTTGGTTACCAGGTGATGAGCGGTTACATGGTAAAGTACGTTAATACCGTAATGCAAACAATTTTTGATGCCCAGACGCCCGGAAGTTCAACCAGTAGTGTTGAGGATAGTTTATTTTTATAAAGATGTATTAAATAAAGTGCTGCATTTAGATTTAATTCATACTGTATGCCGGAAAATAATAAACTTCGAGGGATACTGTATCAATACCATCCTAATACAATCCCAATAACTCTAGAATTCCCGCACATGGCGGCCATCAAGGCCGCCCCCGCTCATACCACCGGTAACGCCGCATGCCACGTAAGTACCGTTACTCTGATGGTGGTCGCACTGTGGCTAGTAGCGGAGTCACCCCCGGGCCCCTTTGGGGACTTGTGGCATACAATTCTTAGCTCACCGTAAAGATTTACTGACTAGCAGGAAGCGGCAGTCAATGGTGTGATATTGTAAGAGTCTTCAATCAAGAGATTGAGAACCTTTTCAATTAATCCACACATGCGCATGTGCATACTACTCATCAAAGTACAGCGGGAGGTAATAAGTCATCGGACGACGTAGCTACAATTTTGCCTGCAAACGCGTATTTTAGTAGCGTTCCGTCTGATAACTTATTACCCCCCGCTATACATGTAGAGGGATAATATGAGGACAGGACAAGATAACAAGGTTTTAAAAAAAACACAGAGAACTGAATAAAATCTTGAAACTAGAAAGACGATACAGGGCTCACATCTAAAAATAAGCCAGGAAAGCGTCTGAGTTTATCAACATGTAATGCCACCTATAACGACTGCCAAGTGTATTTATCATATCATTAGAAGTTTAGAACTTATGACAACACCTCTCTAAACACTCGAAACTTTTTGACAAGTCCTGACATACATGAGAGTTAGAAGGATATCTCCAAACCGTGTCTCACGCACTTCTGCTGCCACCGACAAGCGGATCCCTAGAGGACAAAAAATTCAGGATATCTTATCCACGGAGGCAGGATACTGTTTTGCGAAATACCATCTCGGGGGTGGGATAAGATATCCTGCTGTAGGTGTATGAGCAATCCCGTCAGGAGGGATGTGCTATCTTAACTATTGGGTACGACCCTTCGATTTGCTGGATAAGTTATCCTTTTTCACCGGGATATGATAAGATATCCCCAGTTAAGGAGAGATATTTCATGGAGGTGGGCATGTTCTGACTGATAGGGGATATCCTACCCTTCGTAGGGGATACCATCAAGAACTTAAATTTAAAAAATGTAGATTAGGGGAATCGAACTTACACATTGGCGATTGCATCTAGTGGATGCTACCAACTATGCCAGCGGTTCAGATACAGACCTAGTACAAATTACCACTATCAAGCTCAGGTTTAAAAATTCGACAGCCAAAAAAAAAAACGAATTTTTCTAAGTCCGAAATTGCTAGGGATGCAAAATACTACCAGCAGGAGAACACTTTATTCTATGTAAAAGTCCGTATCCTTATGATGGGATACTAGATTATATCCGTAGGAAAGGATATATATCCACGGTAAAAGATATATATCCACGGTAAAAGATAACCTATCCTGAAACCTGTATCTTTAGGTAAAGATAACCTGAAACCTGTATCTTTAGGTAAAGATAACCTGAATCCTGTATCTTTATCTAAAGATAAACTGAGTCATATATCTTTTGGCGGGGATAATTAGAGCAAAATCTCCTGCTTTAGCTATCATTGACACATGATATCCCCAAATTCGGTATATGCTATCCCAAAACGCCCAAATGTCTCAAAGTTATCCTCCCACAGGATAACCTATCCCAATTTTCGGGATATCACATCCCAATCCCTAAGAAAGTTTGTACCCTAGGGGGATAGGAGCAGCTGAGTACTTTGATGGACTAAGATGCTTATCACGGAGTTAAATTAGGCCCATAGATATAAATCCAAACAAATCTCTTAGAAGCTATCATTTTTCTATTAACTCTTCTTCTGGTGGGCTGTTGACAGAGTAGGCAGCCTAAACAACCGAGCTGGCTGATATGATCGTCTGTCAATTGAGAACAGCACAACGAAAAACGCTACCGACCAGAAGGCTCGGGAGATAGATATGTAGGATCGTAATTTCGTATTTTTGTTGCTCTAGCGTAAGCTCGGCCGCGGGGAGGGTATGTCATGCTCATAGGTGGTTGAAGAAAAGGAGAACTGTTGTTGATTCGAAACTTAAGCTAACTTTGATCAAGGTGTAGAATAAAAAAGAAGACTTTCAAAACCCGCGTGTCACCTCTGGCTACTTGTATCATACAGTTCCGCTATCGATGCTAAAGGAAGGCAAACTTAGGCTTAGGATAAGGCTGACCGACCAGGCAATGATCGTTGTGTGAGAACATTTCCTTGATTCTGAACCGTAAAACCCCTATATAGTAGCTAGATACAGACGCGTATATCAGAGTCTGTGCTATGCGCAACTACCGATTAACCGAGTTTCGAGTGACGTTTCATGATCAAATTCCATCCTAGGCCTACCGAGTGAGTTTACCGACGGAGTGGCGGGTTCGATCAGGATTGTGACCATGGCCATAAGTAAATTAATTATTCCAATAACTACTGTGCACTGACCTTAAGGCTTCCCAACTCCCTTTTCTTACTTGTGATCGGCACGACTGATACGTGTTGGCCAGTGCGACTAGTAGCGGATAAACTGCACATGCAAAATGTTGGGAATAGAGTGTACGGTTCTCTACTCAGTCCTGAGTTCTCATATCAGTCCAGTTTACATTTTATACGCATGATAGGGTCCAAAAGCAGGGAATAATAACCTGTACCATGCCAGAACCCGAAGCTAGTATCATAATTGTCCTGAAAACCGATCTCTGACCCTCTATACCTAGTCTATCACAGTAGCTAGGCTGGTTTTATCATGATATCTTATAGCTAAGAGCTTTGTATCAGCCGTAAATGGTCTTCATACTGAAGGTCTGGGTTTAATTCCTGCTGGTACTAGTGCATACGTACCTCGCTCGATATTAGTAAGGGGTGTTTTCTTGCCTATGATCATAGCTCATACTAGAATCCACGCGAATTCATAGCAAATATCATTTCAGGGAAAAATCGACAGGGCCAGTTGCCCACCGCATGCACATGTAGTGTTTGTGGATTTTAATCTAATACAACCCGTTCTGTTCAGGTCACCTGCATAGAATATCAGATCAACCAGGTCAGAGTAGTGAAGTAGTAAAATAAATCTCAGTAGATTGAAAGATATATCACAGTCTCGTGATTATCTCATTTCCACAATTGAGTTGTAAACTTTATCATTAATTGGTCCAGTAACTGGATATATCGATACTCCAAGTCTTCAAACATGTATATATGGCGAGAGCTAATAAGTGATGTAACCCCCTGAGATACGGTTATACCTGCAAACACCGTATGATGGTGGCTTTTTACTCAAAACGGGACCGGTATCACTCTAGCTCTGTCTTAGGGCGTTTCATCACTTATTACCTACTGCTGTACAGGAGTAGGTCAATTCTCAGGCTCGAAATCTCTTATGTAAGATCATTGACTGTTTGTAAAGCTTCGCCCGTTATCTATATAATTAGTGTAATTTCACGATGCGCATTTATAAATTGTCGACTCTTAGCTTAAAAATCACTAGCTAGTACAATTTCCCATTTGTCTCACGAAATAATCAAACAATCGGATAGCCCCGACTTTATCTCAAAATTTACATTGGATTTGTACGTAGTACGTACGCGTACGATCAAGCTCCAGCTACTTTGAATTAACAATTGACCCATTAAAAGAGACCGCTGTTTATATTAGATTCATTGTCAGGCTTTATTCGTGCTGCTACCCTCTAGTTCTAGGATGAGATCCCATTCTTTCATTTCTGCAATAATTACAATTTTATGGCATCAAGATACGTACCCCACATGCACATGCAGTACAATTCTCACGAACGAAGCTTCTGCAGTGATTTCATGCACATACAATACTGTGGTTGCGCCTTTATTTCTCGGGATAGGCAAGAAGAACCGGAGCTTGGCTTTTTGCGGTAACGATCTCTTATTCGTGCCTGTTTCTTGGATCCCTGCTGGCGTTTCCCATGTCCGGTTCTAATTAATTAATCACATTCAATACAATGAGATATAACTCAAATTGACCCGATATACCGGTCCAGAGGTTGGTTGAGCCCAGTGAGCTAAAGTATACGAGCATCAAGAAGATTCAACGCAGGAGGAGACTCCTAGTGACTGTCACTAAGGTACATACTTATATGTTTAACTTTAAACATATAAACTGTTTAACTTTTTAAACATATAATATGTTTAAAAAGTGTTTAAAAGTGTTTAACTTACACATAGAAAATGTTTAAAATAATGTGTTTAAAAAGTGTTTAGAATTAGAGTGTTTAATGTAAACATAAAAACTGTTTAGAATTAGAGTGTTTAATATAAACATAAGAACTGTTTAAGTTCAAGTGTTTAAAAAGTGTTTAGAACATTGTCTTCAGAACGGGTTTTTCTATAATATAAGCCTATACGGCTTCATTGGAGATTATATACATCGATGGCCACCCGCCCGCCTTCCCTTCTCCTCCCCCTTTTACGCCTACCTGCCTGCCATTGACTTCAATCTGTACATGCAATTTGATGCCCAATTTGATTCTGTAGTAATTACATATAGTGCTGTATTTGGCTGCTGATTCTGGCCCCGCTGCTGCTGCTGGCCCCGCTGCTGCCGCTGGATTCGCTGCTGCTGTGGATTCGCTGCTGCTGGATTCGCTGCTGCTGCTGGATTTGCTGCTGCTGTGGATTAATTGCTGTTCAATTCATTGATTAGCGTACACTTTGATGATATCGGTGATGGTGATTGTGGGGGTAAACAGAAGGGGTGGGGGGTGGATGGTACGGAAATGGTGGATGGTACGGAGGTGGTGGAGGGGATGGAGGTGGTAGAGGTGATGGAGGTGATGGGGGTGATGGGGGTGATGGGGATGGAGATGGAGATGGTGGAGGTGATGGCGTTGGTGGATAGTACATACAGAGGCGCAGGTGAAGCGGCGCAGCTACAAATTTGACATTTGCTAAGTGCCTGTTCCTATTAATCTAAACATAAAAATTGTTTCCTATTTGATCTAAACACTTTCTATGTTTAACACGAAATGTTAAACACTTTTTCTAGAGATTAAAAACATACATGTAAAAACTGTTTGAGTTAAACACTGTCCACCGGTTGCATGTACCATAGTGTGTGTAAACAGCTTTTATGTTTAATCAAAACACTTTCTATGTTTAACACGAAATGTTAAACACTTTTTCTAGAGATTAAACATAAAAACTGTTTAAGTTAAACACTGTCCACCGGTTGCATGTACCATAGTGTGTCACGGCGCTTATTTCCTGCCCTGTGTTTATGCCGTCTAAGCCAAGGAAAGCCGTTTTTCCCGTATGTCCGTACCGTATACCTAGTCTACACCTATACTAAATTGCAAAGAAGATATATATGTAAGCTGCAGTTGATCACAGCGAATCACTCGCTCCTAAGCTACACTACCGGCAGGCGCTATAAAAAAAAGAAAGTATAGACAAGCTGTGTGCAAGCACTTAATAACTGATTACTAGAGTAAGAGCCGCTACTTAATATAAGCAAAAACATCATCTCTTTCCAGTTTCCCCCGTCTCGTACATTTCGGTTGACACGACGATTTCGGCGTATTTGCGTAAGTATGCAATTCCACAAGTGTCCTGACAGCGGAATGAAGGATGGCTTTACGGATGAAGGGAAGAATTAGGTAGTAACACGATGTCGTCCCAGAGATGTGGGCAATATTCCGGAGATGTGTCCCAATTGCAAGTCATGTTACTTGCTAGTTCTATATCTGCGGATTACTAATCCACGAATGTCATACCACACCATCCACATGGGATTCCGGAAACGTCCTTTCAACCTTTCTCCCCCATTGTTGGATTAAAGCTCTTCCGGGTTATGTGCTCACGGTTAACAGTCGCGGCAAGGTAGAGGGCTGGAGAAGGGGCTGGTTGTGATGGTCTGATGAGATATAGAACCAGGAAGTGATCAACATTAACCATTCCACTGGGTCATCTATCACGGGGAAAGGCTAAGTTGGAGTTAGTGGATGGTGGTCAAAGTACGTAGTAGTACCACATACTACAACCAGAAATGACTTTCATGATAATCATTAGGAAAAATGGATGTTTCGGGTTTTAAGGATCGATCGATATCGGTTAGAGAATTCTCCTAGAGTAGTGCTAGTGGTACATGCAGAGTTTTTATCTTAGGCAATTTGGAGCGCTTTCCCAAAAAGCTTGTTTAATCCGCTATTTCGCATTTAGAGATAAAGAATGATTATCAGAATACCACTGGAAAAATCGTTCGTGTACGTGGTAAGCAAGCTAGATGGCCTACCTACAAGTAACTTGATCACCTAGAGTTGTTGTTGTGTTTTGGTTTGCGGCGACGTCACCAATACCAAAAAAAAAAAACCAACTCCCTTTTTCTGCTTTGCATCCCGCGACGTCGTCAATGTCAAACTTTCTGTACACCCCACACCCCACACCCCACTTTTTATGTCACTTCAAAATCTTTTTCGCTCTTACATTACAGGCTAATTAAACACTTCCTCCGTTTCTCGTTGTCGTAAAATCAATTCAGCTCATAGTGTTATTCTAGTCGCGGCCCTCAACTGCAAACCTCAGCTCTCTTGTATCACCGAACAGTCTAGAGAAAGACGCAATGAAGGCCACAATTTTATGGGGACAATACTGCGGAGCTGTTGCCAGAGAAGGAATTTTGTTCTGCTGCTGGAGGAGCTATTAGTTTTAGAGAGCACCCCAACCCAGGCGACTCACTCCTTTTCTGGGTTTTTTCTTCTTTTCTTGCTTCTTTTTATGAATCTCAAACTATCATCAGAACTCATCTTACATGATCTCATCAACTTATCACGGCCTATAAGGGCCCACTGAAAAAAGAACTACTGGATGAAACAGAAATATATGCTCATGTGCCCGAGCCGTGCTTCAAATTAGATGGAAGTTGTCAGCTGTCCGCAAGAGCATTTGGGCCGGTCATATATCACTCTGACCCTTATGTTTTTGCCTTCTCTTGTTTAAGATAATCAGTACTTTCAAGTTCTTACGGGAATCGGCGCTTGGAATGGAGATCGGACGAAGTAGAGATAGCACCAAGATCGTCCGAACCTTTGGACGCGGGGAACTGAACCATCTACAACCAATTGATGATCTTCGCCGGACTTTGCATATGTCTCCAAAGTAGACCCTTCGAGCAGTCGTGAGAATTCACTACGTCTAGATGATTCGGGTTTGAGCTTTAGTTTAGGTTTAAGGTTCCGCCGTCAATATTTAGGCTTATCAGTACGTTTAGTCTAGTTATGAATTCAAGCTGGAGATTAACTCCCATAGATGCCTAATGGGTTCCATCGGCATATTCCCTTAGTACAGATACTCACCACATGACGAAGAAGTCCGGCCTACGGTTGTGGTTGCTGTGGTCCGATGGCGCTGCATGTCTCAGAGCACAGAGCAGTCGCTAGAGTCTTTACTGTTTCTACCGTGGTTGATTGCCGAAGCTTGGCGACGAGCAGAACCCGTGGAGTTAATAGGGATGAATACCGATCGGGCCTGATTGGTTTTTATGATTTTGGTTGGTTAGGAGACGGGATTTAAAACCTGCTGAAAACATGGAAACAGAGTTATTTTTTGATCCACCCATATGTAATCAAGTGAGTTCTTCGTTTCCTAATTTACACAAGACCCACCTCCTGTAAATACTTTCTCCTAATCAGTGTGCTGTTAGTGGCTTGGCTTATCGATATCACGAAACATCACTCGGTAGATACATATCCGAGGAAGGATCAATGCCTCCGGGTCGGCCGTTGTGGGTCTAACCGGGAGATTCCGAGGCCGTCGGTGAAGAACGACAGGAATGCCATGCCTATAAGCCACAAGGTGGGGCGCACATGCACAGTTAAAGGCAATTGTCTAAGTGTGGCGGTATACGTAACATACTTCACCGTGTAACTGCTCATCGCCTGGTAACCGACCAAGGAAGCGCATATACTATCAATGAGGTGTCAGAACTTCATTAACACATACGCTATATAGATAGGATGCCTTTATAATCGAGAATAGAGATTCTACATACTAAACAACATCTAAAGCCCATTCATATATAGCATTGGGGTTATATACATTTCGGTATCTAACCTGAAAATGTGCGAAAAATCATGAACTCATACCTGTATACTACGAGATCCATTAGGAACCTTACATTGGAAATGTATATGTATATCATCTCTCATTATATGTCTTCATTTTAGGCCAATGAGACCGCTTATTTAATAGTTTTTCACCCGATAAGTCCAATAATAACTGAATCAGGGTCCCAAGATTACACTGTTCCACATACCCTGGGACAGCACCACTGCTATAGTTAGGGTTAATTTTGCTTCATAATTTCTAGAAAAACCTTCACTATGTAGAAAAGCCTTTTGCCAACTCAAATTAATTGTTTAAATTACTTATTTTACGATATCAAGCCGGGTAGGCGCAAACCGCTACTTCCCTATGGTAGTCGGTTACCCAGTAAAATACGTTATAGCTAGCTAGGGTACTTCTAGATCCATCGACTAAAGATCAGATATGGTGCTCCACTTATTGCAGAATATCTTGGTTTATATCTAATCTATCGAAAGAAATTGATTCCGGGGATATACAGTTTCAACGATTTATAAATAGCCCTCGACGTTTATAATCTACTTTACGTTAACTTTGAGTTAATTCTTAATATTTAATTGTCTAAGCAACCGGCGCAATCGCTCTCACGGGCCACAGACGCAAGCAATCAAACGAAATCTCTCGCAAGAATTAATTTCTTGAGACTATTCTTCTCCACAATCATACATAGCCAAGTGACGGTGACAATTTTATTTTCCCTCGCTTACGTATCCGAGCCCTATGTTGTAGAGGAAAGAGCAGGCGGTTTTTATGTCTTACCGCGGGCTGCAATCCGTGGTAGGGCTATTGTAAGGATGTGTATCAACCTGGCTGGTGGGTAAGGGTGTCCCTGGTGTACCGAACAGTCCTATGATGATCGTTCTCAAGACTGCCAACACAATTAATTAAATTCGCCCGGTAGCAAGGCGAATATACGTCGCTGCCCTGAATTAACGGAGGAGAGAAAGTCCCTTCTGGAAGGTAGTGAGCGGCTTGAATGAAAGCTGGTACAAATAACATAACCCGACATCTATTGCCCAGGATTCTAGAGGATATGCAGGAGTCTCATGGGCACGATAACTCCCGAAAACTCTGTTCAATCCCGTCAAAACGGGTTTAGTCTTGGTCTTGCTGCAGTTTTGAATCCGCAGAATGATAGAAGGCATACGCTCCGCCCGCGATTGCTTCCAACTACCGGTTCTTCAGGACCACGGTCGGTTATGACTACCTTCCAATCTGCGGTTATATCCGCCACCATCTTGAGAACCTCAAACGCGTTGCGGAGTTAAAAGGAAGGTTTGGGAATCGTTGCAATGGCTGATATGAGGAGCTTTTGATGGAAGTAGGTCTACCATACCGTAGTACTTCCCGGGCGCAGATAGGTGGCACAGCATCGAAACCTCCTCCGATTGTCTAGACTTCTTTTTGGTAAAACCCTGCTACCTACCATTAGAGTAAGGAGTAAGGTACATGGGAAGGCTGCTCGCTGCATGGCCAAGGGGAAATACTAAACACCAGTGATGGTAATAGTTGGCTAGGTCGCTTATAACTGTTGCCTGGGGTCGGTGAAGAATCGAAAGGGTTGACATACATAAACAGTACCGATCTCCGGGGAAGACGTTGGAAGTGGTTGGGTTGAGGGTTGAGGGTTGATAATATATTACTTACCCTGCATGTCCTTTCTTGACATATGCATGCGCGGGGGTTGAGGGTGTTGCTGACGTGTAGAGCTCAGTGTACAAGTCAATAATATTAATAATCCCCAGCCTTGTTAACCGATGTTCTGGAAGGAGCCCTATCTCCTGGGTGCGCAAGCTGGGGATATGGTAGATTTCCGAATAATTGTATTACAATACAATAACCGTACCATCTTGAGGTGTCTTGTAAAGGGTTAATTGATGTTGCGGAACCGGGTATGGCGTTAATACCCGCACCCGCGCTGCCATCTACTCGCTGTAGATTGATTGCTGCATGTATGTAGATCATGACCATAAGTGCTGTGAAGTACGATGATGCGATGATTCTCTGTCATAAATTATCACTCGTAATATGCATTTAGATGGTTTCTCACTGCAGCTATACTACTACTCACCACCACATCACAGCCACGCAACCACAAAGTATTATATGTGCGCATACCCTTTCGTGTTTCTTCACTGTATCGCATGTACAAGACCTACACTCTGAATAGAAATTTTATGTATGGCAAAATCAAAGATTTAATACTGTGTAGCATATTGTCTTATTAGGAGTTTCGATTGAACTACCTTAGAGGCATGAAGCGCCATCGCGCGCCTCATTATTGTGACCCCTCAAGCTTGACAGGCTCGTATGGATCATCAAGGTTTCACTGTCAGAATATTACACAGTTGCCACCACCAATAATCAGAGACTTTTTCATGCATACGGAAAACGGGAAACCCCTTTTGAACAATCATCAGCTAGAAGCCTCTTACTTGCGGAAATCCCCTTTTTTTTTATATGTAGGTGTGGCGCTGGAAACAGTTGCAGTATTCGACCACTCTACTCACGGGATTTCCCTTTACAAACTTTGCCCAATTTGTTAGGCGACTAGCGTAAAAAAAAAAGAGATTCCTGTCTTAGCTGCTCTGTGGCGCGGTGATCAAATGAAGTCTGTAGTTAAATACACTTCCACCTCAGATCTTGTGCTTTGGCCCAGGCTTAGTGAAACATTCATGTTGAGACATCACACCCAACACTTTGGTATTGCTTGTGCTCCGCCGCATCGACCAAGAGACCTGATCGAAGTTATGATCTGTAAAAGAAATAGAAAATGAAGCCCTCGATCAGATTAAGGCGCAAGTCATTGTCTTGAGCTGTTACATATGCGCGCTGAAATCGATTAGGTCTCGGGAGGGTATCCGTCTGTAAATAGCTGGGTTCATACAACATCTGGTCATCAATTGTGATACCAAGTATTGCTTGGCACAGACATCAACCCTCATCGACCACTAGTTACTCTAACATACTCGACACCAAGAGTCAGTCGGGGAGCATGGGTGGGAGGTTACCGAGTCGCTATCCTGTTCGCACCTTTGTGTGGCTTTGGGTAGTCGCCTCTCGAGCTTCCCAGAGCCAAGTTTCACCCACATCACGGGTAAATCATCAAGAAATAACTGGGGAAGGAAATGGCTGTAAAGAATTTGATTTGACAGATAGCTGGTCCGGGGTCTACAGTGCCGATGTCTACCGGGCCTCCATACCTACATGTAACCCATCCTAGCTATCACGTTGTACACCCCAGACTTTGACCGCTTGCCTGACTGCCAGAGTGCTACCAAGCCTATTATATGAGTTAACACATACATACTCTAAAGAATAACAGGAGAAAGGGTTTCATTTGTTGTAGGCAGCAGTACAAAAACTAAAGCTTGTGCGCAATGACATGTAACGGTTGGCTTTCTCTGCAGCACGCACCAGGAGGAGAGCGGGCGACTCCCATTTTGGAGTCCAACCTCAAGGATGTCAAAACAACCGCTAGGGTCGAAGAAGGTAATGTGAGTTTTTCATAGGAAAATCACTACCAAAGAGGTTTTAGCTTCAAGTTTACCTTGTAATTGTTGCGAGATTGTCGCATTTTTGCTTTCCCCGTGGAATGGAAGGCTGTCGGAAGAGGGCAGGATCAGTGCAATGCTGGATCTATCTGAGGCAAATGAGGTAGGTATGTCTTCAAGTCCTGTATATCTTATCCTCATGGTAGAACTAGTAAGTGCCTAGTATATAACTATTGTATTAGCGATTCGGCAGATTTTCTAGCTAGGCGGACCCGTAAGCACTCGACCCTAGGCCCTGCCACTGCCCTGACAGCTTGTAGGGATGGAGGGAGGGGGGAGATCTGAGATGCCCTTCTCTGTACAAACCTTGCAATTGGAAGAGGAGGAAAGTGAGACTAGATGACTGACACACACATGGGGGATGGGTGGATATGGGGGGTAGTAGTGGCGGGTTGGTTTTCGCAAGGCCCCGGGTTCATATGAACGCACGGTGGGCAACAGGATTGATACTTAGCTTGCCCGAATGCCCGGTTCTCCCACAAGAAATCGGAGCACTTTTTTCTAACGCGAATAATTCAACAGAGGGAGGCAGCAGACGACAGGCCAATTCGATCTAGGTTAACGTTAAAGATTATACGGGTTGCACGATTCGATATTACTATTCTATATACTAGATCAGTATCCCGGTCGCGGACAGCATCGCTCTATCTATCCATACACTGGTAAGAGATTCACCGCTAGCGAGGCAGCTAGATATGGGGTCTTGATAATTTCTGTGGATCTTGGGCTAACTATCGTGCTCTTCGGTGTTATCAACTACAGCTCCCACCGCATTGTGGCTCTAGTTCAACCATAGCTGCTGCTCCCATCGCGTCGCCGAATCTCAATATCGACTCGAGTCATCTATATAATTTATAGATAGATACAACTCGCCGCCACCCAGTCTCGCCATCTGTTGCTGGATTTATTCGACGTCCCATTTATTCATTATATTAGCAACTAGCTCGGCCAGTACCTTGAGTTATATATAATAATTTCAAACTTCTTTTCACCAACAAAGAATAGTTCATAATGTCGCACAGTCTCTCCGATATCAAAGTTTCATCTATTGCCTTCGGGTTCACACTCGGTTTTGGTTTTTTGACGACATGGAACGCAATCAAGCAGACTATGCGCTCCCGTAACCCATGGAAGTCGGCATATATCTACATGATCTGGGGGGAGCTTCTTGCGAATGTGGCAATTACGATACAGGCATACCTGTATTTGAGTGGTGTGGCGCAGTTTACGTATGTTCTATTCTTCCCTCTTGGTCGGGTTGTGATTAGTTGGGTGAGAAGCTGATTGTGGGGTGCATATAGTTTACCATATGCATTTATATTACTCTCGCTATGGGTGTTTGAGCTGCAATTACTCATGCAAATCATCATTAATCGAGTGTCCATCGTGATGTCAAATAAAAAGAAAGCGGCACAGATCAAATGGGGTACAGCATTGGCGGTTACATTTGTCAACATCACGGTGTTCTGTATCTGGATTCCGGCAAAGTTACAAGTATCCGAAAGGTAATTCCAACAGCACCAATTGAATCAATGGAAATGAGAATCATTCGTCCGTACTAACAGAATCGTAGATATATTGCTATCAACGCAGTCTGGGACAGGATAGAGAAAATCATCATCCTGCTCATTGATGCGGCGCTGAACTGGTACTTTATTAGAGTCGTGAAGGCCCGTCTTGTTTCACAGGGATTGACCAAGTACGATAAACTTGTGCAATTCAATGTCAAGATCGTGATGGTTTCTCTGACTATGGATGCTTTGATCATTGGACTGATGTCTCTCAAGAACGGCGCTGTGTATGTCAACTCCCATTTCTTCACAGCGGCCTTCCGTCATGCGTATTTTGTCCAGGCCCTTGCTAATAACATAATAGGTATATCCAACTTCACCCTCTCGCCTACACCGTCAAACTTAACATTGAAATGTCCATGGCCGACCTCATTACCAAAATCGCACGTGATAAGCAGGAGATCGAGCTCAGCAGCAGTTCACACCACGGTGGTGGAACACTTGTCAGCAACCACACAAAGCCATCCATCGTCATCCATACCCAGAAGGACGTTATTGTACAGTCCACCGTTGGTGAGCTCGATGAGGACAACCAGAGCCAAGGCTCGCGAGGTGGAGATAATGATGAGCGCCCACTCAAGGATAGCACTTGGGGCAATGGTAGAAATGAGGTTGCTGTTACGGCCAGTTATCCGCCAGGTTATCATGATGTATGCTTATACTCCTATCACTTTCTCCCTCCTGCCCGCCCCCCAGACCCTCTATTCCAACCCCGCTCGAGCTCCCCATATATACAATGGCACAGCACCGTAACTCGCGGCATTTATAGAAGAGACGGTCTGGGAGATTCTCTAGGAGTGCACATGGTCATCAGCTAATTCGCGATGATGAATAATTACAGTCTTCGAACCCCGAAAGGCAAATACCAGTATAAAGGGCTAATACCCGCGGCCCGGCGGATAATCTTTAATGAACTTTTCCTTTGTCAACCTTTTATTTAGCGTGTTTTATGCTCACTCACTCGTTAGAAATATTAATCTCTTATTTTCCTTTCTTTCTATAAAAACAAAACAAAACTTATCTTAACTTCAATAGTATATAGGCCAAAAAGGGGTGGTTGTTTGTCGCTTCTTCCTCTGGAGTGTTTCTTATGACCCGGTGTGGCGTATTTGTATTTTTATTCTGTGTGGTTTCTTTCCGGATTATGGAATTATATACCTCTGGCGGTGTATCTGTAACCAAGAAGTTACATATTCACACTATTGCGGAAGAGATTGTATTTAGGGTAACGTCGGGTGCCGCACAAGCAGACTTTTTAAAAAAATTTATATCCACGTGGTACTAGGATACCGAATTGTTGATGACTGCATGTATGTATATACATTCTTCAAACGCTGACCATAATATACGGCGCGCGCGCTGATCTGTCACTCGTTCAATCAATACATGTAGCTATTAGCCTTATCGCTTTATCAAATGAACATAATCAATCCCTATCGTAAATGCAATGCCGGTAATAGAGTTTGTAAAGTGCCTGAGGTGGATTTGTTCCTATGTACCTATATCAACGACCGGTATATAAGCACACCATACTCGCGCGTTCGGAATTTTTAGTTGCAACGGCTTCCGACCGTTTATATTTAATGAACGCGCGAGTAATAACAAATATTATCATGCGGCCTACCACGGGGCAGATTACCACGCTCATGGTAGAGTACCAACCTAGGCTGCATTATTCCCCACGCATGGCGTTAATCACGTGCATGCCACCTCGTCAGCTTCGCCTTCGAGCTTCCATCTTTCAAATCCGGATCGTCATTTGTACTTTCTATGGAGAGCGTGGACTACAGTGCCACGTAGGTACTCTTCACAGAATGCACGGTTCTCTTGGTCTATTATTTACCTCAATCCACAACATTAATGCAGAGTTGGGGGGCGCAAGATTGAGAGTTTTCGGAAAATGATCGTCAAAAGGAATTGTTTTGAGGGTTGAGCAGGAAATTCTACTCTGAATTTCCCGTGTTTCCTAGGTTGTAGTTTCATTAATCAAGGCTCCGGAAAATCTGCTTGAAAGAAGCAGGTTCTTGTTTGTTCACAGACCTTCCTGGCGCACACCGCATGAGTTATACATACATACATACCGGCTGTGCGCGCGCGGCAAAATCGGCTATTCGTCTAATGCTCATAAGTTGCACTGATGTAGGTTACCCGGGACCCCTAGAATTCCTTGCAAATTGAGTTATGTAGGCGTTGCAGCATGAGGTTTGGTAGCTAACCACATCTGGATCCACCTACCGCTATAGTGGGTCTCCATTATTGCTTCGTTCGTTAAGGGGACTTCCACTACCCGGCGACAGGTGGGTGGGCGTTTTGATCCTTCCATATGCGGGCTTCTTTCCTCTCACTATGTATTCCCTGCACGACGCACACACTTTGCATCCCGAATTCTTAATGGGATGGCTCCCTCCCTATGGACCTACATACATAGGTGCGCCGAAGCATATCTCTCCTCCTTCTCAAATTGGGGCTCTATTCCGGTGCATAAAATAGGGTTTCTGGGAATCCTTTGGTCAGTAAGGCAAATTTTCTTTTCGGTGTAAGGTATTTGATTTGAGGAAAGCACAATCAATTAGCGGCCGTTGCAACTACCTGCGTTGTCTTAACTCTCCACTTTTTTGTGTCTTTGAAAGTATACCTACATGTAGTTCCTCCTCCTTGATTCGATTGGGACGGGTTTTAGTGGTTAGAGTTAGGGGCACCATGGAGGCCATGTGGTGAGCTAGCCATGCACAACAGTCGACATGCTAGTAAGAGGCGGGAGGTCAGAGCTTGTATACATGTACCTACCTACTCGTTCTTCCATGACGTTTCCGAACACGACCAATATTGCATACACACAAAAAGGTGCATTTGGCCCCTTTTTGTATGGTATGCAATATTGGTCGTGTTCGGAAACGTCATGGAGGAACGAGTACTCTACCTACTCATGTATGTACCTCACACACGCACCACGCACTTTACAATCTATGTACTATAGCTATGGAGATGGAGACATCAATTGCTCAATAACTGCGCAATTGACATACATGTGTTCAGTTATTGCATACAGGTATTCAACCCCTCTTCAATACGAATCTTGGGACAACCATAACAATCCTCTCTGCCCGGCCAAAAGTGGGGGAGAAGTTCGGAGAGGAAGGAGGAATTGGCGATATTTCGCAAGCTTCGGAGGTCTGAGTTGCCTGTTATTCAGCTTAGGTTTCCTAGAATATATGCCATAAACTACCAAATCAGATAGTCGATCGGAATATACCGTGTTATGAGGGCAATTCCTCAACATGCTTGAAAGATTGAAAAGAACCATTTGTAAGGCCACCCCGTACAGGTGCATGAATAAACTGTCTCGGGTTGCCGTGTTGGGTGCCTCCACCCCCTCGGGAATCGAGATATGATCGCCAAAAAACGCTATAGGCTGGCCTGCTTGAGGTATCTCATTTCCACGTGGCCCCCTTGAAGGGTTAGAATAGATTGCCTGGGGTAAATATCACTATATAAGATGGTAGAATTCTTCCCCAAGAATCGGTATACATCGCTCATCAAGTTCCATCTCATACTACAGCAACACCTACAAGCCTTTACACCTCTCCTCCTCTATATTATTATCATCATAAATCATGTCTCCCCCAAAAGAAGTTGATGTTATCGTTGTTGGAGGTTAGTTGCTCTTCAATTGCTTCATTTTAGCTACTAGTTTACTGACCAACATCGAACACGACAGGTGGAGCTGCCGGTTGTATTGTCGCTGGAAGACTTGCTCAAGCCGACCCCAATCTTGAAATCCTCATTGTTGAGGGTGGAAAGAACAATCTTAATGACCCTCAGGTCAGACGGCCCGCTATGTTCCTCTCTCACCTTGCCCCCACATCCACTACAGCAAAGTTCTATGCGGGACGCCATTCCGAGCTCCTCGGTGGTCGCTCACCCATCGTTCCCACTGGAAACATGTTGGGTGGCGGTTCTTCCATCAACTTCATGATGTACACCAGAGCTAGCAAATCGTATTTTATTCCATCCCTCGATTAGGCGGCGGAGAGTGCCCCGACTAACTTTTCAATAGTGATTACGATGACTGGACAACTGAGGGGTGGTCAGCGGATGACTTGATTCCTCTTCTTAAGAAGATGGAGTCCTACAACCTAGAGAACACTGATCCAAAGATTCACGGTTTCGATGGACCCCTCGCTGTTTCCTATGGAGCTTCTCCTGCCCCCAACACTGAAGAATTCCTCCAAGCAGCTAAAGACCTGGGCTACGAATTTGTCGATGATCTCCAGGATTTCGAAGCTGCGCACGCTTTCGAGCTCTGGGGGAAATGGATTAACCCTAAGACCGGTCTCCGAAGTGACACCGCTCACAACTATGTCCACCCTGTGATGGAAAAAAACAAGAACCTCCACCTCTTGTGCGATTCTAAGGTTTCTAGGGTTGTTATTGAGCACGGAAAGGCCACCGGTATTGAGTATGTGCCATTCTCACCCCCGGCAGAGGGCGCCCCCAAACCAGTCCCTCAATTTGTTGCAGCAAGGAAGCTTGTCGTTGTGTCAGCCGGTTCCCTTGGGTCCCCGACTGTCTTAGAACGGTCTGGTGTTGGCGCTCGTGAGATACTTGAGAAGGCCGGTGTCGAGTGCAAGGTCGACCTTCCTGGAGTTGGGTCAAACTACCAGGACCACAACCTCATTCTCCCCGCCTACAGAGTTGCTCCTGAGACCAAAACTCACGATGATTTCTTGCGCGGAGTCCCAGAGGTCCATGCCCAGGGAGTGAAGGATTTAGAAGAGGCTAAGGGTATTTACACAACAAACTTCATCGATGCTGGTAGCAAGCTCCGTCCCTCCGAGGAGGAGATTGAGGCTATGGGCCCAGAATTCAGGAAGTACTGGAATGAGTATTTCAAGGATGCAAAGGACAAGCCAGTCATGTTCGCTGGGCTTGTGAACGCCTTCCTTGGTGACCACTCTCTACTTCCAGGCGGTAAATATGTTACCATCGGTACTTACCTCGAGTACCCCGCCAGTCGTGGTTCTATCCACATCACCACCGCTGATCCATACGTCGAAGCCGACTTTGACCCAGCATACTTGTCCCACCCTGCCGATATTGGCCCTAATGTCTGGGGTTACAAGCTTGGTCGTGAGCTCGTTCGTCGCATGCCCTGCTACCGTGGGGAGGTTGTCGCACTACACCCCAAGTTCCCTGCTACTTCTCCTGCACGCGCTATTGAGATCGATATCGATACTTCTAGGGAACTTCAGGGAGACAAGGGTGTCACTGCTGGTGTAGTTGTTTCTGGGAACGTTGCAGCACAGAACGAGGTCACCAGCGAGCCTCTTGGCAACAAGAAGCCAATTGAGAACCTTGTATACTCTGAGGAGGATAACAAGGCCGTTGAGCAGTGGGTCAGGGAGAACATTGGAACAACATGGCACTCTCTTGGTACCAACGCTATGAAGCCCCGTGAAGAGGGTGGTGTAGTCGATGCCAAGTTGAACGTTTACGGGGTCGAGAACTTGAAGGTCATCGATTTGTCCATCGCTCCTGGAAATGGTAATTATTTCCCAGTCCCCTTTGGATCGTTTGAAATGCTAACAGATTTCTTCAATCATAGTTGGAAGCAATACCTACTCTACTGCTCTTGTCATTGGAGAGAAGGGTGCTATCCTAGCTGGCGAGCACCTCGGTATCTCCATCGGTCTCACCAACTAAGTTGTCTGATTCAATATATATTTCTGGGAGGGGTTTCGGTTTTCTTTTTTTAACTTATAGTTGTGTAAATAATATCTCGTTATTAGTCAGTCTGCAAACCGTCTCATGGGTTAGATTCGGGTGGACAAGTTTAGATGCAAACAAACATTTTGAAACATTTTGAAACATTTTCTTAAAATTATTTATCCTAGAGGTTCCCTACACCGCCACCATACAAGGGTATGGCGGAAACATTTGGTGGGGTACGTACCTGGCCCTAGCTGGCCAATCTCAACTGCACGGACCCAAAACTATAGCTAGGGTGTAACCACAGCGTACGCACAGCTGTGGAATAACACATGTGTATCGTCCGTAGGCCGCACGAACCATAGAAATTCTGCAGAGAGGGTAAACGTGGATAACACGGCCATGTCTCCGGAGCTCCGCTGATCCGATAATGTTGAGACCGAGCCTTACCGCAAACTGCCCGTTTCATGTACGTCGATGGATGCCGAGTGCCAGGGTTCAGTAGGTACAGCGGACCCCGAGCGGTGTCGTAGAACTCCGATCCAGAGGTTATACACACAGCTCTAGTATATTTACTCTATACCGTACCTACAAATGTACCTACATCATAATACTTCGGGGCTACCCGATTCTGCGCCACTAGTCCCAGGATTGAAGCTGACCTCTTCGACTTGTTCAAACATCGATTGAAATAAATGACCGGCGGGTGGGTTGAGAACCTTCCCCGGTATCTCTGACCTGGGTGATTTGACAACAAGGGCTCCCGGGGCATTGGTCGGTTGATCCGAGTGATGTAGCATGAACTACCGTCACTCTCGAAAACGTGATTCACAATCGAAGAAATATAAGCTCAATTCCACGGCAGTTCAGGTTCTTTGATAAAAGGGCTGTGAGTGGGCGACGAGAGAGAAAATCTGCCAGAACAATAATCTCTATTTGGGGTCTGTCCTTCGTGGATCGAAACTAAAGATGCTTAATGATGTTTGGTAGAGGAAAATTTCGCGGGGAATGATTATTTAATTGTGATTAGAGCACCTTGGTGTTGATAGGCACGGGTCTGGCCGCTGGCCCGAGCTGACTCGTGGGGGTCACGACGGGCCTACTCTGAAACCTAACTACATGTATGTACATATACGTATGGGGGCGAGCTCGAGGTGGGCCAAATCGCAAAGGAATACTTAAGATTTCTAAGCTTAGAGCTCAAGCCCACCCTAGATCTAGAGCTCATGATCGAGCTAGCTCTATATAGCTATCTATGTCGCCAGAGATACATCATATACCTGCATATAGCTATCGTTAGCATTTCATGAGTACCTACATCAGAAGAAATCGAGGTGAAACCCAGGACTTACAAAAAAACCCCAAGTCAGGTCTATAGCTTGTAGTGAATTGAATCACGGGTTGCTATGGTTTCTACAAGCTACGGTTGCCCTGACCCTGGTGTATGCGACGGGGCATCCCGTCACCTGTTATTGCCAAATTGGCCTAAGTTAGTAAGTTTGAATTATTGATTTGGCCAGGTGCATTACCCCAAAATGTACTACACCCGTATGTACCTACATACATACATCCCTCTCCGATCTTCTCATATCTTATGAAATATCTACAACAACAATATCTGTAGCTCACCACCAGCTAAAATCTACTTCCAAGACTCCCTAAAGTCCCCGAATTGCGGGGAATTTATCCGAGACCGGCCTTTTAACTCTATTCGATGCATGTAGCCCGCAACAACCTCCCACCCAAAGCCCAGCGCGAAGATCCTCCCTGAGATGGCTATTGGTTGATAATAAGTGACTTTCTTTTTAAGAGCGTAGGTCGCCATCCAGGCCCGGGTATAATTAACCTTGTATAGAGAAGTATTGATTGCAAATGAGCCAGACTCGTGAGTAGTGATTCTAGAGCACACATGCTCGAGATCAACGATTCCGCCAGTAAGTGAACCCGTGCCAATACTTGGAGATGATTGAGTGAAGGGGCGAGAGATTTTCGTTCTGAAACTAGCACTAGTTGAGAAATCTCTCGTCGAATAGTCTTATAAAACAGTCGGAACTAATTTGCCACTCAAAGCCACCACAAAATACTTTTAAACTAGTCTTGGTTTACCAAGTCACACTAAAACAAGGAGCACTTATAGGCTCCACCACATAAGCTCCCCCATTTTGAGCTCACTCCCTACCACCACTTGACAATCCAGATCTATTTATATTATCAATATCCCAATATTAGTAATATAGTAAATCAAAGAGCTCCAGATCAAAGTTTAAGCTACAAAGGATTTAATCGAGCTCTACATCAAACTAAGTTAGATTTTGTCAACATAGTTGCCCGCCGCTACAACGAACGTGCATATTTAGCAACTTTCCGCTCGGTATAGCAGATTATTCGGTACAGCGGTGGGTAATAAGTCATCGGACGGAACGCCACAAAAATACGCGTTTGTAGGCAAAATTGTGGTTAGGTCATCCGATGACTAATTACCCACCGCTATAGCAGACCAAACCCTTTTCTAGGGAAAAAAAAAAGACAGCTAAGTGGTTCGATACAGCAAATATTCGGTATAGGAGCGTTCGTTACAACGGCGGGCGACTGTTCGCCGCTTCCTTAAGCCAGTTAGAGCTTGTTTCTATTACTCGCAGAGCCACAGATATTACCCCAGCCTCCACTGCAGATATATCACTAGATAACTATACAGTAATATCGCCGACCGCTTGCAAGAATGACTTAGGAAGCCACCGGTGGAAAAGTGGGGTATGTGTAGAAGTGTATATGTAGCTAGCTATAGGATGACAAGCTTAAGGTGCATCCCGAAAATCTAGTCTTACAAAGCTCGAGCCCGAGACTGAGCCTTCCCTGTTGTACAGAGCTCCCCGATAACTCCAAAGTACAAGCCGAGGTATATAGCTCTAGCCAAAGCCTCATAGGGGCTCGGATTGTGCCCTAAACTCTACTACGCCCTATTATTGGCACTACGCGAAGTACCGAGTGATAACCGATGAATACGCTCCACCCGGGCCGAAAAGCCACACAAACGAGCTAGCATGGATAAACCAGCGCCACCAAATTCTGGAAATCTCCGTGGTTAACTGGCTTTGGAGGTTGCCGAAACCCGCGGCCGGGAGCTGTTCTGGGATCTGAGAGGCTTTTAAATTTTAGACAAAGAATAGGACCAGATAACAGTTGGGGCGCACAGACACAGGATATGGAAGTAAAGTAGATAGGAATTAGAGGTAGATGTGTAAGTTAGTATCTCAGCCTCTATAATGCATGTTCATTCAAGACACCAATTTAAAATCCTGTGCTGAATGACTGTTATTTATATTTGAGGTTGATAAGTATAAGTACCGTATTAATAGGAATTTTGCGCCTCAATTGTTGTTATGTTATTAGTATAAAGTATTGCCCTTACTATAGCTTCCTATACCTTATCACAAAAATTACTTTGATTTAGTGATATGAGGGTACCGTATAGTGTAGTTGTAGCTTGTGGGCTTTTGTTGAGACTAGAAATTTTGGGGTTGTTGTAGATAAACCAGAGTTTGGGTTAAGGCTACCTTGTGATACATAAGCTTTTCCCTTTACTCGCATGTTAATTTCAACCAGGCCACAAGAGTAGGGCATGATCGAAAATCATTTTTTCGGTGCCGAGTGATATATCATGCGAAAATTCTAAAAAACCGAGTGATCAACGGGTTCAGTCATAGAACGATGAAAATTGGGCATCCCGTTCGCTCTGCCATACACAAGCCTCGTATCGCCCAGTCAGTACTGCAGTGGGTGACCATGCGGGAATCCTGGGTACTGAACTCATTTCTTTCCTTTTTGCTCCAACCTTCTCATAATTCTTTTCTTGGTTATTACCCCGGGGGCTTTAACGTGTTTGAGGCAACAAGCGGTCTTCACGCAACGGTCGTTCTCAGCCTTGCACCCGATGAGCACTGTAGTACTTAAAGCCTCGGATTTTAAACAAGCATTGCGTTTGCTTCAGGTGCCCGAAATAACCCAAACACTCGAGGTACGAAGGGTTTATTTTAGTCACAGGAGAGAAAACGGAAAGAGAGGCAGAGGTTTTTTTTTTAGTTTAATTCATTGGTTGTATGCAGACCGTAGTACTCTATGGCCATGGCAATAAGAGAGGCGGAGTCAATATTGCGTGTTTCAAATAGGTACTTTCTTTCACCACTGTTGAGATAGTAACGAATAGAGGATGTCCTAGGGAGAAATATATTTGATATTGCAATAACTTTTGGGCCGCATGCAAATAATGAAGTAAAAGAGAAAAAAAGAAACTCGGTCGCTACTCAATCGAGTGATATTTCATGACCCAATAATATCAACTTCAATCCGATGTGCAGCGTGTTTTGGTGAGGGGGATTACACAATACTTGGTGTATTTAGCTTAAATATTGAGTTTACAACTCAAAGCCCATATTCCGGACCATGGTAGAAGTGAACAAGCAGCAAGCGTTTAGAAACGGCCCAAGTACGTCGTAAGACTTGCTTAGCCTATAATTTACCTCAGATAATAAAGTTTACTCTCGCCTTCCTTTCTAAGATGATAGTATACGTGTTAGACCGAATAAAACCTCCCAAGATGACACATTTAGCTCTTAGACTAGCACCTACCACGCACCGAATATAAGTTCATGTACAACCTACCACACACTAGTACAAGTACTAGTACCGACCTCTACATCCCAAGAGCATCATTCAATTACTCTTGAGCCACAACAATCTCTAGTCCGCAATCTACAGCACTGATCTATTAGGACTATAACGATGATAGAACGTTCGACCACAATAAATTTCGAGGCGTGGGTAAGCCGGTATAGATATGGAGATATATATATACATCTCAATGATATAAGTATTTAACACATTGTGAGTTAACTGGATGGAGCCATCTTGCACAAGGAATATTGAGACTCTGGGTACTGACGTTCAACGTTTCCAGTCAATATTCCACCTCAAGCTATTAAAAGTCACAACTTTATAATTCAGTGGAACATACATGTGGTATTTAGAAATCTGCCTAATTCTTCTAAGTAGAGGGATTACTGATATGAGAAGTATCTATGGGCTTTGCTTTTTTACCTTTTAGAAATAAAATAAGGAAAAACGAAATGAAAAACGACTGCCCTCCCAACGTACGTACGCGTACGTGCCACCGTCCTCAGTTCGAATATATATCGGATCAGGCGGGCTGTACCTGCATCATAGCAAAAGCACGGAAGAACGGAACATCAAGTTTGGCATGCTCCCCTGAGTCCATCGCATAGCCGGAGAATCGATCGTCGGTGTTATGTAGCCCGAAGCTGGATTAAGCATAGATATTCGGTGTACAAGGGGGAGAATCCTCACGCTTTACTTTCGCCCGAATCATTAACCAATATAACCGTTTATATACCCCCCCTTTAACCACTTTGATAGTAGTGCACGACATCTAGAAAGCTTCTTATGGATGGGTAGGGGTTTATATAGTGCACAATTTCCCCATACTTCGGTTACTACCCCGCGGGGAGAGACATTCCGGGGTTCGCTCGATGAGTAAAAAAAAAAAAAAAGGGAAGCTGAGCTTTGACTAGGGCTGGATTTTGCTTAAAAGGCCGCTATATGGTCCTCAATGTGAGATTTTTCTAACGAACAACATAACAGATCCCCCGGTAACTGCCAATAATGCTGTTCAAAGGCCTTTTCATCGCGGCGATTTTGCCATTCCTTGCGACGGCGTACGAGGATCCATTGGTGACGTTGGACTATGTTTCGCTTCAGGGAAAGTACAATGAAGCGTACAACATCTCGTACTTTCGAAGGATCCCGTTCGCGGCGCCTCCTGTTGGGGAGAACCGGTTTCGGGGGCCACAGCCGGTGGAGACTTTTGACGGAGTTTACGATGCTGATATACCGGTTTGTCTCACCTTCTAGATGTTACATATGTGATATAAGCTGAAGCTAAGTCGATACAGTACGATATGTGCCCGCAGAGAACTGTCAATGGATCGGAGGATTGTTTGTATCTGACACTCTACTCCCGCCCATGGACTGAAAGTGCACCTAAGAAACCGGTCATGATGTTGTGAGTAGTGCGCCACTTGAAGGATGGTTGTACAATGATACTAAGATTTCATATCAGCTTTTATGGCGGTGGTTTTATTCAGGGAGCAGCCGGGTTGACGCTGCCGCCGTCTTCGTATCCGGTCCTTAATGTTTCCGAATCAACAAACTACATCGCTGTTTATCCTAATTACCGGGTATTTTCACACTTTCCTAACTGCATGAATCTTCGGTTGGAAATATGCTTATATTAACGCACACGTGCAGACAAATGCATTTGGCCTCCTACCCGGCAAGAAGATCAAGGAGTCCCCCACATCGGACCTAAACCCTGGGTCCGTGATATATCCCACCCCCTAACATTCATTTCCATCGTACAACACCTCACTGACGCCGCTTGAACTATAGGCTCCTCGACCAACAGGCGGCTCTGAAATGGGTCAATAAGTATATCTCCAAGTTCGGTGGCGACCCCAAAAACGTCACCATCTGGGGGCAGAGTGCCGGTGGTGGTTCTGTGGTTGCCCAGGTTCTTGCAAACGGTGGTAATACCACCCCGAAACTCTTTACTAAGGCCATTGCATCTTCACCATTCTGGCCGCGAAATTATCGCTATGATGCGCCGGAAGCAGAGGAGATTTATAGCACTTTGGCAAACTTGACGGGATGCGCGACGGCGGAGGACTCGCTGAAGTGCTTGAAGGAAGTGGATGTGCAGAAGATCAGAGATGCAAACCAGATCATCAATGCGATGCACACAACCACTACATCGAGCTACACCTGGGCACCAGTCATTGACGGAGAGTTTCTTAAGGAGAGTTTGTCCTCCGCAACGGAGAAGGGGAGGGTTAACTCGGACTATGCGATTGGGATGTACAACAGGTTTGAAGGATCGACATTTGTCTCTTCGGCGTTAAACAAGGCTGCGTCTACAGGCACAAGTGGGACGGCGGCGTGGAACTCGACGGAGGCAGGGTTTAGGTTTTGGCTGGACGGGTTCTTGCCCGGTTTGAAAGAGAAGGATGTCGCCGAGGTGAAGGCGCTGTATCCCCCAGCGACAACGAATGGCAGCACTGTTTATACCACACAGCAGGACAGAGGTAATAAGACATTGGAGATGGTTAAGTTCTCAAGCTAACTGGCCTTGGCGCATATAGCTGGTTATGTTTATCGCGATGTTGTTCTCTCTTGCCCAGGATACTGGATCTCGACTGCGAGCAAGAAGGCAGGATATGTTGGCGAATACACCATCTCACCAGCCAAACATGCCAGCGATGTCGGATATGTAAGAGAGTACCAAACCATTCTCTAAGAATTTCTCAAGCTAATAAAGATTCAGTGGAACTCTGTCAACTCGCTGCAAACCACCCAGCGCTTCCTATACCAAGGTTATGCAGGAGCTTATGCTTCCTTCATCGAAACTGGAAATCCAAACGCAAACAAGCTCACAAATGCCAGCGTGGTAGCGTGGCCAGAGGTGAAGAGCGGAAAGGAGTGGATAGTGCAATCTGACGGTTTCTCGGAGGAGCCGTTGACGATGCTGAAAAAGAGGTGTAGTTTCTGGAGAAATGTTGGGAAATATCTTCCTTTGTAGAGGGCGAGACCTAGAATCTGTAATCATAATGGAGCAACTACAATATATGAATTTCTGCGAAAGTTGAATTGATTTCTTTTCTTTTCTTTATTACTGGCCTGCAATGACGGGTACCGTGCATGTGCATATGCACGTTTCAACAAAAAAAAAGACATGCATTCCTATCATTGGCGACCTAATTGACCGCGCACTGGGAGAACAACAACACCTTGTTGGTTGGGCCTCAGTGGAATTCCTGCCAGCATGAAACACACCTGTTACTGCTGCCCACATGTCACTCTAGCACATTATCGGGGTGAGGGGAGGGAGCGGGGAATCTACATGTATATATCTGGGGCGCCTACATAACTAGTCTCTTCTCTTCCCTACCTATACTTCAAAGCTCCATCTCTCCGCCAAATCGATATCTCAAACCTCATACTGATCAGTAGATATATATACGTATATACTATTTCCACGAACAATGCACGCCCTCCACGCCATCCTCCCCCTCCTCCCCCTCCTCCCCCTCCTCCCCGCCCTCCTGCTCATCACCCCCGCCACAAGCTCCCCCACCCCCCTCCCCCCCTCCCTCACCGCCACCCTCCTCTCCACCCCGCACACCGCCCAACTCTACACCTGCCCTTCCCCGTGGACCTACTTCTGCTTCCGCTCCGGCACGCCGCCCACCGCCACCTCCTCCTGCGAGTGCTACGTCATGGCGGTCCCCACCTCCTCCTGCCCCGTCGGCACACAAAAGTACTGCAGCGACTATGTCACCACCGAGTGCTCGTGCTCGTACCCTAAGCAGCCCGACTGCCCGCCCATGTTCGATTTTGAATGTGTGCCTGCCCCGCCGGAGATGCGCAAGGAGGCCACGTGGGTGTGTACGTGCAGCGGGAAAGTATATGGGGAGAAGGCGTGTCCAAGGGGGTTCGCGAGTAGGTGTGGGCCAGGGGGTAGTGGGGGAGAGGGGAGGGGATGTAGTTGTAGGAGGAGCAGGGGATATCTGAGTATGTATACGCCGAGGCCAGTGAAGGGGGGCAATGGGAAGGGGGGCAAGGAGAAGGGGAGGGGGAAGACGAGAGAGGTGGGCATGGGGGAGATGGAGGTGGAGGTGGAGGGTATGGTGGAGCTGGTGGAGGTGAAGGGGGACGAGAATTGGGGTAGGTTGAATAGTATTACCATGGATATTTAGGAGCAACTTTTGCTAACGGTGGGTGCTAGATATAGGGTATGAACTCAAATGAACAAAAATGTAGTGGGATTAGGGAGATACAGATAGCTTTCAGTGTACAATGGGCAGGAGTATTGAATGCTATTTCCTTTGGGGTCTACCAATTTAAGTATTTCACTTCTTAATCTAGCGTTCCAGAGTACGTGACTGTTGTTGAACAACTGGTTTTGAGCTTGGGTAATTTTAACCTGTTGTATGCTTGCAAACTAACTGCACTGATACCGTGATGAGATAAACCACTGCACGGTAGATTTTAAGATTAAGGTTTACAATTGTTGCACCACTCATCTGAAGGTCTATCTGTAAACATGTGTGTATCCGCACTCCGCACCACTACCCATCACACAGTACCCAATGTATATCACTCCGAATCACAATGTCTCGCCCGTTCCGCGCACCCCCTCACCTCGCCCACTGCACCGGGTTCTCCAACCACTTCTTCTCCTCCTCTGTACTCTCCCTCCCAAGTACCTTGTTCCTGTACGGATACCTCCCAAACATTTCCACAACCTTCAGATGATCCTCCCCCGCCTTGACCAACGTCTCCGCCATCTCTTTCCCCTCCCCATCCCCGATCAGCTCTTGCGTCGGCTTCATAAACTCCTCCCGGATCCGGACATGCAGCGCCGGGTCCTCCGAGTGTGTGAACGGCAGCCAGAACCACATTCGCCGCGAAAGGAGGGCGCGCCACTCACTGTTGGGGCCGAGGTCGAGGTTGTGTGCGATGGAGTGATTGGCGACGGCAACGGCGAGGGGGTCGGTGGTGGTGTAGACCTGTGCGGAGAGATCGCCGCGGAAGATGTTGCGCGGGAATTGGTCCAGGAGGAGGACGAGGGCGAGGGCGCGGTGGGGGGTAGTGGCGAGGGAGAGGATGGTGGAGGGTGGAGTTGAGGTTATTTGCGTGAGGAGGGGGCCAAATTTGGTGCTGCGGTGGGAGTTAGTATATATAGCACGCGGGGTAATGATAGTGGGGGAGGGAAATATACCGGATCTCTCCATCGAATCCTTCGTTGGGTATGAACCAGCGCATTGATTGCTCCTTGGTAGGATAAGGCCCTACATCTGCAAACCAGAAGTCGATGATGCCACTTGAGGCTTCGTCGGTGAATAGATCAGTGATATTGACAGTCATTGTTCGAGTCGAAAAGTTGAATTTATTGCGTGGTGAAAGGTGAACGAGTTGTCCCACTGAAAGACGAGGAATAAGTAGGCGAAGCATAGCCGTATTTATATTCAAGAGGGCGGCTGGGTTCTTGCTTACAATCAGTTTTTGCCTTTCTTCGAGTTGCTTCTCTTCGGACTGTTCTGTTTCCGGCGAGATATGTATCCCTCAACTTCGTTTGTTGGTGAATTGTTTACTAAGCGGACCGAGATACGGCCGAGTGATCAAATGCAACGGGCAATGGTTACCCCGTCGTGGCCTCGAATTAGTCCGCATCCAATCAAAGAATCTCCAGCACTCCAAAGCCGACTGCCCACTATATAATAATCGATATTATAAGATAGCCTAGAGCGATGCCTTATGTCTTGGTTCTTCTGGTAAATCCTTCTAGGGTCAGCCAGATCCTAAAGAGCCGTCAGCTAATGCCGCGCTCCACTCACCAGTAATACAACTTTAACAAAACTGAATTGGACGAAGCTACTGTTTTACTTGGCTGGATATCCTCAAAGCCCGAGAAACTCACCCAAATCCAGACCCCACAACGGAACCAAAAGAGGAGATGATGAATAGTCTCAAATGACCGTTGAAGGGAAAAAAAGAAACTTCCAAGAGACATAAATAAACGTCCTGTGACGTTGACCTTTCTCTCCATCAATGGGCATTTGTGACCCAATACATCGGCCCCTGTTTTGAACCGTCCACGAAGTCTGGTTTTGATAAAGACTCTTCGGGACTTCAAATGTATCCACAGCATGACGTGGCTTCGACTCAATATAGATGTTGAGTGTATTTTTGGTGGAGATTTGGTGGTGTCAAACACGAGTTTCTTCAGCTGCGCGAAGAGCCAAATATTCTACCCACAGATGGAGCCGGCGATTTTTTTTGTAGCCCTGAAACTCTACCTTGGATTAGATCATATATGCATTACTTATATTATGCACCTCGACCGTTAGCAGTCGATGTGACAGGAATCAAGTTGGTGCTACCCAGACAGCTGAACATTTGGCGCGACCATCGCCAGCATAAGTTTGCTGGTAGAAACCCGAGCAGGTTGCTTAATGAGTAAATGCGACCGCATAAAGACAGCGGAGGTTTGTCGATGTGGGGCCGCAGATGCTGTTTTTGCTGGTGGTGGGGGCTGAGAAGGAGAGAACGTATGTAACATGCCTTCCCGCGTTTACCTCCGGAGAAGAGCTGGATGGCGTTTTGGCGTTTTGAGGCTTGCAGAGTCGATGTGGTGTGGTTGGCCATCTTGCGCGGCTTTGGAATTCTGGCGATGTTTTCCACTTGTGCATGTTTCCCGCTGTGCAGGATTACAAAGGCTTGGCGCTGGCTGGTCACATTTTCTAGGCTCTAGCGTGGGAGTTGCCAAGAAAGCGCCGAAAGCAGATTGCTGACGGATATATAATTTTCACAAGACATCACTCGGATGGTTTCAACCTGTCTTTCAAGGTGCACTAGTGCGTTTCAAAAACATGGTCCGCGCTGCGTTACAGGGATTAAACAGTGGAAAAGATCATGACCTATAGATAGGAGATTTAAGAAATGTAAATATGGGAAGGGTTTTTGTCCTATGGTAGTGGCTATTCCATTAGCCTCGTAGTTGAGCAAATTCCTATTCGGGGATACTACAATCTAGCACCCTTGATTTAAACGTACACGGTGCATCTACGGCTAAATTTATCCTCTGTCGTTGTATCAAATAGATAAGCGGGGGATTGTTACCGGTAGGTTGATGATATTAGAGATATCGAGAGGTACAAAGGAAGAAGGGAGCATTACGGGTTCGCGCAGAAACAAACTCGAACCGTGTCCTTTTACTAATGCTCCCGTTTCAGGGAACGTCACAAATTCTAGTTTGGTGTCATGCTTCATCTGAAAGATCATGCGCTGCAAAGATCAACGCGAAGAAAACTCTTACTTTAAGCTCTGCTACAATGAAGAAATATATATTTCTAGTCTCTGCACTCATCAGTCATGTCTGCTCATCCCCTGATGGTACTGCATTTATGGAGCCATACCGCTGCAGGGTTCCCGATGAATGGTGCACCTGGATTGATTATGGCTGGGATGGGAGTATATATATCCTTCACCATCCTATCTAGCTCTTTGGCTCCACAATCAAGTTTCTGACCAAGCTGAATCTTTCTAGGGGGGCCACTCCTTCGGTGCGCTGTGGAAGAGGGATGGGGTTGTGGTGAACGTGTGACGACAGCAGGTACATCACCAATAAGGAAAGGTTATCAACGCGTATTGACAACCAAACGTCATTAGTGACCGTTACTATCACTGAGGTTGCTTCTAGACCGACATATACTTTTGATTCCCCAATAAAAGAATCAAGAATAAATTTCGAAGTTTCCCAAGACCTGATGCCATCAGAAGTTACACCGGGACTTCTTCCAATCCCGCAGCCAGATGGGCGGTTTAGACTGGATCCAATCTATCAAAATACAACCAGGCCTCCGCTCGAAGTGATTACCAGCTACGAAGATTTTAGGCGGTTAGTTCCAGCTAGCACAAATGTAACGATCCAATCGGAGCAAAAGACTTCCGCTGCGGGTCCAGTCTTCCCCAGTATCACTTCATCCCCTGGCTCCAAACATGAAATCGGTATTATCACAGATTTCCAAAATCAAGAATATTTGGGGAACCAGATGGTAGATGTGGAGAGCGCCACCACCACTGCTCGTTTTGGCTCAACTACGCTCTCTCAAACAGATTTTTCGGTCACTCTAATAATACCTCCGGCGTCTCAGGCTATGAGCCGGCTTCATGATCCAATGCCCTTTACAATAGCAAAACCCTCTGAAGACCCTGGAATTCGACCTTCATTTCCAACCACAGAGGATAAACCTATTGCCGTGCTTGAAGTTAGCTGCCTTACACGCTCTAGGCTCCTCTTTAGTGACTTTAAGATCACGTGGGGGCCCTCGTGGGATGACCAAGATGGATGCCGACGGTTACGAAAGGCAATGAATAGGCGAGGAGCTACGACAGGATGGAAATGTAAACAAGTCGCTGATCCGAAACTGGGATATATCATGGAGGCTAGCGGTCATCGGCCAATGTCGCCGAGAGGTTTAGTTGCAGGTGCTATTAGAGAGGCGTTTTCCGGGGTGAGTAATTCCTAAGAGTGTAAACACTATAAGGTATGAAGCAGCAAAAACTGATGCATGGTAAATGTGGGTAGAACATTCTTTATTATCGTGGATATGAAACTGCGATGTTGTGTGAGAAACCTGGAAGATGAGAAGAGATCTAGCATTGTGGCTATGAGCAATGAATTAGAGAGCACAGAAAGGTGCATTGGAAACTAATGAAGAAAGTAAAGCGGTGTATATAAACGCCCTATAATCTATTATCTTCATTGACACCTTATTTATTTCTCTGGATTATGGGTCGCCTTCGATTTTGTGGCTTGTGCACTCTCTTACCCCCTTTCAATATAAGCTCTTTTAGTAAAAGACTTTTAAAACCTAGTCACGTCGTTGAACTAAGTGAGAAAGCAACCTGAAATAGGGGTCAATCCACAGATAAAAGTATAATCTGGTCGTTTAACGAAGAAAGTCTTAAATCATGGAGGGCCAAGATGGCAGGCTTTCAAGCATCGTCAGATAGAGTTCTTTAATCACTCAGGGTTTAAGGACCAGTCAATCTTACAATCAAAAGTGCCCTTATACTCTAGGACTGTCTGAGTAGGTGAAGTTGTAGTGAATGCTGACAAATTTCCGCGCAGATCCGTTTCTAGCCTTTTCGCGACGAACTTCCCAAACACGACGAAGGCCAACTAAACCCGAATACTTCCAGGTCTTGTAGGTGATGTTCTGTTTCAAAGGCCTCTTCTTAATGTTCGATGTGTCCTATATATTTCATGGTTCTACGGTAGAGTATCACACTGTTATCACCGAGCCAACATACTTTAGATACGAGAGCTAGGATAAGAACGAGATACAAACCCCTTAGCTTGTATTCCGGTCTCCTCCACCTCTTCGTCATTGATAGGACCGTCCAATGAGGGCCTGATCTAAGGTGACACCGCTCGGGTTCCTTGATTCACCCGGATATTTCTTCCTTTTGTTCCATCTGCCTATCTTTGGTTCGGCATTTGGCGTGTAGAGAGTACCTCCCCTTAGTCTCAAAGGCTATCTCCACCATTCAGATGCGTTTTCAAAAGCCACGGCAGTCGACACGCAAACCTTGATTGACCTTCGTGACAGCTTCTAGGGATGCAAAGCTAACCTTATTCGTGCGTCGAATTTAGTTGATCCTACGCCTACTACGATTGACTGGCTAGAATGCCGACCATACAACGCTAAGGCCTCCCCTAACCCTCCTTCATGAACCTCGGGCCTACAAATCGTGACGTGCACTGCGAAACTAAGGATTCTATTATCAAACTAAAATAAGTTACCAACAAAAATTAATTAAATACATCACCAAAATATTGGCCCGACTATGAAAACATTGGCCCGACTTCAGAATGTTGGCCCGGTTTTAACCGTAGTTCCCTAACAATGTCGTGTGATTTGTTTCGTAGGGTTATTCTAATCAGCTAACTAGTTTCATTCTTTATCCTTATAAACCTGAGATGTGTCCGGAGAGTAGCATTAATTCTCACCATACTAAGTTCTCTACTCAAATATTCAAATCTTCAAATCAACCCCAACCATGCCAACTCGAACACAAGTTCCGGTGAAAGAATTCGAGTCTCTCCTTGAAGATACTTTCCCCGATGACAACTCACTCCCACCGTTCATGGTCAGCACAACTCGTGGATTTCTTCCCAGACAGGTAACTTCTACCTCTATTTCTTTTTGATATTGTCTTCAAGGACACGCCGTACTCACGCGTCTCATTTAATAGGAACCCCTTATTGAACTTCCATCGGAATTCGCAGCCCTTGAGGATATTCTTCAACGGCTTCCTATAAGAAAGAAGGATGGAACACCCGGCCTTCTCGCCCAGGGCCGCCTGGGTGATGTTGTCCATGAGTCGTTCCCCAATCTTATCGATGCTGTCGAAAAGTATAGAGATAATCAGGTAGTACTGAATGCTTTGTACAGAGACTACTCATTCCTGGCCAGTGCATACTTGCTTGAGCCATGCCATCACAAGTATCTCAAAGACGGAGATTATGGACTCGCACGGGATGTACTTCCGAAATGCATTAGTTTACCTATCGTCAAGGTTGCAGATTTGTGAGTGCACCAGCGTGTTCATACTTGGCAACGAAGAATCCTAACTTGTGCTCTATTACAGAACTGGTACTTACACTTAATCGTGATCCAACTATTTGTGGCCTGATTCTAAGATTAATGTTGTTGTATAGGCTTTCAACCTTTCATGGAATATGCTGGATCCTATGCACTCTTCAACTACCGCCTCCTAAACCCAGATGAGGGTCTAAACTATGACAACATTGCAATCATACGCGCTTTTGAACATGGCCTTGATCGTACATCCTCCGAAGCCGGATTTATTCTTGTCCACGTCGACATGGTACAGCATAGCGGTGGGCTCATCGACGGTGCTGTAAAGACTATCCGGGCTTGCCAGGGAGAAGGCAATCACGAAGCCTTCAGAGACGGACTTAGGCAAGTACTAGCTACTCTACGCAAGATTAACGCCACGATGGAAAGTAGGTGAAGTGCCCCAATGCAAGTTCTCGATTGTATGTCTTTCTAACCGTATCTAGAAATGTGGGGGAAATCGAAGCCAGGCGACTACAATTGCTTTCGAACGTAAGCTCTACATTAGAAATCATTGATTGATGATGCTAATAAGAACAGATTTATATTTGGGATTGCATCTCAGTCTATGTTTCCAAGGGGTGTCATCTACGAAGGCGTTTCTGACAAACCCCTCAGCTTCCGCGGCGAGTCTGGGGCCAATGACAGTATGGTGAGTATTTAGCGCGCGCCCGGCAGTAACTGTTTTAGTAATTAACATGTTAATATAGGTCCCGCTATGCGATAATCTACTCGAAATTAGTATGCCTGATACGCCGTTGACGGAAATTCTCAAGGATTTCCGCAAGTACCGTCCCGGAAACCATCGCGATTTCCTCGAGTGGGTCAAGGAGTCTGCGGCTGCAGTTGGTATCCAGGATTTTTCTTTATGCGATCCTCAATCTGCGGGTACGTATTTTTTTCTTTTCTTATGGTTTCGGACAAAGACTTTTTGGCTAATGATACTAGCTTTGTACCTTCTTTGTATCGATCAAGTGCGCGACTTTAGGTGGCGTCATTGGTGCTTCACCCGCGAGTATATTCTCAAGAAGAGCAATCACCCGACTGCAACAGGAGGCAGTCCTATTGTTAGGGCAAGCTACCCTATCGCGATCCCTATCAATGTAATCCTACAATGCTAACACTAAGCTAGTGGCTCCCCAATCAACTCAAGGCAGTCTTGGCTCTCGAGGTCAAGGTAATTGAGAAGCTAGTGGAGATGAACCACGTTACCAAGGAGGTTGAGCATGTACGCGAGATTGTTGAAAAACAGACCCTGAGTCTCGAGAAGGAGGAGAGAAAGTATTGTGAGGAGCGCAAACAGTGATTTTTTGTGGAAATGAATTAATGACTTCCCATGATGTGCGCGAGTGTACCTGCTGTTTGTTGAGCATTCTTTAATTTATGTCTCATTTCATACATGATCTTACTGAATTTCCGTGGCACGTCGTAGAGATGAAGATATTTTCTTCGTTAGATATGCAACGTATTTCATATATTCAAATCTATCATTGAGCCATGTCCGGATGTAGAAAAGAAAGAGAGTACCTATCCTCTAGCCACATGTGTTGCCCTTTCTTCAGGCGGATCTTAATATATTTAAGCGCGATAAACGCCTTGCGACTCTGGTAACTACTACGAACTCAAAACTGAAGCGCCAGCCCATAAATCATCCCTATATATGCTAGTGGTTGCCACACAGGTATCATAAACCAGCTGCAGATTGATTTATCAAGTCCAAGTATAACAAATTACATGTACTAGCTAGCACAACTCACAGTTGAAGCAGTACTGGCTTACAATATGTGCCTATCAGTTACGTACATGTATATATGCAACTGTAGGCTTATGGCAAGAAATACATGGCGTGACAACATGTCCTTAACTATGCCATATAAACCAGAAGCTCTAGCTATAATCGTCCTGCCAATAGTTGCATTCTATCTTTCTCTTCATCCAATATCTCGGTCTTGTTATTTACATGTAGCCATAGGAATACACGGCACTTTACACTATGCCATTACTTAAGGCTCCGCTATAATAAATACATATCTAAATACTGACTCTGGACCTCACTCGCAACCTTATGTAAATAAGGATAATTAAGAATCATATACAGCTCAATCAGCCCTAGGCGCCCCCCCCCCCAAAACCCAGGGTCGACACGTACACAACGTCTACATGCAACTAGACCAAACTATCGATGTACCGGGTGTTGAGGGTAAGTGATCAGAATCTGATAAGTAAATGCTGCGGTGAATACGTGTATTTCTCTTATCAGATTCTGATCACTTTTCGCTACACCCTAGTACTCATAATTGATAGATTTACTCACAATGCATTACTCACAAAACAAAAAACGCCTGCAGGATTTGGAATGTTCGCACTCAATTAGTCTATAAAGCCATCGACTGCCCCACCCTTGATTCATGGTCAATATGTAGCTGCTTTGAAGAATCGGCCCAGATTAAACGATGGAAATGCCCTCTCTCGCATGATATATCGATAGCCATAACAATTCAGTAAGTATGACCCATTGAGCTAGATCTCCTAAACCAGAAACTCCGAATATCTACTATAGCTGCTCCGCCTATTATGAGCTAATAGTGCATCCCCACAAGTCGAGTCACACTGACCCTT
The DNA here is from genome assembly GCA_024713685.1 of Morchella sp. 2014-9hei. Lineage (NCBI taxonomy): Eukaryota > Fungi > Ascomycota > Pezizomycetes > Pezizales > Morchellaceae > Morchella > Morchella sp. 2014-9hei. Next base: position 1,447,249 of record JAMGYW010000018.1, read on the forward strand.
CTGATTAGAATTAAAGCCCTATTTGTAATTATTCGCCGTGACTCACCCTAGGCATAAATGATATCTTATCATCTATGTACTACTAAGTACATTATAGTTACAAAACACCACCAGCACCAACTGAAACACAACCTCGCCCGAAGGATCGCCCGCAAGGCAAGGCAGGCACGCAAGATGCGCCATTAGTAGCTTCTCCCACGCGAGCCGGAGACATTATCAAAACAGCGTTGCCAAGACTGGTGGACCCTAACCCACAACCCACGCGGTGGTGCATATACGTGTGCTATTAATAGCTACATGTATATCTTATCATGCAGCATAAGACATTTGACGCTAATGCAGGGCGACCCTAGCTCCATATACTGCTCGATACGATTATTACGGTAGTCTAGGCTAGCCAGAGGCATGTTAAGTACAGGTACATTTATATAAATTCTGGTCTGTTGCTAAGCCCCACCGCTTCTATAATGCTCAGAGGGAGGGTTGGGCGGGGCTGGGTGGTTGTGCGATTGGATAGGGCGCTTCAGGGACAAGCTAGGACTCGGCGGGCCGTCCCGAGGCTTGCGATGTAAAGTAAAGCGAGGGAACATCAGGAGGTTGGGAGGTACAGAGGTACAGAGGTGCAGAGGTGCAGAGGTGCAGAGGTGCAGAGATGTAGAGTAGAAGTACAGCAGAGGAAAGGCAGAACCCAATTTATGCGAAGCGGCGCATATTATATCATCTAGGAGCACTTCTTCTCTCAGCCGCACCTAACAGGACGTACTACATACATGTATGTAGGTACATGTACTGTGTAGTTGCAGGTGTTGATTGAGATGTATAATCAATACGGGTCGATTGATCAAGTACATACATGTAGGTAGCAATGCAATATTAATCTATATGAATCACCGCACTTTGCGCGCCCCAGATAGATCTATAACCAATACAATGCAGATCTCGCCACCAACCATCCAGATCCCAAGATCTCAAGCTAGAGGATGTCGGCCTTAGATATAGCCCGGCTGATAGTACAGTGCTGTCGGTCATGAGCCATATAGCCATATAGCCATATGTACATACATAGGTCCAGAGCTTGCACCCACACCGCGCTGCACGTGACTCTAAATTCTCCGAGATCGTTAGGCAAAGGCTCTAAAAATAGCCCGCACCCGGCCAAATACCGAACGTCAACGATGTCCCCCATCCCATGGTAACTACATGTAGCCAGTCTGTCAACTAACATTCAACTCCATGGATCCAAGGGTCTCAATACCCACCACAAAACCTCTCACCATGGTAGATAAATACATCCGCAGCTAGGGCATGCGCCTTCTTTTCCTCTCTACTAAAGCGTGAGATTGGGCGAGCTAATAGACATCGATCTATTGTGGTTCTGAATTGACGGATGTCCTGGCTGGACCTAGGCCTGACGTTGATTAATTCCGGTAACCTGGTCAGGTTGATCAGACAACCCGGGACGTCCTGCGCGCGTATAAGCACGGTGGGCTGGCTCGTCTTTCCTCATCGTATCGTACCGTACCGGAATCCAAAGTTGCTAGCTGCTCCGTCACACTGTGATCGAGCGTGGCTCATGTCGAATAACTCGCCTAGCCGTGTGTATTTATCTTATTCAGTAAATAATTAAGTTTTATATGGCTTAGAAGCTGGCCAATGATTTGGTTGTATATACTAGTTAGCTTGCAGATATATAGACACCATATCAATATCAAACCCAACTATAGCTAGACCTCAACCACAAGAACCGGCGTGGCGTATCTGCGGATAGATGATTGGAAAAGAAAAGAGCTAATATAAATTTATAGCCCAAGAATCCCGGTTCGATGCCCCCCCCCCCCACACAAATCCTCCGAAACATCCCATCCATGCCCCCTCTAACGTTGCAACCATCCCTTACTCGGATCCACCACAACGGAACGTTCAAGCCACAAAAAAGCCCTTGGAGGCGGGGAGGGGGGGGAGGGGGGCATAAGCTTCCGATATGCCTTAATAGATCTGAACTGCGTTTCAGTATTGTACTATAGCTACGTTCCCCTAGCCCTCGTAATAGTTTTTTTTTTGTTTAATTCATTAATTGCATGCTCCCTCGTAATGATTATTATAGAGCCTCATCATCTGCCCCCGGAACTCCTGGCTGGCCCACGATATGGTATACGTATAGATATAACTCGGATGTGAGTTGATTAGACTAGAGATGCCAGTGTTTGAAATGCCATTGGCACATGTCTTATCCGGGGCGCCGAAGCAGTTGCATAAACCTTTGTGAGCACGAGGACAATCGACGGCATAGCCAGCCGGGTACGTGGGCGTAATGACTGTTTGCTCAAAAAAGAGTTTTCTAGCCAGCATTCAGTCATAGTCGGGACATGTACGATCATGAAAGTCGATGGGAGAAATGTCGAAGCGTCGGAGCGCGGGCGGCCAGCATAGCCCGCGCCGAAAAAAGAAGCATAACTTATGCGTAAGACATCTTGCTCTCTTTTTAAGGTTTAGGGTTATGAAGTGACTAGTAGCCTCGAGGGTTACACAGGGAAATTAAACAAGCTACAGAGGAATGAGGAATGTCATCATGATGTAAAGTAAGCTTAAGGTACATTTACTTTGAGAGAGAGAAGAAGAGTGATTTTAATATCATGAATTTAATTGAATATTAGCGGTCTAAATCAATGTCCTTTAAATAGTAGTACAGCCTCCTCTCCCCACCCCCTCCCCCAAACCCGTACCCTCCCTGCTGCAATGCGAAAAGAAAAGAAGAAAAAAAACCAAAAAGAAACCAAAAGAAACACCGCTACGTGAAAAAAACAAAAACCAGACTCCCGGGATCCCGCTTGCAATGTTAAAAACAGACAACATAGAAAAACAGACGAAAAAAAAAGAGTAGTAATAAAAGTACATAAATATCATATCCCGTACCATTAGTAGCTGGTACAAGGGCCCAAGACAAATCGAGAGTCTCAGATTCCGTTCTTTGCTCTCTCATCCTCCACGTTGATCAATAGACGACTCCACAAGTTAATCCTCAGCATACGGCGCCGTACATCCGAAGCTATCCCAGGGTCGAAAGATGGTGGTAGAAGAACGAGACAGTGAAAAAAAAAAAGATCAAAAATCCGAAGACCCGATTGCCGGCTGGTGCCATTGGCCAGCACCACAACGAAATAGTATCCGTATGTTATAGTGCTGCCCTCCGTCGTTCATAAAGCTCGAGTGTCGTCGTAAAAAAAAAATAATAATAATAAAAAATAATAAATGGAATAGCGCCTTTCCCCCTCCCCTTTTTTGCAGATTTCCGTTTCCCCGTTTTTATGCATAGTTCCTCCAGTAAAATGAGATATTCCCTTCTGTCAACAGAAGTCCCCTCCTAGTTCTCCCCTCGTCCTCCTACTTCCTCCCCGCGCGTGCCGCCTCTTGCCGCTGCTGCAGTGCTTCAATTGTTGGCTCCATAGAAGTCTCTCCGCTCTGCTGCTGCTGCTGCTGCCGTTTTTGGGAATTGGCCCGTTCATCGGCGGAAGATGCGGGCATCACCGGAGCTGTAGGGAAACCCGACCTCGGGTCTTGAACCACCACTCCGTGATGATGAGGAGGAAGATCCACTGCAAGAACTCCGACTTGAGTGCTGGCTGCTATATGAACCGCTGTGTGAAGCAAAGCCCATGTTGGAGTGAGCAGGGCAGGTGTGTCCCACGAGGACTACCCTGTCTTGTACTATGTGTCCGCGGCGGCCATAGGCTCCACATTGGTCGACACCGTGGGTGAAGTAGACGCACTTGCAAACAGCGTAACGCTCAACAACTCGCATGCACATCTTGAAGTGTTGTAGGGGTTTTGTTATGGGGAAAAGTAGTTAGTTGGCTGGTCTGGTGAATTGAGGTGAGTTTTGCGGTTGCTCTGGTGTGAAGTTGATGGATATCAGGAATTCGGTTGAAATATATAGAAAGCGCTGGGGATTGAGTGTGTTGATAGAGTATGAGGTGGTAAACCTGAATTGATATATAAAGAGAGTACTGTTGGGATTGTTGTAACTCTAGGGCTGTAGGTAAGCAGATCTGGATATATGAACTGAATGATCGAACTGAATGAATGATCTGGAACGAGGGGGGAAATTTGATAGTTATATAGATGCACCGTTGAAGACAAAGCTAGACATACTTGCATAATAGGGAGGATCAAGTAATTGCTTGGTGCACTGACTGTTTCGACTCCCGCAACTAGCCAACACACAGCCCACCTTGGAGGAATATCAACACCAGTGGGTGACTCCAAGACATAGTCATCGGTAAGTTCCCAGGGAGTGAAGAGGGAGTGTGGTGATGATGGTGGGGTTCCAGGTCAGTGGTAGTGGTAGTGGGGGGAGGGGGAGGGGGGGAGGGGGGGAGGGGGGATGCAGTATAGAGAGCAGGAGTAAGAGAGTGTAGTAAGTGAGAGTGAGAGACCGTTGAACTGCTAGCTGCTGTTGGCTCCTGTGTCTCCCGTCCGAAGAAACGGCAGGTCCAGACTCGACTGCCGTCGCTCACATGCACAACCTCCAACCTACATGCATGTCCCTAATACTATCCTGCCCATGATAACCACCACCTTGGCCGATATGCCTGATATCCAATACTTACTCCTAATACTGGATGCAAATATCAATAGCATCATCCACGACAATGGAAATGTCCAAAATGCGAATAGCAAAACTAAAACTCCACCACGTAAAATGCAATCATCAGTGCGTTCATTCATGGCATAGCGCACTAGATTTCGTCTTCGCCCTAAGGTGTCAAAATCAAGAAAATATCGGAAGACCGCGAAAGCTAGGTCAGGTATGCTGCATGGAATGCACGAGGTCTCGCTCACTTACAAGCGACTTGGTAGAGAGAGAGATGTGAGGCTGCGATGTTCAGCTGGTTGCGGTGTTTGTAACAACCTCAGCCCAAGAGATAAACCGTGAACCAGGAAATCCATGTGGATGCAGGTACTATCCAGGGGTACATTGAGAGGGTGGGTAAAAGGAGAGAAAAAACTCGGTTAAGCCTACTACAGCCATGTGTCTATATGATAATAGATACAAAAATGTCTCTTAGGGTCAGGCCGATTATCCTCAGCTCAAAATGTAGACGGTATTGGCTTGGTTGTAGATAGCTTAGGTGAAAACTGGAGGTCTCGGGTTAGGGGTGTAATTTTTAGGTGAGGCGAATTGCGGTCACTACAAGGCTGCCTTGATCTGGTTCCTGGGAGATACCGTTTTTAACCAGCCAATCAACCACCACAGCCACAGATCTGATCTCGCGAGCGAGCCATCATGAGGCTGAAGCTATCCCAGCTAACTGGGGTCCGCTAATAATATTTTATCACCGTAATGGGGTCTTTTGCGGTCCCCTGCGCAGTGGTCCTATTGGACAAAGTCACCTAATAAGGCTACGATTATCGTCCGCAGCATGAGTTATTGCCGGTAAATCATCTTTTGTGGGCTGGTTGCTAGCTAAAAGATACCGAAAATAACAAAGATGGGTGAAAATAAACCTAGGCCTTTTGTCGAGAAACACGATTGTCTATAATGGCATATGTTTCTCCCCGGTACTCCGTCGTGGTTCCGAATTCCGGGGTGGTGGTGGCAGAGGCAGATCATCTTGTCCCGACCGTTAACTCTTCCCTCTTCCCTCTTCCAAGCCCCCCCTCGACCCCACCCCACTAACCCTCCCATACCAAGCGCAAAGTAATCAAATTCCCGCTGAAGAAATATGTCAGATGAGGTAGAGGGCGTCTGTTACAGGCCCGCTTGTTAATAGATGACTTTCGGGGCGCGCTACGTTACCGGTCGCTCACCACTACTAGAGCATCACCCAGCAGATGTAAGAGCATGAAAACCGCAGTAAAAAAGAAACCAACCCAGATTATTCACAATATGCATCTACGGCAAATGCACTTCTCCATATGCCGTCCATCGCGCGTCTGTTCATGCCCCGCTACCAGCCCCGCTACTTCCACTTCTCTCTTTCCTTAGATATCAATCGTGGCTTAATTTCTCCTGCCATGAATTCTTACCCTATAATCACTAGATTCCTAGGGCTTACACACATCGGCGGGGGTAGTGCTCACTCCAACTTGCTCCAAAAAAACCGATAATAAGAGAAAAGAAGCTAAACAATGCTAACCGAGGGCGTGAAGTATCGATATGTCTTGTTTTTTTGTTTCTTTCTCTTACCGATGGAATCTAATTGGGTCAACCGTCCGCTGCGTATTGTTCAGCTTTGCAAATTTGTACTGAGCGTGCTGAAGCTATTCACGAAATAAGGAGAAGTATTTTTTCTGAGGTAAGTATAATCACACATGTACACTAACGGTCAGACTGAAGAATTCGATCCCAGCTCTTTGCCCAACTCGTATACTCGAGTACTCTCGTATCAGGGCGCAAGGAAGTTTAGGACACGATATCTCGAGTGCAGTTGACCCGACCTGCATCACGGTAGGGCTGCAGATAGTGCACTGGACAACATGGCAATCGCAAATGCAGGTACCGTCAACCCCTCACCACCTAGCCTCCGACGATCACTATTTACAAAAATAATTCAAACATGCTCATATAATTATTGAGGAATGTTCGTCTCCGATAAGCATGTACTGCCTAACCAGTGATCTTTTCATGCAATCGACGTATGTATGTATGTACCGTGACTACATGTAATTATTATTATTATTATTGTTTGTCGTTGCCTGTCGGTGTTCGGCGATGGTAGGCTTGCAAGGCAAGAGGGACGAGACGAGGAGCTTTTGGTCGAGCTTTGAGTCAGAAAAATGTGTTTATTTCCATCAATGGCATTTGAATGGTTTCAAGGCCAATTTCAGAGTAATTCGATATTTTAGTCCCATGATCAATTACAAACCTACACATAAAATTACGACTTCGTATCTCTCCTTTTGCCCGGTCAATTATATCTCTCTTTCTTGCTAATGAGTCTGCATTGATATGTCACGGCCTTGATCAACCTAGAATTCATTTGAGTCACGACAACACTTATGCACATTCTTTGCCAACCTGGGCCAAGATCGGCATCTCTCAATGATTTAACCAAATCTGCATACATAACGCTGGTGCCTAGTATGCTACATCGTGTTTCATCTTCTGTAACCCTAGCTCGCGAAATCAGGGGGAAACGTACCCTCGTGGCTGCCGCGTTCCCTTGGCTACACAAGGTTCCATGCTAAATTAGCCGTGATCGATCACCACCTAACCCTGACACGATACTCGCCTATCATGATCCAGACAATTGCTCCGTTCGCTAATGTGAAAGTGTGGAAATGGGGAAATTTGATGGTGTTGATGTTGGGTAAGCCTCAGCTTTGCATGTAAAGATCCAGTTTTTTTGGTTTTTTTGGTTTTTTTTGGTTTTATTTCCCTTATGCGCCGAACCGACCACTAACTGATTCATGATCACGGAATGTCTACAATTGCTATTATCTCTACGTATAATCACACATCATGATGATCACAACAGGGTGACTTACAAAGCCATACCAGGATGGAAATCATGATCACGCTGCTGCTTCTATTCAGTCTCACTACACTGTGACGATAAGGGTGTATCAATGTATGCGTTTCTCATATTCTCACCCGTGGGCAGTGTCTGCCTTGTGCCCGGTTTACCACCCGTTAAAGAGATCCCGCTACATCACCAAGGGCTCATTGCGTTCATTCCGGGAGCCTCACCCAGGAAGGAGGACCGCAGCTACATAATACATGTAGTGCTCGTTCTCAAATGCAAACCGATCTAGGCTATAGGGCCTTCAATATTGGTCAGACTCAGATTGTCAGCTTGCAGTCCAGTCCACATAATATGCCACAAGCAGAGCAGCAGAATGCGCCACAAACACGTGATACCCCTGCAACAGTACCGGAAGAATTTTTGGTTGGCTGCAGTACTAGTTTTTCCGTTGCTATGGTCAGCACTAAGCTCAATTCAACTTTACTACTGGCGCGAAATCGTTCCCAACAGTCATCTTCAACCGCAGTAGAGCTCGGATTAATAGTTTTTCCGCGATTCTTGCTTAGATACTCTAATGCTTAGACGCAAAGCTGAAATTTGGCGAGATGCTAAAAAACCTGTTTTTGTTTCTTGGTGAGAAAAACTCCCAACAGTGAACCACGGAGGCAAGCCGAATGGGCTTCTCAAGCGCCGCTGCAGTGATGATGGGATGGTATGGCTTCATGAATTCAGCTCGCAAGGGCTAGCTCGCCGATAAACTCAATTCCTGTAAGCAAAAGCAGTGCTGCTGCAGAGCCGACGATAATGGCCCCAATACCTTGGGAGCCGTAGCATATGAAAGAAATCCATCTGGTGACAATAATCGCACATGCCTTTTCTCTCCCGATTCCCGAGGTTTGGATTCGACAAGTCTAAAGTGGCGAGGATCTACTACTAAGATCTTGCTTCCCTTCCTGGCGGGAAGATCTGTGACTGACTGGCTGCGCCTGTGCGTGGGAAAATTGCACTTGGTATTTTTTGACACAAGTGTAGGAATCCAACAATATGACGGCGACAGCTTCCCGGTCCTGACGGATGGGGGCAAGATCTCTTTACTGTTGACGGTTAGATTCCCGTCCTTAGCTAGCTAGTCGGATCCCTCACTCTGCATGATACGATAAGACCGAAATACAATCAACAATCTCCTGCACTGTACTACGGCACCATTCATGAGACGATCCTGTTTACTCCCTCTCTCCTGCGGCTGAATCATGATGCAGGATATGAGTATATCTTGATTATTATAATTCCGTAAGCTCTGTTGTCCGCATTCCCCTGGGCATTATACGGGCCGGGAGAGAAAGCCGAATTATGTTTAGGTGCTTTTCTCTATCCTTTATCGGTATCTAGTGGAGTGTTGGTATACAATCGTATACCGTGACCTGCATCCTGGAATGCTATTCTATGACTACGATGGGCGAGAATCCGCCTATTGATACTACACGATAATTTACGTAAGTGACAACTGATCCTCTGCATCGCTGAATCATGAAGATCAGTAATATAACCACAGCATAGAGGTTAAAATATTTCATTGGTTTATCCTTATCTACTGACGTGACAGTGATCATAAGACGAGGGCGGTCAAACCTCCCCGTGACGTTGGTATCTTGGCCTTAGGCTCGGTAGCATATACAGAGTTTGATCAACAGGGTGCTTACTGGGTTATATAATTATTCAGTCAGTATCGATTGGCGAAATGAAACGAAACGAAATCCGGCTACCCTAAAGTTTGTAGGCGATGTACCTATTTACTCGGGAATAGAATGGGGCAGGGGAATTGGAGAGAAAGGGGGGGCGGAGGGCTACTTCACAATGGGACTTGATCGGACCCAGCTGAGTGGAAGGTTACCTAGGGTAGGTACCAGAGATATGTTTCCTGGGACCACAAAATGTTTACTTGACCTTGTATGCTCATGTAGTACAATTCTATTTTTGTGAGTCTGGCTTTTATTTACATCTTCTATGCTATGTTATGACACTTTCTAATATGCTGCGCTCCATACAAGGCCTAAAATATGCTCGTGGGCGGGGAGCTAGACTCCTCCGAGTTATACCGCCCGTATCTCTCGGGCTTTCCTTTTCCACTCATTATTATCAATCAATTACTCCAACAATTGCCCAAGGGGTCTATTAATATTCCCACTTCTTATCTGGCACATTATATCCCGTGATCAAAAGGGAACAAATCCTAATCAATGCCATCGCATAAATGGCAAATACCCCATCAAGTGCAAGTTTCAGTTACATCTATGCCTACAAATACCCCCCTGGGGCCCCACCGAGCCATCACATTCCTCAAGGTTTGATGGGATATTTCAAACACATCGTATTGAAAAGTACAAGGAAAGAAGCATCGGGACCCTCATGCTCGAACGTGATTAGGCAATCGTCCCGCACACCTTTGTGCGAACCAGGGGTTGTGATTGTGGTGGTGGGCCCAGAAGCTTGCCATTCGTCAAATGTCCCTAGGCCGTGATTTTGGAGGGGAATTCGCCACCTAGCTGTGTTGTGGTACGTTACAATGCAATGGGTTCGATTAAATTTGTACCACGCAATATGTCAATGATCTCCCTCCAGCAGCAGCTAGCAGAAAGGTAGCAAGTAGCTTAATTAATTAATGGTAGCCTTAAGGCAACCGCTGCAGGTACCGTCTGCGCCGGCACATACGTACATATGCTCCACCTACATAAATCTACGCACGCAAAGTGCGGGGCCCAGATATCAACCGTGGCTTCGGGCATGATACCGAAATCGCAAAGATAGGCCGGAAGTATTTCTTTTTTTTCTCTTTTTTTTCTGTTTTTCATTTTTCATTTTTATACTTTTATAAATATTATGCTTATCCTAAATTAAGCAAGTCTCATTTTATTTTGATCTAGCTGACTTCAAGCTAGTTGATATTTCATGTGCGCACATACTCGTGCGTTGATTGCATTTGAAAACTTAGAATTTTGTGTTTGTAGACTTCCGACCTTTCAATTAACGAGTGAGTGCACATGTATTAATATTGTTGCGCACACAGTGACAGTAATCTCATGATCATGTACCTACCTTTCTGTATGAGCGCTTAGACATCTGAAATGAAAATCATTAGGCTACTATGTAAGTAAATTCTCCTACGTAGCTACTAGTTGCAATGATCGGCCTAAGAAAAAATAAAAATCACCCGGCTGTCCGTGGTTTAGGGTTCTGATTAATATTGATCCTACTATACATGTATGTGCTCAATCTATTTTTGCAACCAGTCGATCCTACATGTAGCCGGTCACTAATCAGCAGGGCCCAGGCCGGGGATCAGGAAAGGAGCCGCACGCAATTCTTGGCATTTTCGCCGTGTTTAATGACCGTTTGAATTGAAGATCGAGCTGTGGTTGTGGTGATGAGGCTCCGGCCCAATCACGAGAGGTCGATGCATGTTTCACACGTGGAATGGAGGCTCAATAAAAGGTCCCACGTTGGGTGAGGTTCTAGCGGCGACGTGGGGAGAATCACAGAATATCACTCGTTAGGCCTGGGCTGTGCGAAGGATGACTTGGTGAGGGCCCCTACAGGCGCATATCTTATAGGTTTGGGGGGGGGTTATATGCCCTGATTGGATTTATGGAAGCTATTTAGGGATACCGTGAGCCACACTCACTACTTGTAAATTCCTGAGGAAACAAACTACTATTTTACCCCCAGTTGCTCCGTATAGCCAACTAGTACTTGAAACATAATTTGTTTATGTTTCCGAAGCGGGCTAATGCAACGTCGACTATCAATAGTCCATCAACTGATCTACTTTTCTAGGAATAAGATGGAATGTAGAGTTGACCCAGCACTCGTCTAAAGATATTGCGCCTTACAAGTACATACATGTATGTACATGTGTGTCCGCTTCCCAAGTAACAATGCCATAATGGGCTAGCGTTTAGATCTGATAAGACACTTGGCGCCGCTTGTTAAGCGGATGTTTTTTTCGCTCCTGTTATTCGCTTTGAATTTGTGGGGGAGGGGGGAGGGGATCGACCGAGGGTAAGAGTTACCTGGGATGCGAATCCGCAGGGGACAGGGAGCGGAACCGCGGTTCCTACTATACTGCCACATTTACCTTATTGCGACTTCATGCTAAGTACTCCGGTGTCTCTGGGTGAGTCACAAACAGTGACTCGGAGAGAGCTTGAGTAAAGTTTCTTCGGCTTGATCCGTCTTTTTCTGTGTACTTTTCCTAAATGTTCCTAGAAAGCTCGGAATAGTTATTTTTGGGTCATCTGTATATAACTTCCGTTCATGCGCAGGGATCTACCTGCAGCGGGTATTCTGCAGATCCATCCGCCCTGTTACTAGCAGCCACGCTCCTCCTGTAGAGGCCATCAGGCATCTCTCGGCGTTTTAATAAACATATTGACGTCGACGTGAGTCAAGAAAATTCTCGGAAAGACAGCATGGCCTTTGTTCCCGCGAGTTTCCGGAGGTCATAAGCTCCCATTAGAAATAACTGCCTAGATGTTTCTCCAATGTGCCGAATTGTCATCAAAAACCTCGGCCTTTGAAAAAAAGATGCCTTGCGGGACGTTAAGTTGTCACGTTTCTATATTCTGTATTTTTGGGTTTCTCCGGCCGGTGAACAACTGGAATGTTGGACCAGAACTCATGATGCCAGGGTTGCTGAGAGCATGAAACACGAGACCAATGTTTCTTGGTAGTGGAATTGATAGTGTAGAACTTGTTTATTTTTTGACTCTTAGTTGCATTGTGTCCTGAGAGGAGGTGGCCACTATCATTGACCTAGGGGAAGGTACATGTAGTGACTTGGTCCCGGCCGGGATTTCTCTTGGCCATTGTTCAGAGGTAGTTTTGTGATGGTGACCTTATGCAATTGTCCAGGACTTTGAATTGACCGCTCTGGTGTCTTTATTGAGAAAGGGGAAGACAATCGCAATGTGTCCATCTTTTGTGTTTCAAGATGATATCGAGTGAGGAGCTGTGAGTCGGGCTAGGCGCGCGTACGCAATGCCGCGAGCTTATCAGCCCTAAAACGAAGTCGGGGGTTGCAATAGTGGCCTCTTATAATATTAATACCCAGTAATTTATCATGGCCATATAGAGGGGGTCCTCACGTATGATTTACCACAAAAGCCTCTCTATAACCGGCCTGGTATACTCTAAACCCCAAAGCTGGAACGTTGGCGTACACGTAGATAAGCCCACATCCCACCTATCATGGCGGACTGTTGTGTGCGACGTGTTGGATACCCCCCACAGACATCTTTAAGTGGCTACAGTAGGGAGGGAAGGATTCGGAGTGGTTCTAAGTGCCGGTGCGAGCTGCAGAGAGCGGGATGAGCTCTGGTGGTGTTGTATTTGTTTAATTCATTAATTTCATGCAGATGGTGGTGTGTTGCGCTGTGTGGAGTCGGACAAGCTAGTCTCGGAGAATAGCTGGGGACGGTGGTGTGTTTTGGGGGCTCTTGCTATAGATGTGAAAGCGAAGTGGGATGAGCAGAGTGGGGATGAGCAGAGTGGGGATGAGCGGAGTGGGGATGAGCGGGCGGAGTGGGGATGAGCGGAGTGGGGATGAGAGCGGTGTGGATTGATACGATTGTTATAGGGTGGCAGGGAATGCTGCCCGCAACTTGCATCCAAGCGGGAAGGAGCGGAGACTCACCGGGCCCTGGCATGCAGATTAGACCCGCTCTAGATCTCTTGAGTACGTAGTAGCGAGATTACATCTTCCCGCATCCCGCCTTTCGTGGTTCATAATTCACTTCCCAAGAGGTATCGACAAGCCACGGTAGTGTAGTCGGTTAGCATACCTCCCAAAAGTCAGCCTGTAGGTGACACTGTTGTGAGGGAGGAGACTGGGGTTCAAATCCCCACCGAGGCGTCATTTAAAACTTTTTTTATTTATTTTTGAGGGGAGGGGGGGAGAGGGGGCTCTTGGTGGTGTACTGCTAAGTTTTTGTTGGGTTAGTTAGGGTTTTAGATCTTCATGTTTCGAGCATTTATGAACTGCTATAACTGTAGTCATTTATAGTGCCAGAAACGTACATTGTTCGAGTGTAGAGTTATTATTACTACCGTCCCAAATGACCACTACTCGCGGAGAGTTCAGTGAGTTAGTGATACCTTTGATGCAATATCTGTATCTCTCCCACGAGCGTCTCAGGACCGTTAGACACGCCATTCAGGCCCGACGCGCAATTATTCGTCCATGAGTGTTTGATGTGGGTTAGGGTTAGTAACACGTGCGATCACTCGGTTTTACCAAGAGTAGTAAATGCTACTATTTATAGTACGCGCGCGCGCGCACTGATCAAGACAAAGGCCGTACATACTACTTACGCTCTGCTGTCAACAACAACGACGAACTCTAATAAACGGTTTTCTTGTTTTTGGCCCTGTCCTTTTTCCCAGGTAGATACTAGATACTTCTTGTTTGGCCCCCCTCCCCACGCACATCTATTGGACGAATGGATTGTTTGGCAACAGGGATCGATCCTGGCCGGATCAACATCATCACCAGATTTACGTCACAGCTTCATGATCAGCGCGAAACAAAACCAGTTTCTGGCGGGGGAGGGGAGTTGTGGTTAAAAGAGCTGTAGCGTTCCTCGCCCGTTGCGCTAGAGCTACGCCTATGCCTACACCTACATCTACACCTTCTGCTCATATACGCACCATCATCAGCATCATCATCGCAGCCAAGTAGTGGTACTACGACGTCTTCGGGTCGATTTCGAGATATATATATATATATATATTATATATCGAATCGCAACACGAATCAAAAAGGAATCAGAAAAAACAACCAAAATACCAAAACCCAAAACCCAAAACCCAAAAAACCCCAAAACCAAACCACCAAACCACCAAAACCAAAACCAAAACAGCAAGCATGGGCATGACCAAGACCAGCTCCTTCACGCCCACGCAGCACGTCTCGCTCGTGACGCTCCTGTGCCCCGAGTACGCGCCCGCGCTCTCCTTCTACGCCGGCCTGCTCAACTTCACGATCCAGGAGGACAGCACGCACGACGACGACCCGTCGCGGCGCTTCATCGTGCTCACGCCGCCCAAGCTGTGCCAGCTCGCGCCGCAGATGGGCCTTCTCGTGCAGCGGGCCGTGACCAAGCGCGACCGGCGCGCCGTCGGCAACCAGGCCGGCGACGCGGTGTTTATGTTTCTGGAGGTGGACAACTTTGACGAGGCGTTTGGAAAGATGAAGGGCATGGGCATCGAGTTTGAGGACGAGGAGCCGCGCCAGGAGAAGTTTGGGAAGGCGGCGCTGTTTAGGGATCCGTTTGGGAATAGGATCAATTTGGTGGATAGGCCGTGTAAGAGGATTGGGAGCCTGTATGCGCAGGACTGGACGGCGGTGAGGTGAGTGGACCAGGTTGTAGGGAGGTAGGTAGGTGGGTAGGTAGGTAGGTAGGTTTGAATTCGTCGTCGTCGTCGGTGCGGTGCGGTGTTCCTTCTTTGTCGGGATGATCAGTGGCTGATTGGGGTAGTGTTGAACCATTCGTAATTGAGGCGGGCTGCATAGTGATAGTAATGGTCCTGTAGTTTTACAAGTGGGGGCGGGAGGATGATATCTTACTATATACTCTGTACCTTACTTTACTGTATTGTATACGTATCTGAATGTCCCATAAAGCAATTTCTATCTAATTATCCGCACGATCAAAGATAGAATCGAAATAAAAAAACCCCCCACACGAGAGTGCATGAGAGGACGGAAAAAAGAAACCCTAACCCACAATGACCAAAGCCACGCCGCAACCATAGCTACACAGCTCCCTGAATTTGTAGTCCTTACCGATGAAGGGGACGAGGCCAGCACACACACACACACACATATATATAATCAATTCCCCACCGTGCACCGCAGCCGAGCGAGAGCCGCGCCGATAGCGGCCGATCCGCGAAGAGAGAAAGAGGGCTGGCCAGAGAGAGAGAGGGAGAGGGTTGCAGCCTTGCCGCGCACACGCCGGGGATAGAATTGATTGCGCACCCGGCCTGGATCGCAAGAGAGAGAGCGCCCGTGTTGCGCCGTAGTATGGATATCGCACTGTCCTGGTTATGTATGGAGGCTCTACATGGGGTGGGGGCAGAGGGCTAGAAGGGCAGGCAGGTACGTCGTAGATGCTAATTAAACATTTCTACGGGGGGTGGTGGATGCGTGGTGGGTACTACATACATTTAGCTAGGTCACACTGCTTTCATTTCATGGTGCGGCCATGTGCTTTCTATTATGGGGAGGGGGAGTGTGTGGAGGCTCCAAGAGTGGAGGGTGGGCGCGTCATGGCATGTCACTCGGTTTTGTGCGGTGGGTAGTGGCGGTCGGAGTGGGTGGTGGAGTCTGGAGGGGAGTGCTTGGGGGTGTGGAGATAGTGGGGATGGTGGGGATAGGGGGAATACGGGGCGAGGGATTGGTTTTGTGAAAGGGGGGGGGGGGGGGGGCTCTTGGTACGCTCGAGACTGATATGGCGTTCGAACCATAATTCCACTACCACCCCCCCCCCCCTACGGTGGCCGAGGTCTGCTGCAAGTATACGATAGTAGGGATGGAGGCCCCGTCCCCCGAACGCTGGGAGCTTGGTAGGGCCGGGTGGGATCGTGGTATATCAGGTTTCCCTGTATATATATATATATACATATCATCTTTCACATTCGTAAACGACCCTCCGCGTCTACGGTCTACCCAGTGCCTAGATGTATGTATGGTATGTATGGTATGTATGCAGTCACCACCCACCTGCCATCTGCCATCTGCCAGCCAGCCAGCCAGCCAGCCGGGCCAGTGTGCCGCGCGCGCGCACCGGGCCGCCGACGACAGGGGTCCGCCAGCCACCAGCCAGCCAGCGGCCGCTTTGGTTTGCGTCCATTTTATTTATTTATAGCACGGGGCACGATGGGCTGGGACTTGCAATACGACGCGGAGGGGGGGACGCACATCACCGGCACGGGCTGGCACGGAGAGACTGGGCGGCCAGATGTAGGGACATGTAGAATAGTTGTCAGGTTTGGATCGATGGGTTGGGAGGGCGCCAGTATAGTATATAGCAACAGGGCCGCCAGCCCGTCCCATGGACGTGCGTATCTACTTGTGCCTGTAGCTACAGGCGGTTGCGGGTGTCCTCTGGGAAGGTAGGTGTGTAGCTATAGGTACATACATGTGATATCGGTACTCTACTCCAGTCCATCACGGGACTGGCGAGATTGGGCTGGCCGAGTACACACAAGCGACTGGCCGACTGGGTAGCTAGCTACACACATAGGTATAGGTAGATATAGTAAGGGCAGGCACACTCGGTCGGTCGGGCGCGAGCTCTTTGGCCCGCTGGGGTGGGACAGCTGGGGGACAGCTGGGGATGGGATGGGATGGGCGTGCACTCATCACATCGACCATACGGCCGGCGATCACCACAGCACGCCGGGGGAGGGGAGGGGAGGGGGCGCAGGGCAGGAGGACGGATATCGAACCACGCCACAACCACACCCTCCCTCCCTCCCTCCAGCTGGATGGCCGATCGAATCCGCAGGAGGGCGTCCCAGCACGCGCACACTCACCTACCTAGAGTACCTACCTACCTACATACCTACATACACTACACATTCTACACTACACTTGTAGTACACTACACTATCTGCGCCCCGGGCGCCGGCGGGCCAGTTCCCAGACCCACCCACCCACCCAATCACCGCTCCTGCCCCCCCCTCTGCTCCCACTTCGCACCCATCTCACACCTCGCGTGCAGATACAGAGAGAGAGAGAGAGCGCTCCAGGCCCCCCCCCCTCTCAGACCCAGACCCCGGACCCGCTCCGTGGTGTCGATCTCCCGCGGGGGAGGAGGGGGGCGTCCAGCCGGGGCCGCCGGGATTCGCTCGGCTAGCGGGCTTGGCGCGAGGAGGAAGGAGAGGGGAGAGAAAGAAGGCAGGAGGGCACGTCATGGGTTGCCGCGGCAATAGTTACCGTGCCTGGGTTGGCGCATGGGGGCAGAAGTGGAGGGAGGGAAGGGAAGGGAAGGGAAGGGAAGGGAAGGAAGGGAAGGGTGGAAGAAGGAACCCGCCGGGGCGCGCGGCGGTGGCGCCGTGGAGTGGAGTGGGTGGGTGAGTGAGTGAGTGGGTGAGTGGGTGGGTGGGTGGGTGGTCACTGGTGGTGGGCTGGGGCGTGTGGTTGTTGTTGTGAGTGTTCTAATAATGGGTGTGGGTGGGTGGGTGAGAGTGAGCGAGGTGAGGTGAGGTGAGGTGGGCAAGTGGGAGAGTGGGAGAGTGGGCGCGCCCGTTTCAAGATGCGCGGTTGGAGGGCTCAGGGGGGGGGGATGGGAGGGCATGGTTTGTTTGTTCCCGAGGCTGAGAGAGAGACACCATGGGAGAGATGACAGGACAGACAATGGTCGGGTGTTGGTTGGGGTGTTGGTTGAGATTGATTGATTGATTGCTGCCGGCGATGGGCGAGGACGCTGTGGGCGCTGGTGCAGTTGACGGGGTTGGCTGTAGACGCCGCATCTGAGCTGGGGGTGTGAAGCGGAGGTGGAGGGAGTGGATGTACTCTGTGTGTGTATGTGTGTGTATGTTGTATGTACTCTATGTATGGCTGTATGTATGCATGTATGTAGTATGTAGGTACATGTGTACCTGTGTATGTACCGCAGTAGAGTATACCGCAGTGTGTGTGTGTGAGTGTGTGTGTATGTACTACATATGTACCCCAGGCACAGCAGGCACAACAGAGAGTGCGCATGCCATACATACAGCAATGGCAATGGGGCAGTCGGAGGAGGAGCTGGAGGAGGAGGAGAGGAGAGGAGCCAGAGTACATGTAGGCAGGGTACATGTAGGTACTGGCAGAGAAAGTAAGTACACGATACCATGTACTGCCCGTGCCTACATGTACACAGAGGAGAGGATACACAACACGGCCGATGACGACGACGGCGACGCAGCTCAGGTAGCTGTAGCTGTAGCAGCAGCTGTGTGTGTTGTTGTTGTTGTTGTTGTTTTTGTTGTTGTTGTTGCTGTTAACGTTGCTGTTGTAGTAGTAGTATTAGTAGCAGTAGCAGTGGTAGCGGTGGTAGTTGTGGTCGTGGTCGTGGTCGTGGCCGTGGCCGTGGTCGCGATACTGCCTGCTCTGGCGGAGGAGCACCTTTGTCGGCGTGGGGAGTGAGGCAATAACGATACTATACTGCTCTCCTCGTTTCTTATTGCAACGACCGCTCTCGACAGGTTCCTCTCATTCTATTCCCTCTCTCTGTATTTATTTATTCCATACCCGCGCATGTTTTCTTTTACCGTCTGTCGGTCCGGCAATGCCAATGGCCACCACCACCACGACCACCACCACCCCCAGTGTCCACCACCCACCCACCACTGGGCCACCAGGGCCACCACTGCTGGTAGGGCCACCACCCTCCTCTCCCTCCCTCCCACACACACCCACACACTCGGACACTCCCTCCCCCCCCCCCCCGGTCTACGCGCCTTACCTAGTCAGTCTACGGCTTCGCCGCACATGCATCTCCTCTATGGTCAGCTTGGCTTAGCTGCTCCGCCCTTGGGGGAAGAGGCACGCCCACCCAACCCACGTCCGGCCGCTCTTTTTCCCCCCCCCCCCCCCGCTTGCGTTGGGGGTTGTGTCTTTGCCCATTCTACGTGTGCGCTCTCTGCCACCACCCCCTCTCCTCTCCTCTCCTCTCTCCTCCTCCCCCCTTCTATTTCTCTATCTCTCCTCTCTCTTCTTCCCTCTCCTCCTCTCCTCTCCCCCTTCCCTTCCCTTTCCTCTCCTCTTCTTCTTCATCTGTCCTTCCACCCCCTTCCTCTTCTTCTTCTTCCTCTTCCTCCTCTCTCTACATCTCGACATTCTTCTTCTTCTTCTTCACGTTAATAGCATTCTCGCGCTCTCTCGAGGTATTATAATCCCCCCATCTCCATACCTATAGCCCCCCCAGATCTATCGCGATCTTCTCCCCCACTCCCCATTCTGCGCTGTCGCCTCGGTGGCCGTCCTCTCCTAGCGTGTTGTCGCGGTTGTTCTCTGTCCCTCTCCACCACAACCACACAACCACGCAACCATCCCCCGTCCCCCTGTCCCCCCCGTTCCCCGTTCCCCGTTCGCCGTCCTCCCCCTCCACCCCACCCCCCACCCCCGTCCTTTCCAACACCAGGCACAATTGCTGGCCTACTGCATACCGCAACCTCAGCCATCGCTCTACCCCTTCCCATACACACACGTTGTTCACGCCCACACAACACGCATCACGTCCATTGCCCAATCTCGTGCACGTACTCACTCCGTGTCGTAAAGTAACAGGCTCTCTCTCGATCTCTCTCTCGATCTCTCTCTCTCACTCCTACTTGCACGCTCACAACAACAAGTCCCCCCGTTTCTACACATACTGTACTGTAGGCTAGGTGCTAGACAACACGCACTCTGATCATTGCCCTGCCCAATCTTATCCTATTGGAGATATACATATAAATACATCCACCACCACAATCATGGCCGCCAGCCCGTCCACGCCCCCCCCGCTGCTAAACTCCATCGCCGTCAGCAGCGCGCCCACCCCGTCCTCGATACCCGCAAAGCGCCCCCTCGAGACCGCCTCCACCTCGTCGACGGCGACGACAACGTCCTCAAACTCGTCGACAACCTCGGCGTCCTCGAGCACCTCGTCCGTGGCCGCCAACACCGCCAACACCGCCAACACCCCCAACACCCCCAACGCCAACAGCAACAGCAACAACAACAACAACAACACCAGCACTCCCAGCACCACCACCACCACCACCACCACAACCGCGACCCCCACCACCCCCGCCACAACTGCTGCGGCGGCCGCCGCCGCCGCCGCCGCCGCCGCGGCCACGCCGCAGACAAAGAAGGTTCTCGAGCGCAACCAGGCGTGCCTGTCGTGTCGCTCGAGGAAGCGAAAGTGTGATGTGAGTCGCGCGTCCCCAGTGACGTGTGTGTGTGTGTGTGTGTGTGTGTGTGCCATGCTAACGTCAATGACTGCAGGGCGGGAAACCCACGTGCAGTGCCTGTGACAGGCTCGAGAGACGGTGCGTCTACTCGACCGGGGGACTGTCCACCGTGACAAAGATCCACTCGTCCTCGTCGTCCTACCACGCCAGCAGTAAGTGTTTATCCTCCATTCCTGCCTGTACAGGGGCCGGGGTCTAACGGGAACAGAATCAAACAACTCAACCCCCAGCTCAAACACGAGCCGATGGGTGCCGCCGGCCGTCAACACAAACATCGAGGAGGCGCACCCGCTGGTCATCCACGGGCCCTCCCCTCGCACCGCGCAGCCGCCCACAACGCCGCCGATGCTCTCCGCGCCCACCTCGTCGCAAAACACCTTCACGGCCATCAACCACGGCTCGTCCTCTCCCCCGGCGGCGCGCCCCAGCCCGAGTCCGAGTGCGCAGCTAGCACCGACAAACGGGAGCCAGCGCCACTCGCACGAGCCTCCCGCGAAGCGTCCCCGCTCCACCGAGGCCCCACTGTCGTCGGCCAACCTCTTCACGGCCCACTTCCTGCAGGCGTCGCCCTTTGCCGGCAGCGACAGCGAGATGGGATGGCCCGAGTCCGCCATCGGCGAGATCGACACCCCGGACGCGGACTTTCCCTCGCCGGCGGCCCTCACCGAGCTCGTCGAGACCTTCTTTGAGCAGATCCACCCGTTCATGCCGTGTCTGTACCGCTCCGCCATCATGGCCGACATCGCCGCCGGGGGCCCCCTCGCGCGCCCCAACCCGCTCTCGTACGTGCTCGCCTCGCTCGCCGCGCACATCAACCCGTCGCCGGCCATCTCGGCGCTGTCCGCGCCGTGGGCCGCCGCCGCAAAGCGTGGCTTCGACAACGCCGTCACGCGCGGCAACTTTACGCTCCTGAACGTGCAGGCCGCCGTCTACATCTGCCTTTACTGCCTCGTCACCGCCGAGATGGCCGAGCTGTGGCTCTACCTGGCCAAGGCCTACCGCATGTGCACGCCGCTTGGGCTGCACGAGATTGATTCGCCGCGGCGCGATGGCCGCGAGGGCCGCGATGGCCGCGCGGGCGTGGGTCCGCTGGCGAGGAGCGAGCAGGAGCTGGAGGAGAGGCGCAGGGCCGTGTGGGCCGTGTTCATGCTGGATAGGCTTGTTTCGTGGGCGCCTGGGTGGCCAATGGTCGTCGACGAGAGGGTGTTTTGCGTCAACTTTCCCGTGGACGAGGCTGTTTTCCAGAGCGGCGAGATTGAGGTGTGTTTTCCCCGTGAGTCATGGGTGAGGCGATGATGTACTGACTTGCTCTTGTGCGTGTGTGCAGCAAATGTCGCATATTGTGATTGAGCCGTTTGCACACCATCTCTCGGATCTCATCACGCCGGCGCAGGCCTCTGCGCCCCCAAGAAGCCCATACCACTACGTCCGCAAGCTGTGCATCCTCCTCGGACACATCATCGCGCACACGCACTCGCCACACTCGCCCACACGCGCGCAGTTTGACGCGCTCGAGACAACACTCGCGCGCTTCCGCCTGTCGCTGCCACGGCAGTACCGCTCCATCGCCAACCTCCCCTCCAGCGAGCTCACGCACGTTGCGCAGCTCAACCTGCTGCTGCACGTGTGCACGATCCTGCTGCACGAGCCGGGCTCCGAGGCTGCGCAGGCGGCCGTCGGCAACATCATGGCGGGGCTGAAGATGCTGGTCAACTGTGCGACGGAGGAGGGCGGTGCGCTGGCAAACCCGTTTCTGTGCGGGGTGCTCTTTGTGGCGGGGCGGATGCTGGCCGTGGGGTACCGGGAAGGGCGCGCGGGGCGGGCGGAGGTGGATCTGGTGCTCGAGGTGCTGGAGAGGGGGCGTGAGTGGTGGCCCGGGTTGGCGGGGCGGTATAGGGATGTGGTGGGGGCCGAGGTGGGCAGGTAGAAGTAGTTTTTCTTCCTTTTTTTCTTTTTTTGGAGTGAAGGGTGTGCTTTTATTTGTAGGTGGCGGCGGCGGCGGCGGCGGCGGCTTTTTTTATGGTCGTTCCTTTCTGTAGTTTTCTTCTTTCTTCCAAGACTCTTGACTTTTTTTCTTTACTTTTTTCTCTTTGTGCGTCTTTCTTTTCCTTCTCTTTTGGTTGCTATATTGTCTTTTAAGATCTACGTGTGTGAATGTGAATGTGAATGTGAATGTAAGTGTGCGTGAGCATCTGTGTAGTCTTTTTTTCTTCTTTTTGTATCTCCATTTTTTTTCCATCTATGCTCCACAAGTATCGTGCTTTCCTATATTATGTAGTGGTATTGGACGGGGGTCGGTCGGCTTTTTGTCATTGTTCTTGTGCGGTTCCGTGCGTGTGTATGTGTGCGTGTGGCGGGGGAGGAGCTATGAATGACGAAGATGAGGATGAAGAAGAATCACATGGGGGGGGTGTGAGGTGGGAGGTGTTTTTCACGGACATGTATTATTAGCTGGCTATTGCTGTGTTGCTTCTTCCTTTGCGATTGTGGTGGTTTGGGGGTTTGGTTTTATTTTGTTTGTTTTGTTTTGTTTTACTATTCTTTTGTTGCCTGTTTGTTTGTTGGTGAGTTGCTTGTGGTCTGTGGTCTGTGGTTTGTGGTTTGTCAGGGGTGAGATATATGAAAATACACGGATTTGGGTCTGGTCTTTTTGGTGTGCTTGCTGGTGTGTCGTGATGTGATGTGTGTGTGTGATGTGTGTGTGCGTGCGCAGGGGGGAGGAACATGGGGGTGGAGGGCGGTGAGTGATGGGCTGTGATGGACTGGGCTGTAAATGCGCGCGGCCTGCAGCGTACAGTACCAAAAAGGCGGGTGGATCCAGTACCGCACCTAGCAGAATACCGCAAAACTACGGTATTGCTACGGTATTTCTACGGTATAATATTTAGAATTCCGATTTAATTCGGAAGTTTTAAACAATTCCGTATTGATACAGTACGTATTACATCCCCTTTTTTGGTACTGTATATATGCCTGCCCGGGCTGGCCGTAGAGCGGATGTGTACCTACATGTATACATGCCGTTCGTTGCGCGCAGGAGGTTCACACTTCACAGACAGCTACGGCTACGGCGGGTATACGTATATAATATATACCTACCTACCTAGCTAGCTAGCTAGCTAGCTACATGGCTGTGTATACATGTAGATACTTGTAGCTAAGCCGTCCATCCATCCATTCATCCATCCCTCTTGTCCTTGTCCTTGTCAGTCAATCAATCAATCAACAGGCTTTTGCATTTTGCAATTTGCGCTGGCTTTGGTGTCATTTTGCAGAAGGGCAAGGCAAGGCAAGGCAAAGCGAGAAGGCAAGGGGGGCAAAACCTCCTCCTCCTCGACAGACACTTGTGGTGCGGTCTTTATATTTGCACGTTTATACGCTAGCGTAGGTACTACTAGTACCAGGGATCGACGGCACCCCCCACCTCTCTGTTGGGCACGAGGGCCAGGTCCGGCCGGGGCCGTGGCTGGGTGGGTCGCTGTATGTTACTGGTGTTGGGTTCTGTCTGCATGTTGGGGATGGTAACTACATGTAGGTCTTTTATATATGCACATAGGTAGCGTAGATAGATGTTATGGCCCACGGGGCTGTCCGAGGCTGGTAGAGACAGGTGCCTCGTGTGCTCCGTGCGTGCCTTTGCTTGATTGTTCAAGTTGGTGAGGAATAGGTGCTGCCTCGACGAGGCCCGGGTAGTCGGGCTATACACCCGAGTCCGAGTCCGAGTCCGAGTCTCGAGGGAGACAATCCCGAGCCAAAACCAGGACCTTGTTATGGGAATATTACGGACTGACGTACATAAAGAATGCAGGCGGTACTTCTCATTGATATCCTTATTAGAAACACCCGGCTGCAGCCGGCTCCACCGAATATGTATATATGCAGTTGATTCATGATTACATGTACCTAAACCTCGAGGCGGGCAAAACGGTTTGCCGCGAGCATTCACGCCTCGTCGACCCGGGGCAAGTCCTCGGGCGTGGACCACACTAGATCATCATCATAATCATCATCATCATACTAGTCGGAATTGGTATGTATTCTATTCCCTGATTACGACGACCGCACTGCAGCTGTGTACAAAAAAGAATAAACTACATATATTATATATATATACAAATTAAATACAAGTATATACAACGGCTAAAAAAAGACTAAAAAACCGCACCCAAAAAGAAACCCTAACCCACCAAAGAATGGCCCAACCGTAGCTTCGCGGTTCCCGCTTAAAAAAAATTTTAAGCGGGGAAACCGAGAAAAGGCCATATCCCCAGTTCAAAGGAGAACTGTGGGATAGTGGGCCACATTGAGGGTAACTCTGCAGCAGGTCCCATCCGTTCCCTTGCCAAGCAGGTGGAGGGGTCGCGTTGACGGCCAGACAGTGTGGGGTTCTCTCTCACGACAGATCTAATTAAAGATCTGCTGCAGGAGGGAGGCCACACGGACTGGTCTCAACACGAACCCGCTCTCACCTGCCGTCAGGCAAGGGGAAGGGGGGGGAGCCATGCTCGCATCGTTCCTGGAGAACAGCAGAGGGTCGGGGAGCGGCGCTGCTTATATTGATCTGGCCCCGAGTCTGCCAAGGAAATTTTGGCCGGTCGTAGGGTGCAGAGAAAGGGTTGGGGGGGAGTGCCGAGTTCACTGATCTGATAAGATAATTGCCTATGTGCAGTGTCTATCTATGTGCAGTGCATTATCGACACTGAGAGTTGGGCTTGGCAGGCCAGGACTGGAAGTATGCGTATGTGGTATGTGTCCCGATCTGAGGCGGTTCACTTCATCTGGGGGGAGGGGGGGTGTCCGTGAAATCATGGAAGATCACTCGGCTAAATGCTACATTTTCAAACCGCGTGGGATAGAAATGGGTTGGCATGATTTGGAAAAGGTATGTGTATGTATACGTAACTAAGCTATGTACACGCAACTAGCTGGCTACATGTAGCTATAGAGGAACAGCACGTCAGATGTAGATACTGTGCTTGGGTATAATATGGGCCACGGTCCGTTCTGTGCTGAAGTTGTGTGTAGGTACATGTATGTATAGAGAGAGAGGGGGGAGAGGGGGAGGGTGAGTGATGGGCTGTGACGGACACGTATGATATGATGGATGAGCACTATATGTACATAGTAAGTGCGTACGGTAGTCGTGGCGGTTTTAGATGGATGGATTGATGGTCTGGTCTGGTGTGGTGGGGTCTGGTACGGGACGGTGGTGATGGTGGTGTGGATGGAGCAGAGAGAGGGCCATAGTGTGGTATTTGCGTATGCCTGTGGAAGGAATTAATTAAAATAGTATGGACATGGATGGACATGGAGGCTGTATACATGTATCTATAGGTACGGTTACGTGTGGGGTGGGGTGGGTACATGGACCTACATAAAGATTGCGCGCACACCGAGTGATTATTTGTGATTGTGATATTGACGGATTGGTTGGTAATTCGTTTATGTATTAGTCACTGTACTTGTGTGGCCAGTGGTTCTGTGATATGGTGGGGGTGAGATATAGATGTGTGGATGTGATGGCCAGCAGCCGGCGGGTGTGCGGTTATGAGGGATTGGTTGGCGGGGGTATGGTGTTTGCGCGTGTAAAGATCGCGGGGGAAGATCGCGGGAGGCGGGATGCGGGATCGAGTGGGTGGCTTGACGTGTGCCAGCTAGAGTACATGTAGTGGTTTGGTAGCTGTGCTGTGCGTGGGTTCCTGCCAGACCTGTATATAGTGCATCTATGTATACATGTATCTATAATAGCACTTCACTCTCTCTCACTCATTCTCATTGCAACACTCACCACAAGCACAGCTGCAGCCACATAGCTTGCAGGCTGGGTCCTGACTAACGCGGTATGTGCTATACTTATTGCAACACCACAACGCGGCACAACACCCAGTGCGCGGCAGTGGAGCTCGTGGTGTACGTACTTGGTTGATATGACTGGCCCGAGTACATTGGTGAATTGCATGCAACACACAATATGTATATTTACATGTATTTATGCGCCGCCGCTAGGTATATAATCACAACCTCATCAACCCCCAAATATCTACATATCTGATGAGTCTGCAGGAAGAAAAGAACAGGATACAGAAACTAAACCCGGGTCCACCTCGAGCTGGGTGCAATATTGGTCTGCAACAGTACGCCCACGTACATAGCTATTTTCGCGTGCCAAATCCGTTATACAATTACATTCCTACTAATTAATACTGCCGACCCCGCCCAGGATGAGTTTATAATCTAGGGGGTGGATTGCTATATATATAGAGATCGAAGTCGGCATTAATTGTCAGCTATGCAGGGTGCGGCGGTTGGGGCGTGGGGGGCGGGGGCGAGTGCTGCACCATGATCCAGATCAGACAGCACACCGCATACCTCCTGGTGCGGCCGGCCGGGACAGGGGGGGGAGGGGTGCGGTCGCAATGGGCATGATGTGAACTTTTCCTCCGCTGTTGAGACAGCGGCGGAGCTGATTATAATAGTCATCGAGGTATAAATCTGCTGCGGTTGGCGGGGTTATACGTTCGTTAGGTTAGATATTAAGGCGTGCGTGCCTGCGTGCGCGAGATGAGGGGAGGGTGAGGGAGCTAGATCAGGGGTTCTTCCATTGTGTGGTACAGTCACTCACGGGGTGGAGGCGGATCCTGTCTGATGGCGGTTAGGGATTTGAGGCCAATAGCAGAGTTAAGCCTGGGACGCCAAGTATAAATTACTACGGGAACAACCATCAGGATCCGCCGTCACTTGGTGGGCCAGAATTAATTAAACACAAAAAAAAAAGGGGGGGGGGTGGGCGGGGCGTGAAGGCGTAGGTGCGCGTGGGGTGTGGGTATGTAGATCTAGATGTGAGTGATATCTTATGAAAACGGCTGGCTTACCGGAGACTTTGAACCCGCGGAGATCGGTATCGCGGGATTTTCCAACCCAAATCCGGGGGTTGCCATAGTACCTGAAACCGGGTGGGCCTAATTAAATACATAGATACCTTATACCCGCTTAATGATCGATGATCCAGTGTTCACATGTGGGGGCACATGTGGTAGTGTGTGGTCTTGGCGGCGTGCGCATGGTTGCATGGTTGCATGATTGGTTGGTGAATGGGTTGGATTCTAGTTCCGGAGGTGTTCGATATGCGGTGGGCTTTGGCTACGGATATAAATGGCGGCGCGGGCCGGAATGTTGGAAGTTTGGTACCCCTAGGCACTGTGTTTGCGACACCCGAGCTAGAGATAGCGGTGCCTATCTAATAGCTGGCTAGGATCACGACATTTCGTTTGTTTATGCATAGAATAATGGGGAGGGGGTAATTGGATTTACGCCGAAGTAATTAGGCCCTAGGCCACAGTGTAGTAGGTTTATATGGGCCTGGTCTGGACTCGTCTTGGGTTTCATACGCTGCTTTGAACTGGTTATACGTTGATTTCGCCCTAGTAGGTATATTTGGCTAGGAAAAGAGACAGCGTGGGCAGTACTACATGTATGGATATATATATACATGGCAGGAATTTCTTGTAGACCTTATCTTTGATTTCACTGTATCATCGGTTTGCGGGTACGGGTTGTTTGAGTAATTATAAGATAGCATGAAAGTTGTTCTTGCGATAATAAACTACATGTATATAAGGCCTGGCACTCAATTCACTTCTAAGAACTTGGCCGGCGCGGTCAATCTTTAGATGTGCTAGCCAGAACGGCACAGGGATGTAGATGAGCGAGCGGGGATAAAGGAGTAAACATGCACATGCCTGCAAGCCGGGCGGGAAGGGAAGGAAAGCTAAGATCTGTATGGAATGGAACGAAACGAGATGGAAAAAGAACATAAACAAAAGGGGGTAAGAAGCCGGAAACGCGGGTAGAGTGAGAGTACTTGTAATTGATGGAGTACCAGTACGTTATGGATATTGGAGATCACATAATTAAGGAGTCCAAGTTGAGACCTGGAGGCAAAATGGAATAGAGGAGTAAATATGATATTTGAGGATGGGCACGGGTAACACCCTTTTGGAAATTGGCCCACCATGTACTGTAGTTGCCGGGAGGCGCGGGCGGGCGGTCTGAGGTGTCGCAAGATGCATGCAACGGGTGTTCAGGTCGGCAATTTGGCGGATAAAATGTTGACTTTTAAATCATTGGTTTTTAGGTGCTATCAACCTTTGGTAGTATATTATTGTGCGCTTCGCACGGTTTGAGTATGATTTTCAAGATACATGTACTTTATTGATTACAGTCCTGTAGCTTCATTTATAGCTCTGCTCTAGGCGCGCCAGGCCAGATAGGCGCTGCCGCTACTAGACACCACCGCATGCACAAGCGGCGATAGCGACACAGCTAAATGAGTATGTACAGAGTAACATAGGACTGCGCCATAAGCGTACAGCAATACAGTAGTTATATAAGTTATGTATGGCTCGACCTACCCCCATAATGGTACTGGCGCCTAGGCTAATGGCGGTATTTCCTCTGATCCCCAAGCGAAAAGATTCGTCTGAAGTTGACATACCCGTCTCGTAGGCCTTCTCGCGCCATATGTTGTCTGAGTTATCGTTTTTTAAAACTGCGAAAAAGTCGCTACCAAGTCATTACGTGACACAGTGATGCGCCGCGGCTAAAGTTAGGCGCCAAAGCTGCAAAGGTAACCGGACTAATACTAATTTAATATACCTGAGTGTACTCTAGGTCTATGTTAAGATTCTGAGGATCTTTATAGAGACGTAAGAAGACTTGGTTTTGAAAGTCGAATAACTCGGTATCTTGCTGTAACTTAGTATGATCTTGCTGTAGGGGCTTCGGTAGCCGGGTCTCTTTTTTTTTTACTTTATTAATTACGTGCAGACCGTAGTCTATGGTAATATCGCACTTCCCAGAACTACCCATCTGCCTCCGCCGCCACTCACAGTAACCGTGCCGCACTCCCCAGAACTGCCCTTCTGCCTCCGCCGCCACTCACAGTAACCGTACCATCGTCGAAAAAGACAAAACAAACGAAAAGACAACAAAAGAAATGATTACACTGCCTCTCCTTCTTCCCTGTCCTTGAGTCCTCCCCATCCCCGCGTCGCCTCTCTCTCTTCTTCGTCCTTCTCTTCGTCCCTCTCACCGTTCCCGTGTCTCCACTTTACAGGTAGCCGGGTCTCCCGAAGTGATGTTGGAGAAGGTCATCTTGAATGAGAGATCTTTTCCTGGCGAGTGGCGGGGTGTTACGGTGGTGGTGGGATGTGTAGAAAGTGTTGATGAGAATTTAGATCCCTTCGTGTGTTTTCACTACTGTGAGCTAGTATAGTAGGCAGTTATTACTCGTTAGTAAATGTGACCCTCGTTCTGGGGACCTCTTGTGCTGGGAAGTCACCTACTGTGGCTCCCTCCTATCCCTTTTTCTGGTGTCTTTACAGTCTGTATGTAGCTAGATTTTCTGAATATCACAACGCCGTCGTGAGCCTATTAATATGTCCGTTTTGACTCTGACGAACGATGTTGGCCGCTGCTGTGATCAGTGTCATTTTCGTCGAACGACAGGAATACGAGATGACCTTATTTCGACTAACAGGAGCAGCTATTGATGGTGGTGGTGGGTGAAGAATTAAAACAAGAGCTATATAACATACTTCTCTGCGATGTTTACATCACGCCTTCCATATTGGGTTTGAGTAACAGGTCCTGACGGCTTAAGGATAGAGAACAACAACACCTGTGGCTTGCTGTGGAATTTTGCATTTTCCCGATTAAAAGAGTGATGTTCATGTGCAGTTATATTAACCAGGCCGGCCCTATGGCCTTCAAATTCCAAATATCTATAACTTCATTCGCCAGAGAAAAAACGGAGACACATTATATTATCTAGGCCTACAATGGCGTGGTGATATATCGGTAAGAGGGGCCACAGAACGTGGCCTCATCATCACACAAAAAGAGGTCCCCGGAGAGGGTTAGGTTTGCTAACGAGTAAAAGTTATCTACCGGCTTCCGGTGGTGAAAACACACGAAGGGATATTTTAAGGCCCTCTACCTATTAGGCTAAATACCACGATATCTGGAACGGGCCTATAACGTAGCAATAGTAGATGGAGCAAGGTGTATATGGTTGTACTGATTATGGGGCGGCTACACTTTCAATGGAGCATTAGTACTGCATGTAGACCTAGAGAGTAGAATTACATGTACTTGTAGTTGTACGAACTAGCGGCGGAATTAACTACTTGCAAATTTTGACGTAGTCAGAGACGATGTCTCGGAAATACTGTGACTGGAATCATAAGTACAGCTGGGGTACACAAAATTTGTATATAAAATCAGAAACACCCAAATAATCACTTTAAAATTGCAGTGCGCACGCCTGAAGAAGGGACACAAAATTCTAGAACTCTCTAAACTCCATCTTGATATAATTTCCAATTGCCCTTGGAGAGTTAGAGTTTTCTTTGATGAGGTTGGGTGGCTGCTTCGGGTAGCCCAACATGGCTACTTTCGCTGTAAAAAATGTATATTGCCAAAACCTCTGTCCCAGTACTATACATAGGCGGAAGGCCTTATGGACCAGAGTTCCTCTCATAGGATTAAGTCTTTCTGAGGCAAGTACATGTAATCGATGAGGACACAAACCTACAAACGCAAGTCATGCGCTAGCACGTACTACCTATATAAATTGTGCTAGCTGGTGCGGGTTTGTCTCATACAGCATAAATATATGTATGTACAGCCACTCATCAAAAGTGTTTGTGATTCGGATTTAATGTGATATGTCCGGCTCAAGTCAGGAATCAAAGTGCCCATTGAAATGTTCAAAACCTCAACACAGTAACGGTTAATGGTGGTAGCAGTCAATATTAGATATTCATGGTATTTTTATTCTCTGGCGCTCACTGGATACAACTATATAGATACATTTTAGTTCCTCAATTTGACCGTAAAATCTGGTAAGCCACATCACGCACTGACCAGCTTTGATGTGAATCACGAACACTTTTGATGAGTGGCTGTAGTACCTACTTCTCCCAGCCTCACGAATTCAGGACATATCGCTTCCGAAAACAAAAACACTTCCGAACAAATTGTTTCCAATCCCATCAAATGCTAAAAACTCTATCATGAAAAACGTTAAGAAGACTACGCTACCCTTTCAAGGCCCGGGGGAAACGCCATCTCCAAGAACATCACCCTACCGAGTTCCTCGATTTGCCAGACTCGCTCATCATTAAAAGAGCTTAAATTTTGCACATAACAGACCTTAATTCTCTCTATAGAATAGGTTACGTCATTTTCAAGCTCCTGGCGCCAATTGTCTTGGAAAGGGCGGTTAACACGGTCATATATATGCGCACAAAATCACACCAAGTATCACACACTGCCTTGCACTGGGCCTCAGCGCGCGGCCGCAAGACATTCGTCGTCAGACTCCTCATGCTGGGGGCAAATGTTCATTTCAAAACGAAGGACGAAGAGGGAATGGCCCCACTCCACTCTGCTACCATTTCCGGGCATGGGGACGTAGTTAAGCTACTTCTGGAGAATGGAGTCGATATCGAGGCTAAGAACCAAGAGGGATGGACCCCACTCCTGTGTGTATCAATTACAGGAGGCCATCAACTAGCTAGACTAGAAAAAGGAGTAGATATTGCATCAAGCGGTCAGAAATACCTTGGATGGACTGCACTGCATTACGCTGCAGCGCTGGGGAGGTTTCAAGTGGTCGACCTGTTGATAAAGATGGGTAGTAGGATTGGGGCCACAGATATATTAAGAATAATTCCCAATGCTGTGGTAGCCGGGGAGAAAAGAATAGTTCGGCTGTTGTTGAGCCATTTAGGGTATGACACAGCGCTGGAAGTGCCCTCGTCTGAGTATGATCTCGACCTAAGAATGTTGATTAAGATGGCTAAATCGGAAATGTCATACCGTTTGTTTTGTGAACATGGTATATTATACGCTCTATACGAGACACTTACATGATAATTTATAACCACATGTAGAAGAGGTAGCGGATAGAAGAAATAATGCATTTTATGAGCAGATTTTTGGATTAGATATAGATGAGAAAAATGCATCTAAAAGAATCTCTGTGTATAGCGGTAGGTAATAAGCCATGGAACGCGCTGAGACTATGTGATATCTGTTTTGGGTAAGACTCCATCAAAATACGGTGTTTGCAGATATAACTGTATCTCGGGCCTGGGGCGTTCCATCACTTATTGCCTACCGGCGCTGTACATGTATTCGATATCGCACCGTCATACGAACTCGATAGAGTCATGCATGTATGTAAGACATGTAATCTTGCTCATCTACAATAACACAGTACAGCGGTGGGTAATAAGTCATCGGACGACGTAGCCACAATTTCGCCTGCAAACGCGTACTTTGGTGGGATAACTTATTACCCACCGCTGTACTAAAGAGGGGATATACTGGGTGCTGTACGAATACGGAATTAATTGTGCAAAACATCCGAATTAAGTCGGAATCCTAATTACTACGTAACTATATAATACCGTAACAATACATATATACCGTAGTCTTACAGTACCACTCCAGCATGTGGTACTGGGACATCCCGGCCCGCTTTCTTGGTACTGTAGAATCAGTTATTATAGTTTTATGGCGTATTTTGCAAACGGAAAACCAAAGGCAGACTATTTATATATAGATATACTCTAGGGATAGAAGTATATATTCGCAGAATTGCAGAGCTGGTGATTGCATGATGGGTAGCCGGCCAGAGCGGACTCCTTATGTACCCCATATATACGGACAATCAACATGCATACATGTATGTACATGTAGCCCGCGCGCGCGCTTACCCTAAAATAAATACCTTACCGTCGAAACGCATACAATTTTGAGCCTTATGCAGCCGGCTTATCCAGAACGTAGGCACACAATAGCCTTATGAATCCAATAAGATTCAAATAAGTATTGTTTAAGCGTGCTTTAAGGATGAAATAAGGCTTAAAAAAGGATTTTTGTACTGATAAAGCTACTGTAAGCCTACGTTCTGGATAAGCCGACTGAATAAGGCTCAAAATTGTATGCGTTTCGACGGTAAGGTATAAATGGCAACTCTCTCTGACTACGGTGGTAGCTAGCTGTCCTAAACTATATAGCTACATGCGTGGCCTGTTTGTGTGTACAAGTAGCCTGATTATGAATTCAGGGAAGAATCCCGTCTCTAACTGGGGCATACCAGCTACATGTAATCTGGTATATATATACCAGTACAATATGGGAAATCGGGGTACCCTAGGTACGGCAGTAATACCCTAATATAAGCGAAGCATTTATTTGCCCGAACTTGGCCCTGCGCCAACGCCGCCCGCCCCTCGCATCACCGCCGGGGTCATAACCACGGCCCCGCACCGGAAAGTTTTCCCCCCGCTGAGGTAGTGGTGGTTGCAGCCTCTCTCCCCGAATGCGAATGGGAGGACGTTGACATATATTGCGGCGGTGGCGGCGGTGGGGTTGTTTTTGATACACTTCTCTGCTGCCCATGTATCCCTTAAGCTGTCACGAAAATGCTGACCCCCAAGAAAAAGAAAATTTGGTGTGGCTTTACTAGTAGATCTTGTTATCTCCCTTATCAAATAATTGATCTGTCATATAAATTTAATTCCTCTATTATAGGGGGTCAGCAATTGACAGCTTAAGGGATACTCAGCGAATCTAGCTGCAGCTAGAACTTCTGCATGGCCGGACGCCAACCAGCACCCAACACGTAGCTGTAGGTACATGTTCTGGCCGGTGTAGGTAGCTGTATACTGATTATCTAATATCATATTATAATATGATTGTATGATTACTATTATATCGTTTTATTATTTTATTATTTTATTATTGTATTTTTTTTTTTTTTTGTGATTATTATTACACTAATTTATACGGGTAGTGCTCATGGCAATTATGTTGGTGGACGTACATAATGTTATTATTTTTTATTATTATAATTTTTATTAGTATTAATATATCATTATAGTACGTACTGTATGATTATTACTATCACCACTCAAATTGCAATCTTTTCACTTAAGTAATCTATATATATACCAGTTATTCAATATACTAAAAGTATCTGTCTCTAGGAGCCGTGTAAATGTGTACCCAGAATATTCAGTAAAGTCGTCCGGAAAGTCGTTTCTGGGGGGTTTAATATTCACTGGGAAATGTCAATATTTTGGTGGGGGGAAAGTCGTTTTAAGGGAAATCGGACGACTATACGGACGACTATACGGACGACTATGCAGACGACTATACAGAGGTATTTGCCTGTCACACCTGTCACCCGCTTGGGCGTATACAGAGGGGGGGGGATAAGTTTTGGCAACCGATGATGCTTCACATGATTGACGATCATCACAGGACATCCTACTATTATACCTGAAGCATCAAGCCTGAGTGGGAATACCTTACATTTATATCTATATGCCAGTGCCAAACAATGGATCCACCAAAATTAAATTGTATTCCCCAACTTTTACAAGCCCATAGGTGCCAGATACCATTTAACAACCCCATCGAAATGTTTTGTTTGAATACTCAACTATCTCGAGATCTTGAGGGGAGCTTCATTGGCGGAGAGTAGGAAACACCAGAAACCATCCATTTATCTGGTAAAGTCGTCAGTAAAGTGTTGGCAAAGTGTCGGTAATGGGACGGTAAATGGACAGTAATGCCTTTAACATGCCTTTATCTGGTAAAATGGTCAGTAAAGTGTTGGCAAAGTGTTGGCAAAGTGTCGGTAATGGGACGGTAAATGGACAGTAATGCCTTTAACATGCCTTTATCTGGTAAAATGGTCAGTAAAGTGTTGGCAAAGTGTCGGTAATGGGACGGTAAATGGACGGTAATGCCTTTAACATGCCTTTATCTGGTAAAGTCGTCAGTAAAGTCGTCAGTAAAGTGCTGTTAAAGTGTCGGTAATGGGACAGGAATGCCTTTAACACAAAGTAATGCGGTTATTGTATTAAATAATGTGTATCTCGCAACTTTTTGTATGGGAAACGTCAATATTTATGCATTTACACGGCTACTAGAGTGTGCAGACCATAAAAAATCTTTCCCCCCAGCGACCTACCTATCGATTGTATAAAAATGGTGAAGAACAATGCTTGTTACCATGCTAGTCCACCAATGCTGCCGTTTAGCCCAGGTACGATATCAAAAGCTTAACCTCTATCTTAAGGAATTGTGGAGAGTGATGCAGGGGAGTGGGATAGAAAAGATCAGAAGATATTGGATAAACTGCTGGACCAGATGCCTGAAAAACCAGGTAGCTGTAATCACCGCAAAATGGGCCATACAAAGTGGTAAGATATTACTTGGCATTTATATATTTATTAATAAATTGCTCGTGGTAGTCGCTGTTGTCCACCCGTTGATATCATGGTCCGAAGTCGGCCTCGAAATGATCATTGGCCCGGTGCCAAGACCTTCCGGACACGGGTGTAGAGTACGTACCCAGGGGTGCCGGAAAGTGATGCAAGGTTTAACCTAGCAACGCGGAAAGGCACTCAGAATTTCAATTTTTAACATGGCATAATGATTAGACAGGATGGGGATTTTAGCTATACACATGATATATGAGTCTCTAGAACAGAGTACATTTTTCTAGGTCGTTGATTTGCGGTTTTTAGCCCGAAAAAGGACAACCTGTGACAAGGGACAGTAATAAAAGGAGAATCAATAGCGATTCGTATTAACTCTCACCATAACTATCATCCCTCGCTTCTAAATTACTATAGATTCGCTCCGCCTTCTGTTAGCTAGTCTGGTGATTGAGGAATACGGACAATTTGATCATTGCATCACTTCCCAGCACCCCGGGTACATGCTCTGCCCCAACAGTGTCTGACATAAGCGGGTTTGAATTCTTTCTCGTTGAGAAATACTAAAGTGAAGTTCTTCTGGAGTGGTGGGAGTTGATCGGAATGAGATCATTGCCAGATATGTAGTCTGGACGACCCGGGTGGAAAGATTTCCCTCGAAACTATCATTGCCTGGTGCTATCACCCACCCAGCGCGCAAAGTCATGAAAGTCTTCCGCACCAAAAGTGGGGTATTCTCTTTCTTGCTTAAACGAGTTATCCTTGATACTATTGTCACTAGGTGCTGCTGCCGCATCCTCTTTGACGAGCTGAGCCTAGCTTGGTGAAGCTCTGGCATGCCTCGGGAATACTGGTAGTCCCTGCGCCTGCCTTTGGCCGCAAAAAGTTATTTGAGCTGTGAGGGTGCTATCAATTCACACCACGAGGACAGAGATAGAGAACCTTACTTCATGTACGGTCGATGCTCTGAGCGGAGCTGGAGAGATACAAAAAATACTAATAAGGTATCTCTAACATTGCTATGTACACACATAGAGCAGACCATGATATTCCTGACATGACTTCAGCGTGCTTATCTGATATCAGTCCAGCTGATTCCAGATAGTGTGCATCGAAAAGGGTTCATACCGCTCATAACCATATCCCCAAATACGGG
This sequence comes from Morchella sp. 2014-9hei, assembly GCA_024713685.1. Lineage (NCBI taxonomy): Eukaryota > Fungi > Ascomycota > Pezizomycetes > Pezizales > Morchellaceae > Morchella > Morchella sp. 2014-9hei. The sequence continues at coordinate 1,484,178 of JAMGYW010000018.1, forward strand.
GAGTTCAGTTCAACTGTAGGGTGGTGATTTCCAGTATTATAATTAACCGGAGCATTTCTCTACATGGTGTACAGAACCTTATGGAAGGGTCGGCCGTTTCCCCTGTGGAAGTCATGGAGAATATCGACAGAGCACCATCTCGGGAGAGGGTCGATAGAATCATACAGTCAACCCAAGTGACACGAGCGGTGAGAAATTAGCTTCCTGTTTGGTTGCGGCCGGTAGCATAGTCTTGAGAGTGCAAGAGAGAGAATACGAGCGTACGTTTAGTTGCAGTCGCCATGGATCTATCCACAGACGAGGATTCATCCTTAGCATCAGTAAGTAATCATGATAAATCGCTGCTAGTAGTACTCTTTACCACACTCTTTGACATCAGCAGACTACTGAAATTCCTAGTAATAGTTACCATTGACTCAACTCCACAGTGACGTAGGAGTACGAGCATCAATGCGCAGGCCGACTCGACAGCCAGACGACAGGCATCTCAACCTCATACCTTCAGTGAATATCATGCATTCCAAAAGTCTATGGAAATGAAAAGCTCTCAGCTCCAAGCCCGAACTACGAGTTGTTGCAAGCTGAGTGAAATTAATGATAGCCATTTTGAAAAACACCGTACGTCAATTTTCTGCCATAGCACTACTTTCTTTTACCCGCTTCCCCACGTTCCGGGAAACCTCACAATGGAAGTCGACCATGTACTTTAGAGTTGCAGAAGTCCTCAACGGGAACTACCGCACCACACCTAAAAGGCGCTTCTGTCTTACTACAACCATAGAACCTTGTACCCGGGTACCCACACTCCTTCTACACCAATCGCGACTGGAAAAAAAGGCAGTTACACTAATTTACCAACACCTACATTATCGAATCGCATCGGTCTCTTGGGGGGAACCCAGGGTGGAAATGTGATATAACCATGTGCTTAAGTTTAGCGGACAAATAAAGGGAGCCCGGAGACTTTCCGTAGACCTGGCTGTACATACGCCTGGGGGCAAGATCGGTGCAGGGGTATGATAAATAAAGTGCACTTTTGTCTGGCTGGTTGTCGGCGGGCTGATATGCAATCATACCAGGAAATAGTGACAGAATGCACGCATGTTTTTCTGATGTTTGTGGACGCCATACAAAATCACACCAAGTTCATCATTTTGAGTTTATACAACAACGGCCCAGTTCAAAAACGTCAAGAAGCTACGAGTGTGCATATGCTATACAGATATTGCCCTGACGCAGTTTACGCAATGATCGTTGATTGATGGGCGGGATTTTGACCATGGGTAGATTTGAGAAAGTGCGGTTTTAAAGTAAGTGCCGGTGAGTTTGGTAATATCTGGGCTTTGTCTTGATGCAGGGCTGAAAAATGCCAGCTTTTGAGTCGCGGGAGTGGAAGATGGGTATGGGTTGATTTCACATATACATCGGTACCTATCTGAGGGGAATAAATCCGATACCGGCTATGAGCTCATTGGTGCAAGACTCTAGACCCGATGAGTCTAACTAATAGACTACCCACAGGAAACCGCAGGAGCAAAACTAAGCTTGAATGATGACTGCCTCTATATATATATCATTTAAGAACTCTATGCTCCGACGACGCTGTGCTGGAGATACGACTGATGTACATGCCATCTTTTGGAAATTAGTTGACTATTGAGCTCTGATGTGGAGCTCAATGCACATTGTATCTGAATTTTAGAGTGATATTGTGTATGAATTAATTTCGATCTTAAAATTCGACCCCTTAACCCACATGTGTTGAGATATAACCTGCCCGATCATGACTTCCCAAGGCTTCATACCTCAAATATCAATGCTCAATGAGGTTTCCTATTATGAAAGACGGCGTAGAGTTTTAAACCGAATTTGAGAGCTAGAGACTTCTGCACTGACCAGATGAAGTGTCCAGGATTGTCTGGTAATCTGAGGCTAGGGTATTATTCTGTAATTCTTCGCACGGGCCGGGGTTAAGCACGGCAAATCAATTTAGGTAAGTTATCACCTGGTGGGCCGAAACATGCTCAAAGCTGAGGCTCTGCATATTGTAAGAACCTGGTGGTTGCCTGCCATATATATGGTATTGATACAATTGAGATTTTCAACACAAACAGTAACCTTTAGCTCAAATCTACCAAGGCTGCAGAGCACCATATTCCGAGCACCAGGCGAGAGTACTCATTTGAGATATCACTAGATAATAGACAAAAGATCAGTTTTATGTAACTCTTACATTGAGCTTACCCAGAAACTTACGTAAATAAGCCTTCCATATACATGTTTTCTCAGATTGGGTAAATAAACCTGACTGAGTTTATATTTAGCTTGAAGAAACTACACATGTAGCTCTTTCAAACATTGAAGGCCTTAGAGGCCCTTGTCTTCCAAATTCACGGGATGTTTGAGAGCTCTCTATCGGAGCTGTGTTTATAATTTGCTGAATATCAGATCGTCTATCAAAGAGGGATTTAGAGGCCGGTCATCAGGTCTGATACGAACTAACCAGTTCGAAAACATTGTTTCTACGGAAAGTGCCGTCGGTGTAAGTTATTACAATGAATATTGATAGGTTGTTTGTCAAGTCTTGGCTTATGTGTGCAAGAGAAAGCACGTTCAATGGTAATGCTTGCAACCTTTGTTGGGGTTTATATCCGGCAGAGTTTTCGCACCATGAATTATGTAATATAAAAGACAGATAAGGCGGATTAAACCCAATTCTGTTTCTTCAATTTATGATCATGAGAATATTAGTTCCTGGGCTTTCTAGTATTGTGCGTAAGAAACTTGCTGAAACCTGATGCTGAGGACGGAGTTGAATCTTGATGAAATCGGGGAGGTTACCGTAACATGGAACAAGACGAGACGGGACCAACCTAATTTTCTCGATGTAGTCATCTATATGCAGGAGGAGTTTTGTACATATCGTCTGTTATGTCATTACCGTTATATATAACAAGAATTACTTGGGAAACATATCACCAGATCGCCGTTTTATTCCCTATGGCACAATAAGTCATACCACGTTTCTTTTATACCGATCTTACTGTGTCATGAAATGCAATATATACCAGCGGGCTAGTATCACTCTAGTCACGCTGTCAGTAGAGCCTGTACTCGAGAAAAAACCCTGCATTCAAATACCACTGATGTGCCGGTTTTGAGACGTAATACAGGACTGAGTCTCACAAAGGGTGTACAGGACACACAGGTATCATATTACCCTTCTACCATAGTTTCATAAAAGCTTGTTATCCATATACGTGCATGCATGTAAGAGGGGTACCTAGGTAGAAATTTTATTTTCAGGGTATGGAGAAAAATATTTCAATGGGACTTATCGGTTAGTATATGTATATCTATTGATTGATTGATATTATTTGCATGGCGACGGAGTATTTTCTTTTACTTTCTTTTCGAGAGGGGTTGTATAAGTGTGCAGTGCTAGTGCAGTGCAACGCAAGCACAATAGTGCACTCTTTAGTCTTCTATCGTTTATAATATCTTCTTCGGGAGGGTTGCAATCGAAGCACCACATACAGTACTAGGGAATTAAGGTAGAAATTTGACGCAAGTAACCAGTTAACCCATTTAAGAAATATTATATAGTAACAACCACATTCTTGTTTCTGACAACATCAATTCATTCTGTCGTGTACCCGAGATCACGCGGCTCAGAGTGGCACAAATCAATCATGGATGAGCCTTGCCTAAACAATTATTATTACTATTGATTGAGGTTAGAAGGATTTAGTTCTTGGCGGAAGGTTTTAGTGTAGAAGATCCCGCCAAGACCTCAAAATCGAAAAAACACAGATTGGCCAAATCGCTCTATTCTGAAGAGTTTAGTACACTACTGGAGGTTTTAGAGTTGGCAGTGTCAGCCTTACAAAGGTAACGAATCTTTCCACTCTGAACATGGATTGGGATAACTAGCCCGAAGCTTTGACCCCAAGTTATGCTTCGAGGAAATGATCATATGAGTATTAAGACGCCGATGATTCCCACAAAATGCAAGATCAAAAATGAATTGGTAGGCGAGCCTCCATGACTCAAGTATCTGATCTATCTATTCCAGGAAGGTTAGGATTATAGAACTTTCTAGGCCTAGGCCAAGGAGCAGGAACTTTGGTCTAAGCCAGTGAGATAGAAATGACCGCGCGCAGTTTGTAAAATTAAACAGCTCACCCCCGATTTCAAGATTACATCAACAAGGATAGGTCGAAAAGATGAGTTTTCCTAGTGGCGTTAACGTTGCATATTGAGCATGAGGGATGGAGTAATGATTTGGAATAATACACCTGTGCGATCATTGATATATATATCCTTCATTGAAACCGCAACTCAATATTTCGGAACTGAATACCTTGGGCCCCTTGCTGTCTCGTAAAAAAGCCTCTGGAATTCTAATTCTCTCACTGCAAAATCAATTTTCTATCCCGGATTTTTCGTGGGTGTTTTCTATCCCGTATATTGATTGTCTGTTTCTTGGCGTCCGCCATAGCGAGGCGCGACTGCGTACCTATCAACTTTAAGTCTATCCGTCATCACTCGCGGGCCCGTGGCGGGTTTAAGTGATTCAGGCTGGAATTGAAATTGGGTCAGGTACTAATAATATTTCACACACTGCCGAGTGAAAGACCCGTGTTCACCTATCGGAACAATCAAGATTTATAAGTCACAGCTTATCACTCGCTAATAGCAAACAACAGCAGTCTCCTGAGTTTATCCTGGGGCTTTTACAAACGGCCACACCCAGGAGTCTACTATGAATGGTTGAGTGTATCATTGAAAGCTGACTGACGGTAAATAGCAGCGCAGGTAAACCGTCAATGCGCTGAATGTATTAAAAGATTAATCTATGCGGGTGTCCGTATTGACACGTGTATTATGATGGGTCTTAAAATACATATGAGATCGCGCCCAAAAATTAGCTTAATCTTGTTAAACAAAATTTAACCTTAAACACAGGTTTACAAATAACAAGATAAAAAGGACAAAGAAAAGCTCGCGATACGTCTAAGTGGGCTTGGGCTTGTCTTCCGGGAGACTAATGAGCTTTATTAATTTCAGCCACCTATGTCACACCGACTTAGATTTTAACTCGTTGTGGATATGTAAAGATCGCCAACGTAGGCCCTCAATATTGGATGATCGTGAGAAGTAGGTGCCAAGACGCAACAACTGCTATCAATAGTAACACACCTACAGCCATTCAGGTTCGTATTACTTACGCCAAGAAATATCCTCACGGAGTGCAAAAGTATGCGATACTGGTACATTCTTTAAAGAAACCCACTGTCTCTTTATAAGATTTAGAGCTCGCTTGAATGTGTCAATTTGATTACTGAGCGACAAAGTGATTAATCTGAATATAATAAACTTTCAAGTTATTGAATGTAGGAAGTGCTGATGAGGGGTGCTACCAGCAGATTTCTGAGTGTATCACTGATTTAGTAATGTTTTTTAACGATGTATTCAGTGGATATGACAGTGTATATCTTTGCGGAGAAGCTTCTGGTGTGCGCCCAATCACCTTACCGTTCGGTACCTGTTGAATGGCGGGGACGGTAGTGTGCCAGCGGTACCTTGCCTGATCTCAATAGAAGCTTAAATTTAGCATAAAAGTGATTGTGTGGTCGTACACAGGCCTCATTGGTCATTAAAGTAGATGGGGGCATACTAAAATACGGGGTAAGCGACTGATAAACGAAACAACCCAGAAGTTCCGTACGGAGCCATCCGTTTGAGCTATTACACGACTACAAATCAAGTGAAAATGCCCCACTACCTTAATGTTTACAGCGATGGGGAAAATTATTGTAGAAGTATGGCAAGAGTCCTATTGGCCGGGGCAGCCACCTAAACCCTGTTTTTAGACCCCTGTTTCTACAATAATTTTCCCCATCGCTGTACGTCCGAGAACGTAACTTGAGTACTAATATTAGGTTTATAGAGATTGTACTCGTAGCAGCAGGTATTTAGTACCAGAAAATGCAACCCACTCATATGGAATTTCTAGATCCACTGGTCTGTCAATGGGATAATACACCCCAAAGGTACATTATGTGCTGTCGTGAGAATAAAATGATCGGTTCCTATCTGTGGCTTTCTTCCAAGAGACACAGAACTTCCAGTATTTTTTAGTTCCATGGACACCCAAACAGATGCGGGGTAGGTAAATGGGCTGCATAATCCTCGCCGTGTTGAAATTGAGTTATCTTCTTAGGTGCATCAAAGTGACTTTTGCTTCCCGAGTAAAGGTGCAACAACAGGCACTAAACAGGCACTGTTTCAAAGATAGGTACATAGTAGTACGGCGGCTGAAAGAGAGAAAAAAAATATGTTATGAGTATTTGAGGGCCGAGCTTGAGTGGTCGTGACATTGTGCGGAGAGAAAGCAAAGATTATCGAATATCTACTCGCAACTTCATAGCGTTTCTGAACACAACCGCTATTGCATGCCATACAAAAATGTAGTCTTGGTGGTTTTTGGTGTGTATGCAATATTGGTTGTGTTCAAAAACGCTACGAAATTGCGAGTAGTAGAAGTATAAGATGGCTCATGTGATAGCCGTGATCAATATAGAAACCCATAAAGCTTTTACCATGAGGCAATTCCTATCAATATGATAAAGATGCCCTACAATGATACAGAAATAGACTTCACTACATGTGATATGCCCACAAGCTGAACCTGCTTCACAAAGCATCACTCTGGTGCACATGATCTTGTGACGATGGATGGAACACTCAATAGGCCTCCTTTGTACCACATAAGACCCTCTGAGAGACATCACTAGCTCTGGTAGTGCTTGTTGTAGGCTTTCTGGAAAGTACTTCGCGGGCGATATGTTTAGCCATCGGAGGCTACAGACAAAGGAACTGAAGGTGAGCTGGACACGGCAGAAAGTGAGCTTAATGTAAGCTGGAGCGCCATTGACCTCTGGTGGCGAGTGATACACCGCGATGAGTGAGAGCCCATCACAGCTTTCGAGAAAATCAGGGTCTTACCAGTTAGAATAGTTTTCCTGATCTAGCGATGTTAATTGAAATTGGGATTCAATCTTCGAGTATTCTTCTGAATGATGAAAGCATACGTATACAGAAGTTTTCCAATCGGGGAAATTCGTAGTATTCAAATGAGTGTATTCATAGGTATACTAGGCATCAATTTTCAAAGACACCGCCTGGATAGCATGTACAATGTCGATTGACCTTGACTGTAAATGTCGGGTACCTCAAGAAGCCAAAATCTCATTAGTTCACTAGTACGAGGCTATTTTCGTGATTATTATCTGTTTCCAATAGTGTGGAGGAAATACACTGGCAGGGATCAGCCGCAAATATCGTGCATTTTCGTCCCACCCCGATGGACATCGAACCTCTAATGATCCCGACAGAGCTCACTGTGGTCCCTGGAATAAGCTCATACCATAAAATATTCACCGTGATAGTCGTGAGAAATTGTATAAAGACCCCCGAGGGCGCTCAGTTGATATCCAGAGACAACCAGCCCTCAACTGAGTATTGCAGACACAACATCTACTATCTCAACAACCAGAGAGATATTCACGATGGCTCGGTACTCCTTCTTCTCCTACTTCCTGCTTGTTTTCCTCATTGAAATCTACACCACCCAGGCCTTGAACATCGGCAATGAAGGGGGTCTAGGTAAGTAACCTTCAGCTCACACCATTCCATAAACAATATTTATATTGATTCCATCCACAGACAGAAGGCAACCTTGCCCGTACGATCGGACATGTGGATATGCATGCTGCCAGACCGATGAGAAGTGCGAATATAATAAGTGCGTCAAAATTTGCAAACCCGATCAAACACTCATCAGCGGAGCCTGCTGTGCGAAAGCAAGCGTCTGCGGTACCGTCTGTTGCCCCACTGGAGAGACCTGTGGAACATCCGGTAAATGTGAAAAGCCAGCGCCGAAATGCGACACATATGCAGGAGAGACCGCCTGTGACAAGACTTGCTGCAAACTCGGCGAAACTTGCAACAAGCAAAAGGTTTGTGAGAAGGTCTGCCCCTTGGGTGAGCTTCTTCTCAACAACAATCTTTGCTGTCTGAAGGAAAGCGTTTGCGACAAAGCTTGCTGCAAGAAGGGCGAATCCTGCAAGTATGGTAAATGCACAGCGGAACCAACATGCGATCTTACCAAAGAGACAGTTTGCGGAAAGATTTGCTGCAAAACTGCAACTGAAGACTGCAAGGACAACACCTGCGTTCCCAAGCCACCAAAGTGTGATATATACGCCGGAGAGTCTGTCTGTGGCAAGGTCTGCTGTAAGAAGGGAGAGGAGTGTAAAGACGGAGTTTGCAAAGAAACACCGCCAGTATGCGACACCTATGCAGGCCAGTCAGTGTGTGGAAAGGTCTGCTGCTTGAAGGGTCAAGATTGCAAGGACAACAAGTGCGTCGACAAGCCTCCAGTCTGTGATACCTATGCTGGTCAATCTGTCTGCGGAAAGGTATGCTGCTTGAAGGATCAGGAGTGTAAGGACAATAAGTGTGTCGACAAGCCTCCAGTCTGCGATACCTACACTGGACAGTCCGTGTGCGGAAAGGTGTGCTGCTTGAAAGGCCAGGAGTGTAAAGATAACAAGTGTGTGGACAAGCTTCCATTCTGTGACACTTATGCTGGTCAATCTCTCTGCGGAAAGGTATGCTGCTTGAAGGATCAGGAGTGTAAGGACAACAAATGTGTCGACAAGCCTCCAGTTTGCGATACCTACGCTGGCCAGTCAATCTGCGGGAAGGTCTGCTGCCCGAAGGGCCAGCAATGCAAGGACAACAAATGTGTTGATACCCCCCCGGTCTGCGATACCTACGCCGGACAGTCTGTATGCGGGAAAGTCTGCTGCCTGAAGGGTCAAGATTGCAAGGACAACAAGTGTGTCGACAGGCCCCCAGTATGTGACACCTACGCTGGACAGTCAATCTGCGGAAAGGTCTGTTGCCTGAAGGGACAGGAGTGCAAGGACAATAAGTGCGTCGATAAGCCTCCAGTCTGCGATACATACGCCGGACAGTCTGTGTGCGGAAAGGGCTGCTGCCCGAAGGGCCAGCAGTGCAAGGAAAATACATGTGTTGATATCCCTCCTTCCTGCGATACCTACGCCGGACAATCTGTATGCGGGAAGGTCTGCTGTCTGAAGGGTCAAGATTGCAAGGACAACAAGTGTGTCGACAGGCCCCCAGTATGTGACACCTACGCTGGACAGTCAATCTGCGGAAAGGTCTGTTGCCTGAAGGGACAGGAGTGTAAGGACAACAAATGTGTCGACAAACCTCCAGTTTGCGACACTTACGCTGGCCAGTCAATCTGCGGAAAGGTCTGTTGCCTGAAGGGACAGGAGTGCAAGGACAATAAGTGCGTCGATAAGCCTCCAGTCTGCGATACATACGCCGGACAGTCTGTGTGCGGAAAGGTCTGCTGCCCGAAGGGCCAGCAGTGCAAGGAAAATACATGTGTTGATATCCCTCCTTCCTGCGATACCTACGCCGGACAATCGGTATGCGGGAAGGTCTGCTGTCTGAAGGGTCAGGATTGCAAGGACAACAAGTGTGTGGACAGGCCGCCTGTATGTGATACCTACGCTGGACAGTCTGTCTGCGGAAAGGTCTGCTGTCTAAAAGGCCAGGATTGCAAGGACAACAAATGTGTCGACAGGCCTCCAGTATGTGACACCTACGCTGGACAATCTGTGTGTGGAAATGTCTGCTGTCTGAAGGGACAGGAGTGTAAAGATAGCAAGTGCGTTGACAAGCCTCCCGTGTGCGACACCTACGCCGGGCAGTCTGTCTGTGGAAGGTTATGCTGCCCCAAAGGCCAGGAGTGCAAGGAAAATAAGTGCGTCGATAAGCCTCCAGTTTGCAACACATACGCTGGACAGTCCGTGTGCGGAAAGGTGTGCTGTTTGAAGGGCCAGCAATGCAAGGACAATAAATGTGTTGACCTGCCACCTACCTGCAATGCCCACAACGGCGAGTTTATTTGCGGAAAGGCCTGCTGCAAGAAAAACGAGGAGTGCAAAGACAACAAGTGTGTTCCCAAGGCACAATGCAACGCCGGCCTTACCATCTGCGGAACGAACTGCTGCAAGAGTGACGAGAGATGCGACTACGGCGAGTGCAACAAGAGGTGTCCTTCGGGGCAATCCTATGTGAATAATGGATGTGTTAAGGATTGCAAGAAAGACGAGGTTATCTGTAAAGGTCAATGCTGCAAAGGTAAGATTCACGCTCTAATAAATTTCCCAAAACTTCCAACAAACTCTTTACTGACCTATGTGACCTTCAAGGTGTCTGCTTGAGCGATATATGCTGCCCAACCGGGCAGAATCTCTGCTCCGGGAAGTGCTGCGCTGGAAGATGCGAGTATGGTGTCTGCAAGGGAGTTTACCGTTACTTCTGAGTTTGGGGAATAATATAGGGTCCAACTTTTCTTTGAACGATGATCATAATTACCGTTTTTTGTTTTATTTTTGTCGTTACTCGCTGTCGGATTACATAACTTCGTTTTGGTGGTTGAGAATTTCCTTGTAACGTCTCACTGGCTTTCCCTTTAATGTACGGTCGAAAGAAATAAACGTTTCAATGGTGACTATCTGAAGTTATTTTGTAGATTCCATGGTGATATTCATCTTTCATTGACTCTGAGAGTAGAGCTTTCTTTGGGATCCGAGTGAACTATTTCCGATCAAAAGATGGCATAGGTAGAGGTAAACAGTTGGCAATGATCATGACGCGATCCACTGGAAGGTTTATCGTGCGCCTGGGGAGATGATTCCTGCAGACATGGTCCCTGACTTTTATACGCTATTTAACCTGAATTTTAGTTTCTGGCTGATAATAAAACTCATTAAATAGAAGTTAATGACGTCTAGCTATAGAGTAGGCAGTGTTAGGGATTATTTAAGAAGGCATCGAAACGAAATATAAAGAGTACTACCTTAGAACTGAGGTTGGTTAGGAGAATAGCGTAAGTTTCGGGTTGGTGTCGATCTATCCCCAACTATGGCGTTATCTTTGTTCTTGTTTTCGCAATCTCATTTATACCGCGGGGCGAGAATCGGGGTCTTTAGGCCGGATAATTTTGGCACAACTCAGGAAGAACGCATACGCGTCCTTCGTAGAGCTTAACGCATATTTCATTCTAGGACGTTTCCCGCGTCAGGGATCCGATACATAACAAAGGCTGTTTATTGGAGTAAATAGTAAATAGCAAATAGCCAATCTCTCGGGATTCACAGCTGCAGTTTCTAATCCTGGGTAATGTAAGGTGTAATTCTTGGCGTTTCCTCTTGCTCTATTTTCCAAGCGAGAGTTGTGCCCATCCCAATATCTCCAACATTTCCAATTGAACATGGAGTCATGTAACCGTTGGTAGGCTCTTGGTTGTCTTCATCATAGGACTGGTGGTTAATTTGGCGCGGCGTTAATTCGACTTGCCAAGAGATCAGTATTCAAGATGATAAGATGAGATAAGATAACACGAATATTACCGATTTCTCAACAAAATCACATGAGTGAAAATCATGAACGAGTATAGCTACATATAACGGGTATGCAATGTGGATTTTAAATGTTTTGATTTACTGAATTTGAGATATATTTCTTTTCTATTGCTGGCTTTTTGGTATCGGTTGCGAATGATTCTAATGAATTCCAATGATTGTGTTTTCTCTCTAGTGGTAGTCGGTTGTGGGAATTCTTTTTTGTAATATTGGTGACGATTTGGTATTGGTGGCGATTTGGTATTGGAGACGTCGATCGACGTATTTCAGTCCTAAGCGGCCGAAGGCCTGAAATGACTTGTAGATCTATGGACATGTAGCTTTCGAGAGAAGAGACATATATTGGAAACAGAAATATCTTAGCAGTTATTTAGGTTCAAGCTGCCTTCGAACGTGAAACTAAGTACGGTGCGCCGACGCATAAAGGTGCCGGATCGTGGCGAAATTTAATGGCTGATAACTTTGCAACGAAAAGTGTTAGAAAAAAGTGTAATGATAAAACTCTAGTTCTAGTGATGAAGTCAAGTTCTATCATTGCAGACTTTTGATATCTGTCTGGGTTGTGTTATCAGAGGTTAAAATTGTGTATTTTTGTATGTAAACTGCGCCAAGACTGAAAAAATGGGATAGTATTATCCCTCAAGCTGTCGAGACATGCTGACCCTTTTTTGTGGGCTCAAAGTGTGGCTTTGCGAACAAATACTCATCTTGAGTCAATCTTCCACCAATGATTCGCCGGAATTTTCGGTGGCTTGTTGACTAGCCACTCTGCTGCATTACTGCCATCCACGGATCAGTCAGATTTATTTTTCTGGGGTATAAATGAGTATCCCATACACCGTCAAGACAATGTTGACACCACTTCGCAAAATATGAAGAGGTGGCTAGAGCCAATGCGCTTTGTGATTGTTGTTTATTTCTTACCCAATTCTGCTGTGGCTTTCGGTCTCGCATGAGGGGTATCAGCATCGACACGTACGGTTTATGTGATAATACTGTTTCACTTTGCTCAGCCTTGGCGGATTTTACATACGCAAATCTACAATTTCAACTTGCTAAGGATTTTCAACCCAGGCAGATATCAAAAATCTGCAAAAGTAGAACTAAATTTCATCTCTTTAACTAGAGGTCTATTTTTCCACCTTTCTTTTACCCTTTTCCGTTGCAAAGCCTTACGCTTTTACCTTTAAGCGTGGGCGCACCATATCAGCTCAGCCATAGCTATAGAACTTGTTTTCAAGTCAGCCAATGTCCCTTCTGAATTCATAGGTAAGATCACTGAACAAAAACACCGGCAATTAAAAGGTGTAATCACAGGTTCTCACTCGATAATAAAATCCTAACAACATGTAAGGTTAGAATATATTGTTGATCAAAGAAAAGTCTATAAATTATCGTTTGATTGGAATAGATGGTTAATATGAAGATATAGGAAGGGTAGAACTACTGGGCGAAAGAGGCTTAGAATCACAGAGTATCACTCGGTATATAATATAGCTTGCCTTCAAGAAATTGCTTCTTTGATTACCTCATTACTCGCCGCCTTCAAGAAATAAAATGGAGAGTTTAATTATACCGACTAATACCAAACTATAACCCATATCTGCACTGAAGGATATATACGTACCGGCAACAATATCCCATTACACACAGTACCACTGCTTACCGTGACCTCCAGGGATGGCCTCGTTTGCGGGCTAGAACTCTGGAGATCCAATTAAAACAGGAGAAGATAAGCCCGGAGAAAAATTTTAAACTTAGTATCTTTCACTGTATACGCAAGAAGATAGATCTTCATGCTTAGTTTCCTGGTTCAGAAGCTATGAATCATCCTTTACTGACTGGTTCATGGTTTCCAATCTCGGAGGCAACCGATTCTCGAGAGGTATATTCATCAATGATTTGTCCATTTTTCTCCCGTGTGTATTTGATAGCTGGAGTCGTACGTTAGAACAACTCTAGGGGATATGGGGGTATTAAATTTACACAATGCTGTATATATACATCAACCATTCGTGTTAGATTAATGAAAGACTCTATTGATAACTATGAATAGGGCTGAGCTACCTTAGGAGGACCTCCCATGTATTACTTGCTGCACCAGCAATCATGCACTCTTTCTGTCTTGATGTGAGTTCCGGGAGATGCTCAAAAAAACATAAATCTGTCAGAACAAAACAAGATCCCGCGAGGTATTACTGGGAAGCAGGAACCCACCTTATCATCAAACATAGCTCACCAGCGCAAGTCAAGCCGCCGCGGTCCTACTTCCTGCGCATCATCACCCCAGTAAGTAGCGTCACAATCCTAACGTAACCAGATAGTCCCGCCCCCGATCTTGCTCCGCCCCCGTGACCTATACACAACCGGAAGAAGGTCAATTACGTGCGGTAGGCCCGCACAGTCTACAGCGTATTATCGAGCTCGTGTTCGCGCCGGATTTGGAACAGGACGCGTACGTCTTTTCGGTTGTAAGTGACTCAAGGGATATGGCGCGCGCAGGACTTGGAGGATCGGGACAGAGAAGTTAGTGCGTTGGGCGTGCTGGTATTCATCCCATCCGGGGTTGTTGCAGATAGTGGGGCTAGGATAAACACTCCCGGCGCTGTGATAATTAGCAGTAATAGCACTACCAACGCTATATATGAGGTTCCACTCTGATGATAACTCCACTCCGTATTTCAATCAAATCCCTTACATCAAGAGAGCTATTCAGCGGCTTAAACACCTCTAGCTCTACATACACCCAGCGTTTCTTTAGCTGCTGTTTGGTCTCGGACGCCAGATATATATCGTGGGTGGCCATGGTGAATCTGGAATGACTTTCTTTCGGCACAATCGTAAACCGGATGTGCAGTCGCTTAATTTAGAAAAACGGCAAAATTGATTGGACTACGAGTAGGTACTTTGGCAGCCAAATATTGTATTACTCAGGCCATATCCAGTAATCCGAGGAGATTTGAGAACTGCGGATAAAATGTTATACATGCTTGATAGATCTAGAGAAACTCTTACACGCCGGTTAATTTAATTTGGGTCGTTCCGACAGAGCATGAACTTGGTCTGGTCATTGACAAAGTTCGCCAAGATCAATAGTTCAAACACGTTTGTTATAAGTAATCTTTATTGGTAACAGGGTACCAGAGAATTAGGGCCAGTCCTAGTCCCAAGGCCAACGCAAGACTACATGTAGGTACATACATATATGCTTGATCAGACTCTATAGCGACTTAATAATATAGGGAAGGCCGGGTTAAAGGCACCATATTATATGCGAAAGAAACCAGCTAGATAATAATATACAGAAAAAAGATTATACCTGGGTGATCACGTGAGGTATGATAGGCTATGGCAATGGGGATATTCGTGTCCGATACATCCGTTCCAACTTCCGGAGCTGAAGAAAGGCCTTGTAGATTCTCTTTAGGCTGTAATGTACATCTCGAGTGATGGAATGGAAACTTGCTCAGCTGGTTATGAATCGTTCCCAGAATCAATTCCCTGGTCGGGGGAGACATCTTGATCGCCATACTCTGACCCACTGTCGTCCTTGAGGCAGACCTCGATTAGGTCACCAATATCCTTCTCTTCTTCGTCGTCTTCAATATCAGTGCCATAGTCATCATCGTCCTCGCTATCGTTCTCGTTCACATTCTCTCCCAGTCCCCTCCATCCCCATAATGCCTTCCATCGTGTCTTCTCGCCGAGGGATGGTAGGCCGACATCTCGACTAAATAATCTTTTGAACTTGACCTTACGATACCAAACACCAATGATCTGCTCGCCAGATGATTCCAGAAGGCTTATGCGACCGCTACTGTGATCACTAGTGCGTTGGACGGCGGTGACAGTGCTCAAAACCGTATTCAATCGTTCGAGCGCGCCTCCCGTGGGGAGGGTCGGTGCATTCGCGATACCACTCCCCGTTCTCCCATAACTTTCGAATGTCTTAAGCTTCGCATCGGTGACGATAAAAAATCCGACAAGCATAAACACATCATCTTTATTTTCAAGTCTCCGCTGAAGCCAGATGCGAGTACCTTCTGTCCCACATGCATCGTGGAACCAGGTGCTGTGGTTTCGGAGGTTGTGGGTCGTTAAAAGTCGAGTTTTTAGTTCAAAGCTCGTTTCGCTCTGCCGCTCCTGTGAGATGGAGAGAAGTTCAGTGAGGCAAGAGGTAAATCTCGAAGTTTTTGAGGATTTGCTGTTTATGCTGTATTCGCCCTGGTCCTTGGTTTCGTATTCGTTTTGAGCTGGACGGCCAGGGAAGGGCTCGTGGACCTCTTGATAGAGATTCTCAGTATTGGTTACCAAGCAGCCCAGGCGGAGCGACTGGGGCGAGGGAAAGTTTGGTAGGGGAAATGAGGCTGTAGACATGAGAGTAATATCAATGTCTCAAAGAGCAAGCCTTGGTTGATCTTGAAAGTGGATGGGAAGGTGAATGTTCAGGATAATAATTATAACTGTACTAATAATTATAAATATGAACTTTAAATGCGGGGTAAGGGATACCGAGTTTCTGCATTCCCTCCCAACCAGTTTAAGGGGATCGACTGCATAAGCTTCGGCGGGATAAAAGCAGGTTGATATCTATTGCGCGGTGAAGAGGCTTTGAGAGCTATTATCAAAGACGTATATACATATGTACATGTACTCTTGCTTACCAGCAAAAGAGCCAGATAACGCAGTCGCTCAGGGCAAGCATAAATTGTATGGAGTGGCGCAGTATACATACGTATGCATATGCATAATGAGCATGCTGACATGAGTCAGGAGGCGATTACGAATGTATGTAGTAACGTTAACTTGATTTTCTCAGCCTTATATGTACTCTACATACTTTATGATATGAAGTGTATTAACATGTGACAAGCGCCAGGGTTTGTTGCATGCGTTCCTAGCGTCAACAAGTCAGGCACATTTAAACCCCCAGTTTTCTCGGCTTGTAAATTAGTAACCTGAATTGATACCCAAGAAAGACTTTTGATCACCAAATCATTATCTCGTTGAACAAAATACATTCACCCCTGATAACATACCCGTTACTCTGTCGGTTACAAAAATCTTGCGTCGAGGCGAGAAGACGTGGGATTCTGAGTTGGTAAAAGGCCAGGATTAGGCTGATAAGTACTAGTAAGTACACATCCATTGATAATCAGTGGGCGTCCATGATAGAGTCTTGGGCGTTTATCGACAGAAAAACTGATATGACGTGGAGTTTCCTTCCGATAGATCACGAGGGTTTTGTGTGGCACCTACCTTAGCTGGACAAACAGTTCCTCCAGATCTACTCGTATAGTACAGACGGCGTTATAGTTTGTGAGATCCCACAACTCATGCCCATATATATTCCATGTCCCATATCCCATATAGTGATCAAGTTCTCACTACACACGCTTAGATAAAGAGCACAATCAGTTATAAAGCGAAGTCGCTACTATGCATACATGTATGTGTAAAAACTGCAGGCAGTACGTATAAAAAAACTCTCAGAATTATAGATGATGTTGACATGTTGTAGGAAGGCTCTGAAGGCTATAATACGCGGGGAAACCTCGGAGTGCAGAATTGACGAGGACCTCATCTTACTTTATGAAGGCTTCAAAAGTACGCAGGAGGTCAAATATCTTGATATCGCCGTTGAACTTGTTGAAAGATTTCGTGCAGCGGATTCGTCATATTGTATCTTTGGAGCTGAGCACCTGGTATCGTATCTACAAAGTTTGAAATCTGGATCGAGAGTTGTTTTCCTGACCATTTCAATCTCCCCATGTATATTGACCGTCGATGTATGCGGAGAGGTAGAACCATCGATTATCAGCAGCAAGGGCCCGGTAGACACACACACGCTCAAATGGGATCAATTGGAAATCTTTCTCTTTCCTGGATTTGAACGGTTGGAGGAAGCAGACCTGATGGAGATATCGCACAACGCCATCCAAAAAGAACTTTCAAACTTACCTATAGGGCACCGCGATCGGCGCAGGCTATTACTTCACATGGGACTACACTTTTATCAAAGATATGAGGGATCTAAAAATCCCGAGGATTTATGGAAATCAATTGAATATACGGAGGAAGCAAATGGAATCGAGTGCTGCTCCTGCTACTACGTACTGCCAGAACTAGTCGATTATATTTCAGACAGCTATAAACGCTTGCACATCAACGAAGATATAACGGCCGTAGTTTATCTCTCCAAATTAGCATTTTCAAAATTGCCTGTTGGGCACCCCGATCGGGAAGTTGCGCTTGAAAGATTACAAAGAAACCTTTTTCATAAGTATAAAAAATTCGGAAAACTCCTTGATCTAAACAATGCTATCAAGATAGGCGAGGAGGAACTAGCAATTATCGCTATAGATAACCCTAGGCGCTGGGTTCCTTTATCTACCTTGGCTTGGCTTCTCGAGGCTAGATATAACCACGACGATATAGGTGCTCTTGAGGATCTTGACCAGGCATTGGAGCTTACCATTGAGGCAATCAAAAAAGCACCGAAAGATGACCCCGAGCTATACATACACGAATACTCCCGAAAATCTAGACTCCTCAAACTGAGATATCTCGCTTTACTTGACCCCCAAGATCTTGAGGATATTGCAATCGATCAGGACCCCGCAGCGCTAGAGGAAGCAATACCCGAACACTATCGATGGGCTTCCCTCCTTTCCCTAGTTTTCGAAACGAAAGGAGGTTACGAGGAATACGCAAGGATTACTGGACGTGATGATGACCTCAAGGATCGAGACTTCAAGTTCCTGGATAAACATGGTCAATCGATCCATTTCTCCGCTATGTCATATCATTTGGGAAAAAGATATGAAGTCTCAGAATCTTTGGATGATCTAGACAATGCTATTGAAATGTCAATCATGGCACTTGAGGCTACACGACTCGCTGGCGACGATGTGGCGCCTACCTTGATTCGACTTAGCTCTCAGCTGGGGTCTCGTTTTGACAAGTCCAGTGCATTGGAAGATCTAGAGAAGGCTATAATGCGAGCGAAGGAGGCTGTTGCGGCGCTAGATGGAAGATCACCCGAGAGCTTGCAAGATATCTTACACGATTTGTCGATTTTACTTTTCGCCAGATATTCTCGATTCGGGAACCTAGGAGATTTGAACGACTCGATAGAGTACCAGCGCCAGGCACTGGCTATGGAAGAAACTATAACTACTAGGACATGTAAAGATAGTATTTGCAGTCTACTTAGGTCCCTCGCCAAATTGTTGCAAATTAGATATGACAGAACGGAGACCACAGCAGATTTGGAGGAATCGGTCAGTTGCGCTGAGCGAGCTTACGCCCAGGCACACCACAATACCGAGCGATTACGTTGCCTACTGTTACGAAGTGATATATTAGCATGGAAATACAAAAAATTTAAAGAACGAGAGGATCTAGAGCGTTGCTTGGATGGATACCAGGAGTATCGAAACTATCTTTCTACCAACAACGATCAGGAGTATCGAAAAAACCACCATCATTTCTTGGAACATTTCAGTTTTGACCTATATTCCCTTTATCTTGTTACCAACGATCCAAGCGAGAATCTATTTACTGCAGCACTGACAGCGAGTCTGGAAGCATGGAGGTGTACTTCCATGCACCGCTACCAAAGACTTCGCGCAGCGACCCGTTCTATGGCTCTCTACATCTCTCGGGGAAAATGGGAGGAATGTAACAAACTTTGCGAGGATGCGATTTGCCTGTTCCCGACGTTAAGCCCAAGAATACTAAGGCGAAGCGATCAACAATACTTATTATCCGAGTTTCCTTCCCTTCCTGCGCTGGCAGTCTCTGTAGCTCTCAAAGCTGGCTCAGATCCTGCCAAATGTCTTGGCAATTTAGAGCTAAGTCGCGGAATAATCATGGGTCTTACTATAGACTGCAGGAACAGCCTTTCGGAACTTCAGGAGCGTCATCCAGAGGTTTATACCAGATTTCACGACCTTCGCGCTGTAGTCGACTGCCAAGCAGATACAGAGCATCTTACTGAAAGCGATAGGCGTCGTCGAAAAACCAGCATCAATAATTTAAAGAAATTAGTCAAGTTAATCCGAGAGCTTCCTGGTTTCGATACGTTCCAGCTACCCCCGCACGCCAATGAAATGAGAGCAATCGCGTCGGAGGGCCCTATTATCATACTCAACTCAACTGTAATCCGTAGTGATGCTATCATCGTCACGCATTCTAGTATTAAAATCCTTCCACTCCTGGACTTGAAAGCGGAGGACGTCTCGAAATATATGAAACGACTGAGCAGCAGCCTTACCAAACCGATTCCGGGCACTTATGGTAAGCGGAACGCCGGAATGGCTAGGATACTTCTTTGGTTATGGAATACCATCGTCGAACCTGTCTTCACAGAGTTAGGATTTCGCCTTTCGTCGACCTCCAATGATTCTGCGTTGCCTCGAGTCTGGTGGATTGGGGTTGGGCCTCTTGCTATGGCGCCCTTTCATGCGGCCGGTGACCATTCCAATGGTTCAATCAAAAACACATTATCTCAAGCTATCTCATCGTACATCCCAACATTAAAAGCACTATCATACGCTCGAGAGAAGAAGATTGAATTGTTCAACGGGGACTCCAGCCTTCTATTAGTCACGATGCCTGACACTCCCGGCAACGATTGCCACCTTCTCAATGTAGATCAAGAGGCTAATAATATTACGGACACCCTTGACGGGACAGACTGTTCGGTAGAATTATTGAGGCACCCCAGTGCTACTGAGGTTCTTAAAAGGTTAGAAACCTGCGATGCCGTCCATTTCGCATGCCATGGTATCTCCAAAAGCAATGATCCCTCAGAAAGCCACCTTCTCCTCTACAACGGCAGCGACCCCCAAGGTAGCGTCAGCAAGTTGACAGTTGGGGAGATATCGCGTGCGAATATCAAGAAGGCACAGATAGCCTATCTCTCCGCCTGCTCCACTGCCAGAAACGATCATGAAGGATTGGCCAACGAGTCGATACATATTGCAAGCGGTTTTCAGCTCGCGGGCTTTAGTCATGTTCTCGGAACGCTGTGGGAATCGGATGATAATGCGTGTATGGAGATTTCGAGAGATTTCTATCGATTGCTCTTTGCTGGCGATAACGTCACTACCATTAAGAAGGATGGGGGGCACCGGCATGTTAACCTGTCATTCCACCGCGCAGTTCGGAAGCTGCGAGACGACTGTAGAAACCAACCACTCCTGTGGGCACCCTTTATCCATACCGGCGCGTGATGCCGGCGTCTCTGGTATACGGCGGGATCATGTTGTATTGGTGGGTTAGGACTAGCTGGCTTTCATTCATGTTCGAGTTCTTATTTCTTGAGTTTGGTCTATGTTTTTATGTTGATTTTCGTTATGTCCTGTACTTTTGTTTCGGTATTTTCTACCTTTTTTTACATTCTTGATCCTTAGATCGGCCATATTATCACAAGAGGAAGAGGGTTAGGTAAGCTCATTGCACTTGTCCATCACTCCGGTTAATAACATTACTAACTGATAGACCAGGCGCGAGGAAGCGCAAATGTTATCTCAGCGTCTAGTATCATGAGGATAGTATACAGCCAGTAGAGCGTAGAGTCGGATACCTTGAAAGGTGTGCATGTGCCAAGCGGGAATGTTTATCTAGTGTTTTCAATAACGAATCTCATGAATATCAGTCTTTTAAATAAATCAGTACATCATAACAGTAATAGAAAAGGGCCATAAACCATGGCGCACATCTCTTTGACCAGGTAAATGGAGTGATAATTCATGAATTAACCCATAATTATAATCCTTCCCAAATAGGGTTTGAAAAGCCACCACATTGGTGCCCAAGTGTACTCCTCTGATCAAACACCCTCTAATGCAATATATGGTGAATGCCCCCGACGGATACGGGCCCAAATCTGGATTTGGACAGCACCTCGGAATCATATCATCCAACCAACCAATTGCAGGCCCGTAGAGGCGATTCGAGAGTATGGATGTGGTCATGTCAGCGGAGGAATATACCGCAAAATCTCAGGAATAACGAATCGAACTGGACTGGAACCTTGGGCTTCGGAATGGTCAAATACTTTTGAGGCTCAATCCGACAGACCCAAAGCGCAACTTTTGGCCGTCTTGACCAATGGGTAAGCGGTGTTCCAGCCCAGTCAGACTCGTTATTCCGGTAATTAGGGATTCCATCATGCGCCAGGCTGTCGTCTCCACTGTGTAACTGTGGAGCATAACCGAGTGGCGGGAATCGATCGATGCCTGTACCGCCGCAGACCCCACGAGCACTTCACCCGCCTTTACCGCAGTGGGGGAGGGTCGAGCGCTGCTGTGGTTGGAAGATGGGACCAGCAAACGCGAGTGTGCTGCAGATAGCTGGTTAGCTGGTCGGGAAGGGAAGGTGCTGTGTTTGTCAGCTATGTGCGTGCACGGAAGTGGGTGACCCAAGCTTTCAGCCGCACTACGAATGTATGGCTCGATTCTCGATAGTGGGTGGGTGTGTAAACTTGAGTGGCAATTGATT
Organism: Morchella sp. 2014-9hei; assembly: GCA_024713685.1. Classification (NCBI taxonomy): domain Eukaryota; kingdom Fungi; phylum Ascomycota; class Pezizomycetes; order Pezizales; family Morchellaceae; genus Morchella; species Morchella sp. 2014-9hei. Next base: position 1,506,221 of record JAMGYW010000018.1, read on the forward strand.
TTGTAGGAAGAGCCTCAGGTAAAGATCTTAATCTACGAGCTAAAGGTCGGTTTCTGCCAAGTTGACACACCTACCCTCTCGTTATGGCGTTGGCGCATTCTGAGAGCCCAACCCGTACGAGATAGCAAATAGGTTTATGTGGAGGAAGGCAGTATGTACCTGTCCTGCAAACCCGTACGAGACAGCAAGGAATCCGAGATATCGAATTACGAGATAGCGAGGCGCGACTGTACATACAAAGACGTGCGGCGCGGCCCGCACCCGGAGAGCATCTCATGCTCATCGATATCGATTAGGTCATCTACCTTACAGTCTTCGAATTCCAGTGCCACCACCAACGACATTGCATCTCGCGGCGGAGAGGCTGCTCAATGTATTCGGCACTAGGGCATCTGGGAGGCTTGGAGGCTATGAGAAGACAAGGCTCGTCGTCTGCTGTGGGTGTCTGGGTGGGTGAGCATTTCCTCTGGTAATGACACTTAAGCTGCTCCTGGCTACATGTAGTTAAACCCTTCTTCCGACAGACCCCATGACGAACACCAGGACGGCAAAAACCGATTCTGCATCTACTCGTTATTTTTTTACGTTTCCGAACTGGACTGGGTCTGCATACCACCAAACTCTAGCTGTCAAGCACGATTTATACCCATATGCAGACCCAGTCCAGTTCGGAAACGTAAAAAAACAACGAGTACACGTGGTGCAGAATGAGGGAGGCCGCGCCAAAAAGAGACAGTGTTAAACCTGTCTCTTTTCAATTGGAACGATTGTAATCAATTCAGACCTGTGTGTAGTACCTATCCAGACCGAAACGCCGCAAGGGCGAACACCCGGCCGTTTACACTCGTGCGCTATGTCCGCGGAGGTCGTGCCACACACACGCGCCCATACCACCCCCGCAAAGAATGTGCAACTGGGAGTTCATACTCTCCTCTAGCTGTCTCTGTCTGCGTGCAGCTCTGCCCGATGCAGCGGGGTGATAATAATAATCATATATCATCACTCGCATGTCTTGGCATTGATATGCGAGCGCTTTCATTTATGCGCTCCGATACTGATATTGTAATAGCGTCATATTCATTGGAATAATGGTTCACTGCATTTCACACTGCCGAGAATGGAACCAGGGTTGTGGGGTAGCGCCCGTTGCCCACTGATCCGCTTGCTATTTTGATGGTGCACGGAATGAAGCCGGAAGCTCCATGCCAGTTGCTAAGCACATATGGAGGGGTTGAGGTCTCGTCGTACACTCCACGCCGCTGGAAGCTGGGTTAATTAAAGAGTGCGAGTTATCATAGCTGCGGCCTTCAATGCCTAAAGACCCTCCAATGTGTATATATGAAGTGTTCAGAAGGCTTTCTATACCTATTCCGGCGGGTGGCGGTGGCGCGTCATGACATATCACTCGATAGATCAGCTACCTACATATCTTTGACCTGAGTGTTGTTATCGACTCTGTATACACTCGCTTCAGATGCAACGGGTCTAATCATCTAATCGCTGTATGAAATGTTCCGCGCGCAGCTGTTTTTGCTGTGTGCAAGTGTTTGGCCGCGGAGGCCGCTGGCAGTGAAATGTGTACCCCAAATGGGTATTACGGAGCGCCGGGGCGCCAGCTACACACGAATTCACTCAAAATGCGTGCTACAGCTAGAATGGGTTTATGGTACCCAGTGTACTACAAAGATTGCACCTCTGGATGCTGGAACTACTGCTCTATCTAAATAAAGTAGTCAGGTATCTCTGTCATGACGGAAGGTTTCAGTTGAGTGGTTAGCTGCCCCGATCCCTGAAGTCTGGCGGTTTATAGCTGTCAATAGGTAAATAACGGGGGGTTTTATGGGAGACGACATATGCATGCATGCATATTTTCAAATCTTCATTTAAATAGCAAGCCCTAAGCACTACCATCATGATATATAATAGTCTTCTGTCCAAGATCAATATCGACATTACCAGAGACTACGGTCTGCATGTAATTAAAAGATCAACCTCGACTCTACTCTTCCAGAATCGCAACTTCACGCGAGTAAGGAGGGGCCCAGCCTGCCTGTGCGTGAACTATATGTACATACCGATGTCTATCTCACACCAATATTAGTATACACTGAACCAGGCGCCTACCTGAACCTCTCCGAGTCATTGAACAGGACCGGATCTTTGTACATATTCCTTTGTTTATCGGCGGTTCTTCGATGTGATGATTAATTTCATATGCAGCTGGAGGCCGCTCCTCACTAGTATGCAATAGGGCATGTAATTAATGAGTTAAACAAAAGAGAAAAGTATGTAATAGGGCTGCGTTTGGGGAATTTCCGCGTCTCTCCCCCCACCAACACGTCCGGACATAAACAGCCGCTTGTTAGTTCCGTCAGACTATGGCTCTCATCTCAAGTCACACATATACACTCAGTCACCCAATAGTATCCAAGTGCTTAAACATTGCTTTCTACCTGGGTACGCTGATATGCAGCGGGCATATTCGGTCATAATATCTCACTCGATATCCGAGTGATAATATATGATGAAAAAATTTACTTGCTCGGCCCGCTGTCTTTTAATCGCCTCAACTTCATTACTGCAGAATGTACACAGTTATGAGTGTAGACACTGGTTAGATTCACGGAGAAGAAGCTTTATATAATGGGGCCACTATCACAGTACTATATCTCATATGTCTGACCAGGGGCAAGCGGAATGCACCGTCCGACATAACGCAGCCTTCATATATATCGTATCTACCAGCAGTACCCGGCCGATAGTAGTGGTGACGAGACCTCACATAGATCACTTGATGTCGTTCGAGATCTAAGGTTAAACGAAGTTATAAATAAGCTCTAAGATTGAAAATGGACAAAAGGTTGACATCATAACCAAACTTTCTTTAGGGCCCGAGCTTTACAAATATTTCTTCCTAGTCTCGCTTGAAGTATTTAAAAATGCCTCCCCTCTCTTAAAGCTTTTAGTAAGGAACTATCTTATCAAACATGTGACTCTGGTATCGCCAATCCCTCTGTGAAGAGGAAGGAAACAAAGAAAGAATATGTAAATTATACATCAATGGTAATCAGTGTTATCGGTAGAGGAATAGAAACTCCACTCATCTATCTAGAGCCGTAAGTGATAAATGATGGAATGAGCTGAGACAGAATGGTGCCTATTTCGGGGAAATCGCCACCAACATACGGTGTTTCCAGGTATAATTGTATCTCATGGCATTCCACCACTTATTAACTGCCGCTGTACATACATATAAACAAACGCCACATGTACTCCACTCTTCCAGCTCAAGAAGTTATAATCAATCCTCGCTGCCGATGGTAAAATCAAATTTTTCTTCGGAATCTGGGGCTTGGTTTCAAGTGCTAGTTGAACGGTGGACAGTACTCCAGAAGAGCCGATCCAACGGTGCTTGGTCATCATTTCTGGGGCGTCGCAACATATCCCCGTGAGCTCGAGGAGTGAGGTCATATGTGGTTATGTAACTTAGATCATATCTGGGACTAAAGGCCTGGCATATAGGATATCGGATTAGTACTTTCTAAATGCAAGTCCCGGGGTCTAGAATATCTTACCCGTTCGTCCGGGCGCCGTAAGGGTGATCTGCGGTAACCACCCTTTCTGGCGATACCTATAAGCGCCTGAAGAAAGGAATCACCGCTCTCATCCATCAGGAGGCTGCGGGCTGAGCGAAGAGGCTCCTGTAGGTTCTGCCTCATCTTAGATGTGTTGCGGTATTTCATTCGACGAGGCCAGATATTCTCTCTCTCCCTCTCTTCGGTGTCGCCTCCTTCCCAGGTGTGACCCATCCATGACTCCTAGTCAAAGTACTTCATGTGGCACTTGGGCATCTAAAATTGACCACACCTGTTCCAGATGATGACGCCAAAACAACCTTGCTTCACAAGCTCTCTCATGCAGTCTTTATGATAGCGAATTGCGGCCAGATATAGAGGATGCTGTTTTCCAAGGAGGCAGTTCACAGTGGGAGCATAGAGGGGGAGGAGTTTCTGCAATGCCTTCACATGCCCGCCGTGTGCGGCAGCGTGTACAGCGCTCCCGTTATAGCCAGGCCCTACCGACGCCACCTTGGCACCGTAGTAAAGGAGCAGTTGCACCGCTTGGTTCTACCATGAACTACAAACGGTTTAACAACGGCATTTATATTGGCTCCAAGAGCAATAAGTCGCTGCATGATTCCAGTAAAGCCACCTCTCGCTGCTAAGAGTAAGGGTGTTTCCCACATGTACGCATACACACACGCTGTGCATGAACACCTAGGCACACTCTCGATCTCGCTCGTGACAGGGAATTGGGCTTCTGTGTTGGCACCATTATCGAGAAGAGAATGGACGAGCTCCTCGCAATCCCCCCGAGCCCCATTGCGGATCATGGAAAATATCGCGAGCTGAAGTGGCAGAACTCCCCTACTTCTGAATAGTGGATCCGGAGGTGCTGACTTCTGCAGGTCATGGTTATAGCGCCACGGAACATAAATGATGGATGGCGAGTTACAATCAGCGCCATTGGCGATAAGAACCTCCATAGTTGCCCGAATTCCAGCCAGAATAGCCAATAAAAGAGGGTTAGAAATGTTATTATCACCGATGATTTTTACGCCACTGTCAAGGAGCGGCTTTATCATGAAATCCCGGTTATATAGAGCTGCTAACCCCATGAAATTCAAACCAATTATAACAGCATCCGGCTTAATCTTATAATCCACATCGGCGTCATGCTCAATGAGATTAAGATCTGCCTGTTTATTGCCCATAGAGACCGCTAAAATGGCGGTCTTTGAGAGGGTCTCCTTGCGGTTGAGCTGCGCATGCGACGAATCAAAGTAGCGATTAACTTCGGATACCGACGCCTTTAAAAAGAATTCAATGTCGGAGGTCATTCCTGACGTAAACAGATAGCTAGTGGGTACACTATAGAGCCAATTGCTTTGCGCCATTCCTCACAACCTCCGTGCTTCATTTGAATTTCGTCACGTACCAATGCATACGGGCAAGGTGGGTCATAGGGACGGGCTGCTCGGGCCTCCAGATCGTTCAGGGTGTCATGCCATGCTAAAAACTTTGTTGACTCGGGCCAGTTAAATGCGGCCAGCTGACGACTTCCTTCCACGTCCGCTAGTGATGCATGCGTTGGCCATTCTTTTGCTGCGTATTTTAAGAATGGAGTAACGTTTTGTTCATAACAGGCGGTAAAGTCGGGATACGTTACGGTTGTAATACATACACGGGCGAGATATCTTTGGGCCTGACGAGGGTCGATCCGCGGCGTAGGGTCACTTGTATCGGTTGAAAACAGATACTCCTCTAGTGACTGATGAATGAGCTGAATCACCATACCCGACTCCTCGTCTTCCGATTGCTCGACTTCCGGCTCGATTTCTGAGGAGCTGTATGTGTCGCTGCTGGTACTGGGCGTTCGGACGACCTCAACAAGTCCACCGGAAAATCTCCTGATACGCGCCTCCATTTGACTCGGTTCGGGGATAGAGCCTGAGCGACAGTCACGGATGGATGCTAACAAAGCATATTTGGTTGAGGAGTCGATGGAAAGTGCCCAGCGTAATTCGGAGACTGTGGGGGGTCTTTTTTGCTAGCATGGCCTATTGTAGTATTTTTTTGGTCTCGTCTCTGTCCTCCCTTTTTTCTAGTTCCTGGTATATTTGATCATAGACACCTTTGAGATCTTCCGGGATTTCACTCAAAACTTGTTCTAGTTCCGGGAAGGTGCTGCCATATGCCTTGTCTTTCAGCATGATCAAGACAAGCTTTGCCCAAAGGAATATTCCTCGGGCGCGCTCAATCATCAATCCTGTAAGCGCATTTACATGCAACAGGGGGTGATCGAGTCCCAAAATCATCATTTCGTTGTTGATGTAGCTCTCAATATCTAGACTATTCTTTTCTTCGAGCTTTATGACGTTGAAGAGTTTCATATATTTACTGAATCTGTCATCGGGGCGACTTGTGAAGAAAATCCGAATAGTTGATTTGAGCGTCAAAAGTTCATCATAAATAAAGTCCAAGAGGGCGAACTTGGGTGTATTCTGACATTCATCTATGGCATCTGTTCCATGTTAGCCTGAGACCATAATCTCTGTAGGGGGCTCAGTTTTTAGGGTACCTATAACTATTCGGATCGAGCTCACGTGAGGACATCCAATCATCGATAGAAGCATCTTTTTCATATCCTCAATATTCCATATTACCTCCGCATGATACTCTTTCCTAACTTCGTACTCAGGAAGAATGTGGTCAAACAACGCTGGTATTTGCTTCAAGAGTTGGTGTTGGAGTGAGCGCAAACATCCTGCCTCTGACTTATCTAGACTACCACCTCGGTCGCTGAAGAAAAAGCTGAGGGTCACATCACATAGCGTTCTACTCATAGGCTGCGTCGTTTGGTTCAAGCGTTCAAGGATGTGTTTCGAGAGTGTCGACTTCCCAGACACGGCTTTTCCTAAAACCCATATGCAATTAACCCCAGATTCAAGTCAGCCCGAGATGGAGATGTTTGTGTCTAACTATCCCAGGGCAGTCTTGTGGGGTGTGCGATTGTTGCACGGCGACTGTTCGAGCCTGAATAATCAAGAGTTTTCAAATAATCTTTATACTCGGTTGTTATATACAAAAAAGATTCTAAAGCCAACTACAGGTCAGAAAACCGTTCCGAAGACTGGCCAGACAAGGGGTTTCCAACTAACCGCTTGGGATTTTGTCAACCATTCTTTTGATCTCGCTCAATACTAATTTGTAGTTCTCATCTTCTAGCGTGGCATATTTATTCATCCCAACATGGTTGGCTTCTAAAGCCACGTTTGCCGAATTGGCAAAGGTGGAGGAATTCCCGTCTACCGCCTGGTATAGGTTTAGTAAAAAACCAATATGTCAGAATAAGGTGAGATTTTGAATCACTTACTAATAGCAATGGGAAATGCCCGACTCCTGTCGTCTGTAGCTCAAAGAAGTTGATGAGATCTCGTCTACCGTAGCCCTGGAGAAACGAAGCATTTAGCTCACGGAGGGGTTCATACCCTAGTCGTAGCGCTTCGAGTAATTCTGTACTCGATCCGAGCCAATATGTGGTGTAGGACATAAGCTTCCCCACGGCGGTAAGCCGTGATCCGTCGTAGGGCACACCAAGGAATATTGCACCGATCATTGACTCGTTTATAGAGTGAAAGCGGTCATCGGTATTCTCTCTGCCGGCGGTTACTAATGCCTGATTGTAAAGATAGTTAGAAATAAACCAGAAAAACATCCAATCCCGTCCTAGTACTAGCAATGTAGCTGGGTTCCGCGGTCACTTTGAAATACGTCTAATGAGTACATGTAGTAAAGGATAGGCTGTGCGCAGGTTCAATCTTCACCGATGCACTCTTTGGTCTGCTGCACATAACCGAAAGACTGAGCGATATTTCTGGTATATATAGGATAAAACACCAGGGGAAAGGGTAGTATATAAGGGGAATCTTCTCCAGTGTAGAGTTATGGCCGCCCGGCATAACTGGCCCATGATGTGCACTTGGTGCACCGAGCAAGCATGAAAATTGAAGTGATCGTACCTTTTTGATTATTATACCACCAAAGCTATGCCCAATAAATATTATCGGCCGTTTCTCTTGCTATATATAGATATTAAGGTAGGGGCGGTACGACGGTGATGTGAAAACCAACCTCTTCACTCTCACGCCTGGTATTCAGGACATTTAAAAGTTGTTCTCCACAGACCTCCACAGACTTTACAGGAGCATTCATACTCCATGCTGAATTGTGGTTGAAAGCCATTATACGCGCTTAGGGGAAGAAAGTCTCTCAACCACATGGCGTCGGTCTGCGCATGTTTTTAGGCCCAGTCAGGGTTAGAACCCAGCCCGTGTACGGCAGTTATGCTCCTTGATATTAGCACGACGGGATCTCGCCGAGAGGGGAGTGCTGACCTACTCCACCAAAATCTTTCCTTTATCTTCGTTCGGTTCATAGTGGATGACAATGCCCGTTGAGCTCTGAGCTGGCGGTTTGGACCTTCTCCACAGTATTTGTAGCGGCGAAAGAACAACTGCAAAAATGTGGAGGGAGATATATGTAAAGCTCACAACACACCAAGGTATAAATGAAAGCTCGAGCGTTTCAAGGGACATTCCCAAGGCTGCTGTTGCTATTACAACGCCGCCCAAAATCTCGGCTGAGAGGGGCAGGTGACGCGTAGGAAGCCGCCGAGTAACAAAAGAGTGAAATCCCACATGCTTCTTACTGCTCTGATGCTTTGCTTGGGCTTTAACTTAGCGATGGTCGATTTCTTGAATCAAATTCAACCTGGGGGGAGATGTATTTTAAGCCCCAGCACACAATATGGCCATCATTGTTTTCTGCGGGTAACGAGCTGGTTAGATATTATATTAATCTAGAAACAACCTACACATTATGTTCCCCCCAATTTCAAAAGTGACGTATGATCTTTTAAGGAAGCTCGACGTCCGTAGAATTCTTGCTTATGGCCTATTTAGTACTAGCTTTTGGAAATCTTGGTTGTAATAATTCTTGGCAGTCGCAAAGAGTCTTGGCAAGGCTCAGAAACAACCAACCGGAAACTGGAGATAAGCCGGCATGTTCCCAAAATTCCTCACTGATGCGGTATCGGTTTTGTCCCGCTCCAGTAGTAAATCAATCATTTTGCCATCAGTGCATCCTGCTACAGCAATGAGAAACGCCTCCTTCCGCACCACATCTAGATCTGGTCCACGAGACAAAGAAATCGCCATATTTATGCGGTAATTCTTGTCAAAATATTGCCGGTAATGTGACCAAAGTCGGGCCAACTGAAAATCCATTCAAAATCCTCTCGATCTCCTGGGCCTTTCTCAAGTGGTGTGGGGTTAATCAGGCTTAGCAGAAATCGACTTTGCGAGCTCTGGGGAGTCGTATACGGCTCTTAAAATATTCAGAGTAGAAATATTCATATATTACGCAGCCTTCTGCCATATGGCATCCCTGACTACCGCCTGTCCGTTGCTAGTCAGAAGAAGGCCTAAAATCCTTCCACCGTCCACCGGTTTGTCGCAGCATTCACAAGAATAGGTACCGTGGGGGTAACCTTCAGACCTCTATCAATAAACATCTGGAGAATTTTATATCCATCAGTGTTCAGCCTCACGAGGAACACTTGGCAGAATTTGAACCAAGCTCAAGGGTTCAAGTTCGATACATCCATTTATGTTCTTCGTCTGTAAAGTCAATTAATATATGGAGGATTTTAGTATACTAATTGCATCCTATATACATTCAGTCGAGTTCTCGGAGGTATTTAGGCATATCGGGAGTCGACAGGCTGGTGGTCAAATTAAATCAAGTCAGAAAACTAATTTACTGGGCTGTACTGACATGGCCAGCAATTAACAAAGCCAGAAACTAAATGTACGTACTCCGTGGTGTATGTTGATTGATTGATGCATGATGGGGTATACTGTTTAGTATTACACTTTGTGTAGAACTGATTCCTACAATCGATTTAATTTTACAATTGACCTCTTCAAACAATTTCAATCTACCATTTGATTAGACGTGGTTCTGATATCTTGTCTAGTTACTAAGCCTTCGGGGATCAAAATCGTGCCACCTTCAAGACTAGGAGCACCATAAATGTAGGCCGCTGGTAATAAGTTGAGTACATGTGACATAATAGATAATTTCTTGCACTCCCCAACCGACACCTAGAGACTAGACCCGGGTCTAGCTGGTAAATAATAAACAAGCCAGAAATAAAATGATGATCTGGCCGAATTCTGCTCTAGTATCAACTCACAGAGTAGACAAACAAGCAATACCTACTGCGAATACCAAGATATAACATAAAGGGACATGAACCCAGCACTTGAGTCATGTTTCCAACTCTAGAGCTTTTGCTCGTGCGTACATGTAGGTACAGTACTTACAATAATCCTTGGCAGGATTCTATATGGGAGTCTTGGCAATTCTTCTCTAAGGCTTGAGCGAAGTCATATAACTTCCCTACATATATAAGAAACTACTTGTCTATACAAGTTGATACTTCTATGAATACGGTGTGAATTAACTAAGACTCATTTAATCTAATGGGGTCAGACGGATGTATGGCGAGGTACCATCTATTTATACTCTCACGAGATACCTCGATGGGCCTGTTCCTCTTGCGATTAAGTCATTATTTTATGCTTCTCATAGGCTAGGGTAATAATTGTATGTATCTAGATCGCATATATAGGATTAAACAGGTAGAAAAAGGAATATTGTGCTTGAAATAAGAAACGCCGAAATCACAGGTCGTTCTTGGGTGAGGAAAATAAAGAATATATCATGTCCATCAAGGGATCCACCCTTTAACCCACTCATCGGCAATAGTGAAATACTTTATAAGTAAAACTAGCGAATTAGTCCAAATACTAATAATCCGCTACCGTACGGGGCACTAACGTTCGCAAGTTATAGTAATCAATTCCCTCCATCCAGAGATTGTGCGCCATTCTCCACAAGCAGTTGTACAAACCTGTCGTTCCCCCTCTCGACGGCCGCTTGCAAAGGTGTTCCGTACTCTTTGTCCGAGATATTCACATCCACACCCTGATCTATTATTAACTGCGCAATATCCGTGTAATCGTGAATAGCTGCGGCGTGTAATGCACTTCCATAGAAACCTCCCGTCTGGTTGACATCCGCATCATTCTCCAAGAGAATCCGAACAACACTCTCATTTCCCCTCACAACAGCTGCCTGCAAGGCGCTTCCATAGGTTCCGCCTTTAGCATTCACATCGGCGCCCTTAGCGAGAAGCATCTGAACCATAGCTGAACCGTTGCTACTCATCGCTGCTGCCTGTAGAGAGCTTCCATAGGTTCCACCTTTTAGATTGACATTGGCACCTTTTTGGAGAAGGAGCTGCATGATAGTCTTGTTGCCTCTTTCGGCCGCTGCTTGCAAGGCGTTTCCGTAAGTTCCTCCCTCCAAATTGACATCAGCGCCCTTGTCGAGAAGTATCTTGACACTGAAATCGAGGCCTTTCTCCGCTGCTGCTTGTAAAGGGCTTTTATGTTTTTGTTGTTCGGTTTGAAGGTTCGCGTCTGCACCCTCTTTGAGTAGCATGTGGACAATATTTTCATGGCCCCCCATGATTGCTGCTTGCAGCGGCGTTCCATATTCCCCTCCTATAAGATTCACATCCGCGTTCTTCTTCAGTAGCAGGAACACAATACGCGCGTGGCCTCTCTCGGCAGCTGAGTGTAAGGCACATCCATAGCGTTCACCTCCAACAATATTTACATTCCCGCCTTTCTCCAGAAGGAAACGTACTATCTCCTCGTAACCCTCTGCAGCTGCCGCTTGTAACGCACTTCCGAAAAATCCCCCCTCCATGTCCGTATAAGCACCTTTCTCTAAGAGCATGTGAACAACCTCCTCGTGGCCTTCTGCAGCTGCTGCTTGTAAAGCACTCCCAAAGTCCCCACCCTCGAGATTAACCTCAGCACCGCTTGCAAGAAGCATCTTTACAATTTTAGTATAGCCTCCAGCTGCAGCCGCTTGTAAGGCGTTTCCATAATCTCCACCTTTAATATTGACATCGAAGCCCTTATCAAGGAGTAATCGCGCCACTGACTCATGGCCTTTGGCAGCTGCTAATTGTAGAGAGCTTCCGTAATTCGAATCTTCGAGGTTTACGTCAAAGCCTTTGGCGAGGAGTAAGAAGGTAATTTTCTCATAACCTCCTGCTGCCGCTGCTTGTAAGGCGGTCCCGTACTTTCCTCCCTTTAAACCTATATCGACATCCTTGGTAAGAAGCAGCCGAACAATGTTCTCATGGCCTCCAGCTGCAGCCAGCTGCAAGGCACTTCCGTGTTCAAAACTGTCAAGATTAACATCAGCACCTTTCTGAAGAACCAGCCGCGCAACATTCCCATCGCCTCTTTCCGCTGCTGCTTGCAAAGCACTTTTATGATTTTCGCTCCGTATATTCACGTCGGCTTTCCCTTCGAGAAGTAACATGACAGTCTTGACATGCCCTCTCACAGCCGCTGCTTGTAAAGCACTCCCGAATTCCCCGCCTTCGAGGTTTACATCTGCGCCGTGTTCAATGAGCAATTGGACGATCTTGTCATGACCTTCAAAGGCTGCCGCTTGTAAAGCTGTATTAGACCTTCTGCCCTGAATATTCACGTCCGCGCCATGTTCAAGAAGCATCTTCGCAATGCGTTCGTGACCTTTTTCGGCCGCTAGTTGCAGAGCTGTTTCGTCCTTTCTTCCCCGAAGATTAACGTCAACCTCGCCTTGCAGAATCATTTGCACAATCTTTTCGTGTCCTCCTCCCGATGCAGCATGCAAAGGACCCCCACGTCGCTCAGTCTTGAAATTCGCATCGGTGCCTTTTGTGAGAAGTAATTCAACACATTTCTCCTGGCCCCCGAAGGCTGCTCCAATCAGAGCTTCTCCAAGTTCCTGGCGCTGTTGGTCTGGGTCTAATTCGGTCTCTACGGCGAGGAAGTGCTGGAAATCATTGAGTAAGCCGGTTTCAGATGCGACAGATAATGGTGTCTTGAAGCGCATGCGACCAAAGGTCAAGAGACGCAGGTTTTCCCTCCATGTGTTGAACTTATTGGTTTCAGGCCATTCAAATTTCTCCATTTGCCTTCCACCGATTGTTTCAGATACCGCAAGTGATACATGATGAGTCCAGTATATCGTTGCGTACTCCAGAAATGGCCGGTTAGGCTCTCCGCGAGATAGCTGGGAATAACTAAGAGGGAATTCCGCAATTTCAGGAAAGGTTACATAGGTAAGGCAGACTCGTGCCAGATGATTATGAGCCGCGGACGGGGCGATCCAAAACGATGAGGTATCAGAAGCCTCCTTATTCAAAAGAAAGTCTTTTACCGATTGATGGATCAGTTGAATCGATTTATTGCTTCCCTCGAGGTCTTCCGGCGTTCCTGTACGTATCTTGAACTCTAGTAACCCTCCACAGATCTTACGCACCTGCTTTTCCATCTGGGTCGGGGTCTTGATGAAGCCGCCCATTGAAGCCAGAGAGTCGAAATTGCGTGTTGGTGAACCAACTGCAGCAGCGTATCGGAAGTCCGCCACTGCGAGAGGCCGTTCTGCGAAGAGAACCCACACAAGTATTCTCCATGCTTCACCTTTCGTTTCAGCATCCAATTTTTTAAAGATTCGATCGTAAAAGCCGAGCAAGTTGTTTGGAATAGCATCGAGTGTTTCTTTCAATTCGAGAACAGTGCCGCCATCGTCCATTTGTTCTTTAAGCTCTCTGATGACGAGAGTCACCCAGAGAAATACACCTTGTGACCGATCTATCACTGTCTCCTTAAGATCTTTGATGTCATCGGGCCGGTAGTCCGGATCTTCGAAAAGACATTGTAGCTCGACGCATGCGTACGCTTGGATATCATTCTTGTTGACAACGTCCAGCTTTATCGTAGGGTACCGGTAACCTTTCATGTAGCGTTGTATAGTTGAATTGTCTCGACTGGTGATGAATATGTGAGGTTGCGATGGATGCTCTGCGAGGCTCTTAAAAATCAACTTTAAAAGCCACTCTTTCTCCGTCTTTTCACACTCATCGAGCGCATCAACCACAAAGAGAATCGATTTCACTTCAGGGTCTCCGATCATCGCAAGAAGAGTTTTTTCGAGAAAGTTTAAAGGGTATTTAGAGGAGGTAGTCTTCCTACTTTGATATTCAGGAATAATATGTTTAAACAAGCGTGGTATTTGTTGTAATATCTGGTAAACAAGCGATTGGAGGAATCCTCGTCTAGATTTTTCAAGCTCACTGCCTCGATCGTTGAAGAAGAAAGTGACAATGGCTGTGCCCGGCTTATTGTAGCATTCCCGGTGATGCATTATGTGGTCCACAAGGTATTTCGAGAGAGTAGATTTGCCAGCTCCAGGCTTGCCGGAGACCCAGATCATCTTGTGCTTTTTATCTATCCAGTCCTGAAACGTAGTATTGGAGCTTATCCATTGGTGTGTGGATTCGTCTGACTGTTCAATTGCCTCCCGACGGTCTTCCAACTGGTGGAAGAAGAGCGTTTTCAGACATTCTGTTCAATGAGATTTAGTCTAAAGGCAGCCAGCCCATCTAAACTGGATGCTTGGGATGTACCGTTTTGCTCATTGTTCAGAACCTTTGACTGCTCTACAAAGGCCCAGCTGTTAGTATCTTACACATTGAAAAATATTCGATGAGATGGATTCATGGATTCAGGAGGAATATATTCAAGCTACAAGTGCTCTGTGATACATGATTCTCCTTTACGAACCTTGCTGAACTCTTTCCACCATTCTTTTAATTTCCGTAAGTACCAGCAAGTAATTATGCTCTGTCTCGGACCTGAACTTGTTCATCCCAATATGGTCGGAATCCAATGCAATATTCGCTTTCCCACTAAAGCTACTTGCGTCCTTATCCGCTGCCTGATATACATTACTAAGCTGTCCTGCAAGAAGAGAGTGCGAAAACCTACCAGCAGCAAAGGCACTCCCCATATCCCCGACTTTAACGTTTCAAAAAAGTTTACCAAATCATACTGCCCATATCCCTTGAGAAAGGAGTCATTAAGCTCTCTAAGAGATTTTGCCCCTGGCTCTAGCGCCTCGAGGAGCTCTGTGCTTGAGCCAAGCCAATAGGTACTATAAGATACCAGTTTTCCCATAAACGTGAGCCGGGAGCCATCGTGGGGTACTCCCAAGAATATTGCGCCGAGCATCGACTTCTTGAGAGCTTCGTAACGCCTATCAAAGTTTTTCTGGCCTGCAATAACTAATGCCTAGATATTATTAGATCCCAGGTACCCGGAGGGCTATCCTGGAGAGACAGATACCTTTTTGATTATTATCCCGCCAAAACTATGCCCAATAAATATTATCGGGCGGTCAGTTTCCTATACGGCCTGTCAGAACCTACACCCAATCTTTGGAAGTCTCCTCAATCCTCGAACGTACCGCACGGGATGTATTCAAAGCATCAAGAAGCTGTTGGCCACAGACTTCCACTGACTTGACCGGGGCATTAATGTCCCACGCAGAGTTGTGATTGAAAGCCATTATACGGATTCTAGGGCATGCTTTAGGTAGGAAGTCCTTCAGCCACATTGCTCCGGTTTCTTCGTGGGTCCAGGCCCAGTCAGGGTTCGATCCTAGCCCGTGTACCGCTACGATGCTATATGTGATTGTCAACATACGTCACCATCCCTTCAAAAAAAAAAAGCAGTCTTTCATGTTCAACCCACTCCACACTGATATCTACCTTCTGCTCTACATCTGGGTGGTGGACGAGGATGCCAGGGTTGACTTTAGATTGTGGTTTTGACCTGGGCAGGAAATATTGGAGCGGCGATAGTCCGGCCCCAACGATGTTTAAGATGAGGTAGACTATAGTGCCGATCAATCTAGACGTGAGAGATAGATTAAATTCTTGCAGCGCTATCCCCAGAGTTGCCGTGAAGAAAAGAACGCCGGCCAGGAACCTCGGCTGCGAGTCGCTTGTGAAGCGCAGTAGGCAACACCCGAGAAGCAGGAGCGTGAAGTTCCAGAGAGACATTTCGCGGGAAGGCACCACTAGTACGTACTAGCTGTTTATATTTATCAGTAACAGTAGGGGGAGAGAGACTTCGAAATTTGGTAGCTTCGTATAATATGGGATTTATTGTTTTGGGTATACGTATCTGACGATCGTAAAGCTGGGATGAATACACAAACTTTCAGCCGCTTCACCCCCCACTTGAGTGACAAGGCCGCGGTTCCACAAAACGCACAAAACGAGTCAGTGGCTGCAATCACCAAGTGCACTGCCACAGAGCCACAGCTTACGTAAATACTATCCAATGTTATTAGAGAGTTTTAGCCACGCTTAAATTTAGTAATCGAGAGGGAAAATAACCAGGGTGCCCAGGTAGTGTCAAATGAGGACCAATGACCAATCAGGACCTAATATTTGCACTGTGTAAATCTGAGAAATTTGATGTATCACACTGCAAGCAGCGAGGGTTAGGTATTATCATGCAAACACCCCGGAATTTGAGCGTGGCTAAAACTCTCTATTCAGTGGCTGTGCGAACTAAACATTATGCTAGGCAAAACTCGGCTAGCATGAAGCTAGCCCCAAAGGAGTATTATTGGCACCGATCAGCACTGATATCGAGTGATATCCTGTGCGTATCCTCCTGCGGACCGCACCGTTTGATTTTGTTGTTATCCCATAATCGGAGTGATATTTATAGGTAGCAAAGTATCAGATAAGCCACTCCTGCAACATCGGGTATCGAAGAACCACTATGCCCACCACGGAATAAAACTGTGAGACATGTAGAGCACAACATTTCGTGTGAGATTGCCATGGACTATAGCTACGGTCTGCACGGCACATGGCGCAATTAATGAATTAAGCAGAGATATATATACCAACGATTGCTCTATTGACGGAATGCGGACGTAATCTAGAGATATGCATATTGATAATCAAGGCAAGAATGGTGCCAGAGGGTCATGGGACTCAAGCCTAACATTGGGCAGTCTGCAGATCAGCGGTGTTGAATGTAAAAACGAGGAGGATGATTATAGAAAATGGTATACCTTCTAGATACTGTGTGGCCATGGGGTCATACCCTCCTGCACACGTCGTCCTGGAGGATCATATAAGCCACTTGGACGAAGGCCCCCACGGTTGGCGCACATAGTATGATAGAAATGCCCGCATATACCACGTTATCATCCAATGAACAGTTGAGGCGGTTGAACAGCCACCTTTGAATAGGATAGATGAGGTGCTGGGCCACCAAGGTGAACAGCTGCCCCAGAACCAGTGAGCACATGATCCAGGTCCGCTGGGTTATCGTGCTGTGGCCCTGATTATAGCCCGTCAAGAAGTAAATGAGGATGTAGGGTGCAAGCAGCAGAAAGAAGATGAGAACGTTGATCGGAACCGAGTCCGTGCTCGTGATGTCGGGATAACCGCCCTCACATGAGAGGCCATACGCATAGCCTACAGCGCCAGCCACCTCAGTCTCTATGTTCTGCAGCGCCTCCCGCTCCTCCCACGTCTGCTGGCAGCCCTCGTAGGGGCCGCGGTAGTAGACGAGATATCTGCTTGGGTAGCTGGGCCGGCACATTGACGCGATGAGGTTCAGGAACGACATGAACACATAGGGGATCACCGTCAGCGAGTAGGCGGCGTATCCGAACGTGTTGATCTGCATGCCGCGCGCCTCGTAGAGCTCGTAGCACCCGTAGAGGATCTGGACGATGGCTGCAAGAGTCTTGAGGATGTTGTAGTTTGAGGCAATCTCGTAGTCGTATTGGCTCTCGTCCAGAATCGGGACAACCCTGAAACTGGCGGGCACGGTGGCGACGATGAGGTCGTCGCGCCGCGTGTGGTGCCCGATTATGCTATGCCGGCCCCCGGAGCTGCTACTCGACGACCAGTAGCTCCGACTGAACGGGTTCGAGAAACGCAAGACCGGAATTGGGTGCTGCCCATGTATGTTGAAGTAATCAGGTGAGAATGGCCCGAGACTATACAAAGGGTGATATGATGTTAGAGCTGAGAACGGCCTTTTCTGTTTATATGTTACATGGAGTCTCGTGGGTGGAGCTGGCAACTCGTCTCGAGGCAGGGCGGGGATGGGGGCTGAGATATGACGATTTATTGTAGCAATTGCGATCATATGGGGTGTTCTGCCGCCTTGTGAGAAATTAGGATCACCTACCTCCCGAACTTTACAGACAGAGGGACAACCATGCACAGAGCACGTGCCAACTTTGCCCGCTCCAAAGTTGTCTTCCCGCCGATAGCAAACTCGGAGATGTAGATGAGCGCCTTGACTGACCCCGTGTAGGGCAGCAGGATGGCACGCACGCAGTCGCACATTGTGATGAACGCGCCGCTCCCAGGGTCTGTGAGGACAGTGAGGGCATGAAGGGCGTAGTTTGCAAGGAAGAACATGGCGACATCTGACCAGTGGCTTGACCGGCAGATGATGTCCCCTTTCTCGCCTTTGTAAGTTATTTTCCCGGCGTCGATCATGCTAGACGTACTTTGAGTATATCGCGGGGATGGAATTTACGTCCAAGATGTATACACCTTTGATCAATTCGTGACTGGGAGGGGATCAATTCGGGGTGTGGGGACTCGGTGTAGGATATAAAACGGGGAGAGAATCCCTGGTACAGGTATAAATACTCTACACCTATGTACATCAAGTGGAGTAGAGTACTCTACTAGCAGGTGCTACTATTTTTTCTTTTCCCTCGGCCAGTCCCGACGTCCCAACATGTACATGTAGGTACAGTGCGAAAAGGTGTTGTTGCAATGTGTGCGGCTGTAGGCCATGTAGGTATGTAGAGAGTACTGTCGTTCACGGGGTATTGGCGGATACTGGGTGTCTCTCCTTTAATTAGCCTGTCCTTCAACACCCAGGGCGGGCCCGTCAATACTCATTCCTGCTCCCCAGTGAGACAAAGGTCCACAAGCAACACCACGACAGCCTGGACCGCTCGAAAGTGGGCGAGGAGTTACACGATGTAACTATGTAACGTGGCACCCTGCGGGATGCATCGTTGCATTGGCTCCTGAGCACGGTAGCGTTCCTTCTCAGTGTGACACCCAGCTCTGTGCTGTCATTGGACCATTGCACGCACTGACTGGATACGGCTCTTTAATTAGAAGTGCACCTCTGCCGTGCAGTAGATAACGTAATGAGAACATACCTACTCGTAATTTCACAGCGTTTCCGGACTAGACTGGGTCTGCATATGGGCGTAAATCGTGCATAAGAACATTATTTTAGTGGTATGCGGACCCAGTCCAGTCCGGAAACGCTGTGAAATTACGAGTACATACTCTACATACATACATACATATCGCAATTCCGTCAAAACTCCCCAACAGTGCCAAGCCAAGCCACACACTTCAGCTGTGTGGCTTTTCATACATACTCTACTTGTCCCATGTTGGCAGCGCTCGAGATAGAGTAGCCTGCATGCATCGGCCCTGGAGTAAGGTACCCCCCCCCCCCCCCAACCCAACCCACCTAACCGAGCCTTGGTTCGGCGTTCGGGATGCGTCATACTTTAATTTGTCGCATCATGATCGGGTCCTCCTACATACCAGACTTGGGGGCAGCTGGAGCATCGTGAATTGCCATCAAGCGTCAGGGCCCCCTACGTGCTCTGGTACCATACAGGCTAGAAAGCTTATGTATGCCATCCTACGAGGATTGAGCTGGCATCGCGATCAAGGGTCAGGTCTTCAATCGCTCACCGTTCGCTGCGTTGCCCTTGCTGAATGGCGGTGGTGGGAGAGTAGTGATACTGATTACCGTCTGCTATTGGCGGACCTTCCCACCCCTTAAGCACCACATACAGAATTCTCATCGCGATAATACAGCCCCGAACGTTGGATACTACTCAGCTAGCATGGTAGCATCGTGGTATATAATACCTGACATCTTGGACTACCAGGCCCCAAAGAACTTAGGATATATTGGACCCAGGCATTTAAATCTTGGGGCAAAGGACCCCCGTACCACGATTTTGTATGTAAAGTGACTCGGATACCACTCGGAAAAAGGTTTGAAACCCTGGACCGACTCCGGTACCACATTGGGCTCAACCCAGTAAAACTATCATTGCTGTAAAGTGAGATGTGCCGTTAGCATGAGAACTGCTGTTATCCTCAAAGGACCGAGGTGATTGTCTCTTCCTCAAAGGATCAATGACATGAACTCTCTTTTCCTGCATGGATAAATTAGAAGAAGGTTCACTTTGCCGTCAAAACACTGTTCTGCAGAAAAACGTCTACTCTTACGAACAGTGGCTGCCGCCTGGTCTGTGAAAGAACATTTTACGCTTTGTAGAAAAAGGAACAGCTGTTTCTGTCTGAGTACGAGACTAAACTGATGGTATCGGTGTCTTTTATTCCTAGAACACATGTACTTGTATGACCATCTGAGACCGATTGATGGTACTAGAGTCTTTACCACTCCAAGCCATGTGATACAAGACATTTTGATGGTACTCGAGTCTTTAGTAATAACCTTCGTTGTACGGAAGTCCTCCGCCCTTAAATTTTATAGCCCAAGATCACATCATATATATCGTCGGGTGTGTATTACCGCACATATACCCATGAAGGCAGGAGTAGTTAACTTGGAATCTATCTTTAGATGGCGTGCCCCTGACGTTGCTATACAGGTTGGTTAACTGGTTATGTCATAATAGCATCATAGGTATCACTCGACCATCAGTCATAAAATAGCACTCGGAATCCCGAGTGATAACCCATGATATATCGGTTTACCTTTTTTTTTTTTTTTTTTAACTCATTAGTTGCATGCAGACCGTAGTCTATGACAATACTACAGCCTGAGAGCTACCATGCTAGCTCCTGGCCACATCAAATAAAGGGCATTCAGCAAGCTCGCACTCCTCCGCCGCCGTTGCCTAACTAAAAGAAAAGAAAGGTAAAACAAAATACACGCCGGCTGTCCCCTCAAACGTTTTTAACTACAATTTGTCTCTTCCGTCTGCCCCTTATCCCTATCCCTATCCATTTTTCCCGATCTACCAAATATTTCCCGTCGTACCTCGCTATCTCGTTTCTCTAAGTCTTCCGAGTCAATGATACATTTTTCATTCTCGTACACCACTTTGATCTTGTATTCCCTGACTCCATTTCCTCTTGCGACCAGCGTGCTTCCTCTTCCACTGTGTCAGGCCCATCCTCTCAATGTCATCTGATTGTCTTGTGGTTGCCGTTCGTTGTCCTCTTCGACCTCAATTTTCCATTCCCTGATCTGCCGCCATTTCTGGCCTGCGATTTTGATGTAGTTTACTACTTCCTCCTCATCCGGGTGAGTTTTGCCCGGTATGGGAGTCGTGATATATCGTTTTCTTTTTGTTTTCATTCATCTAGTGGCTTGCATTGCGGAATCTCTCGCTGCTATGAACTCATCGCGTCTTGGCTGTGCATCGATTGATATACTGCATGTATTGTAGTGATTCGGCCGCGTCATACATTATCAAAAAGGGGGTGAAATAGCTACCGTAGTACTGCCGTATCAATACCGTTTTTAGGTAAATACAGCATTTCTTTTCAAGTGCGAGCTTACTCCCTCATTCTAGAGAATTTTACATCGTGACAACTGCTGCAGAAAGACTATACGGTACGTAGGAATACCGTAGGAAACCGTAAAAATAGATATCAATCTGGAAATACCGTATGCACTAGTGGGGTAATTTACATAGCAGCGTGACATGAATGTGACTGACTGTGAGACCATTGAATGACCACGATCACCACCACGATCACCACCACTGGGCACGATCACCATCATGATCTTTATCACCTACAACTACATGTAACAGCGGGTGGGGTTGGCCCTAACGTCTCCATTATTTAGTTAAGCTTTCCTAGCCGCACATAGAAAACCTCGATTTAAAAGATATTTCCTAATTTTTGAAAGCCCATCCTCGTAAAATAATAATTGATAGAACTACTGATGGATTTAATCCTCGTGATGTTGATGGTTGTGTAGTTCATCAAATTATTCAGTCTTGTACATAAAATATCGTAGTAAGATGAGATAGCAACTGTACTTTCATAAAAACTTACAATACCGCAGCACTACTGTAATACCCAGAATGCCCGGTTCAACAAAAATAAATACCGTAGTATTCCAATACATGCGTATATATCCCGCATTTGCACTAGTCACGGTACTTCACTGGTAGTGAGAACATCCCGCTTTTTGGTACTGTATTACTCATATTAGAGTCGTTCTTTGAGGGATACCATGCATGGAAACTTCCATCATCACATTACCCCGTGTCTTGGTCAACAAAAAATACAGAATTATGGCGGTTTTTCAACCACTTGTCTTTTTCGCTCCGGGAAAATATTTTAGAGAAGAGTTCTCGAGATGAGCGGCCTGGGCGGGGGGGATTATGGATCCTTTCGGATAGTCTTATCGAGGGCCTTTTAGTATAAGCCAACCTAGCCAGGCAGCGAGTTTACAAGCCAGAGGATATAGGCATAGATCCGTCTAACCTTATGTTCCCTTGAAACCCATTCAACACAGACAAAGGGAGGCTCTCGTATCTTCGTGTCTTGGCACCGAGTGATACCATATGATACAACTTCCCGGCTGTTGACTCGTTCTGCAAGCCACCTTAGTTCCGTTGTCGCCATTTACCCATCTTATATTACGAACCCAAGGCGGTACTAGAAGCTGCACGGTAACTAGTGGATATGCTGGAAAAAGAAATGTGTATTTTATAACTACATGTAGGTTTATATTCTCGCCTACGCAGCTATATATGACCATGAACACCTTCCTTTCCAGGGTATGTAGAACATGCTCCATGGCATTTAATGTACATGGTTAATCAGCTAGTTATAGCTTATAGCTTAGCTATGTGGTGTTTGGGCTTGCGTATCCCGCTGGCCTGTGTGCGATTGTACTAGCCAGGCATATGTACCGCGGTAGGTAATAAGTCATCGGACGGAACGCTGCTAAAATACGTATTTGCAGGCAAAATTGTGGCTAGGTCATCCGATGACTTATTATCCACCGCTGTACGTGTGTGCTAAGACCTGGCCATGGCCAATAATGCGTATCTAAAGCCTGGCTTGGTGTTCTCTACATGTACAGCGGTAGGTAATAAGTGATGGAACAGCTGAGACAGAGTGATACCTGGTATAATTTATAGATACATGTATGGAAGCGACATGTATATATGTAGCCACCAGAGTGATATATCAATGCATGGTATGAGTACAGCTGGACGAGAATATGATTATATAATGCATACATGTATAGAGTATATATGGCCTACATATTAAGTAACCACCCCTCTAACCAGCGCCTCGATCCTCCTTATATATTCGAGCTTATATGTAGCTACCAGCCGTCGTCGTCGTCAAACACGCTGGGGGGGCGGTACACGTGATCACTCTCTTGCGGCGGTACATATTCAACAGCTGGCGGCGCAGGACTACTCGTACCCCACAATAAAGGTTGTTTTACCACCTCTGACCACGTCTTTCTTGCTGGCGGCGGCAGCGCTGTAACAATATCCCTATGCGCTGGATATGGCGGCTGCGGATGGACGGGGGCCGGCTGCGCTGCAACAATATTCCTTTGCGCTGGATATGTCGGCTGTGGATCGAGGCTGATCGGCTTATCCGCAAGAACTTGGTCTGGGCGATCTCCTGGAGTTACATTGGCTAATACTGTTTTCATTCCACCACCACCACCACCACTACCCGTTGATTCCGTGCTGGGTCCAGGTTGGGCTGACTGGGAGCTATAGCTAGTTTGAGAGTCTCGACGGTCATCAGGCTTTTTCTTCTGCTTGCCCGGAAAATAATCGCTTTCCGTCTCCTGATCTTTCCCCGTTAATATTCTCCCCACCCTGCCCGTCCACTGCGCCCACCCGCTATCGGAAACGGGTATGTTGCCTGCTTTTTTTTCAGTTACAACTGCAACCTTATCCGCCGGTGTGCCTTTTTCCTTGTTGTCGTTGTTGCTGCTGATGCTATTGTTGTTGGTCTGTGCAGCAAGCTTGGGTTGATTTTTGGTTGGGACCTTAATCTGCGCCGGGGCCGGTGCATTCAGGAGTGGCTTCTGGAGCCATCGTATAAAGTCGGGAACCTTTTCCGCAAGCTCTTTGCAGATTGCCCGTTCTTTTTGAAGCCTCCTCCGGAAAGCGCTCGCATCGAGACTGAACGCGATGGGCACATCAAGGGAGAACATAGCGGACCAGACTTGTGCTTTTGTCTCATAGGAGGTGATTTCCCTATTTGCCTTTTCGAGAAACCTATGTACGACGCGTATCTTCTTCATCCCGCGTATCTGCGAAAGAAGGACGTTCACAGCCAGATATAGCTCCAGCCCCTCAACCATCATGACAGTGGTAAACTCGAGAAACATCCGGCGTGATGAAAATTCGGCTTCGTGGGATTTGCAAAGGCTGTAAAGATGTTTCACGCCTCGTCCGGTTGGGGTTCTCATGTGCGAGTTGCGCTTCTCAAGGTTGGCCTTTTGTCTTCGGTACCAGGCCTGGATTAGGTAGATGCTGTCAATCTTACTCCCCATCTGCCGATCTGGCGGGCTTTGGCGTATTGGCATGGATCGAAACTGGCTACCAGTCCCACGCCACGCCTCTCCACGCCGGGAGATTCTACCCTCTCGTACGTATATGAGGACCACATCCTTGTCGTTGTAATGTTTCAAGGCTCGAGTGAGAGGTTTGACAAGATCTTTTGGCTGTACCTTTAGGATGCTGCCGGTTCCGAGAGTCGGAAAGCCAAAGACCTATGAAGTATTAATGAAATGAAGAGAGCTGATGTCCTTCATGAGATATATACCTTCTGTACTTCCGACCACACCTCCTGATACCCGACTGGGAACGCTCCGGCTGTCCCAATGTTTATAAGGGATACAACTAGAAGATTGACACTTCGGCGAGCCAAGATCCTCGATTCTCCCGACTTACTACCCTGCGGCGAGCTTTCAAGCTTTATCATCCAGTCACAGAAGCTCGAGACCACTCGTAAAAGCAGTCGTTGATAGCAACATTGCTCAATCCCAGTACAGGTCCTCAAAGATGTTTCCCATTGAGGCAAGTGGAGCTCTATCCATGATTCTGGGATGACAACATCCGCCTTTTTGATTGAAAAGAGCTGGTAATTGCCGAGGAAGAGTTAGCGCCAGAATGAGCCATAACTGTATGGAATGTATTGGAGGAATGGGCTCTTCTACCAGAAATGTCAAGATCTCCTCATATACTGTGATCACCGACTCATGATAGAACGACATGCACTGTGTGAAAATGCTGAGGTTGGATAACGATTGGAGTAAACTATCCATCTTCTCGGACTAGAACAAAAGATTCATTGGATTTTAGTATATTGCATTCATCATGGGCGGACAGAGTGATATGTACCATTTTTCCCACGGAGCTGCGCTCAGACGAGTCTTCCCACCGGTGAAGGGAGCGGTATTGGATAAAGGCATGGTTTATCAAGTCTTGGGGTCGCTCTGGTGCCCGGGGGCGGCCCTCGCTCTTCCCACCAGGATTGACCAGAGCGCCAAAAATGCCGCCCCAACTTCCGAGTACCTCCTGGCTCTTCCAGTCCCCTTGGTTGCTTTCTGGTGCGTCTGCAGAAGGCCGGCTGGTTAAGGCCTCATTGGCGACATGCTCTTCAAGATCTGGTGGCCCGGATTAGATTCTACGTTGAAACAGGTCATAGATGGTAAACAATCTAGGATATTGCCTGACATACCTAGCCATCTAGCATGTTGATAGTTTCCCAACAAGCATACGAAACCATCTCTGATGTCATTATATAAATATATTGGAGCCGCCCACCGATGGAGAAAGCCATCTTGAAGCTTGTCTAGGACACCGAAGGCATCCGGTGTGCGTAGCCAATCACGTACTCGGCTGATTTCCCCAGCAGCCTCGAAGAAAGAAGAACGGTACGTCAATTTTGTAAATAGGATATTTAGTAGTTCATCTACATTGTTAGCAAAATTAACTATCGATGCAATATCACCTTTTGTGGGGGTCATACCTTTTGAAGTAAAGCATTCTTCAGGTAGTTTAATGAGACAGGTAATTATTGATAGGAGACCCTACATAGTGCATGAGTTAGAGTAGATGTAGCTAGGTATAGTCTTGAGTTTCGATCTCCGTGGGAGCGGGGCCTGTACTAACCTTCATTGATCTCTCGACCTGAGCTCTCGGGATGGAGGTGTGCAAGCATTTGCGGAGTTCTACCTTCTCAGGCCGATCCCATCCGACTGAGTAAGTTAATAAAGGATACTTCATGGTTGGCGGAAGAGGCTCACCTTGGGTCACGCATGAACGACATTTCTCCTGTTGTAGAAGACTGTTCCATGGTACCAGTGCTCTCTCTCGAATGAGAGAGCAGGCTGAGCTTATTTGCCCTGAGAGGTAGGTTACTACCGCCTTTAACAATTCATCGAATGCCAACGTCTCTGTCCTTCCGGCGCCTCGTAGTAATGGCGACCACTTCAGCGTTATATAGGGCTTGCTCTTGCCAGGGGTGTATAGCAAACCGAGAGCGCAAAGTGTTGCTTCCGGTATTTCTCTATCTCCTGATATAACATCCTGGACTGTTTCATGTAGCCCAGAGATATAATCGAGTGGGAGGTCGCTTAAATCGGAATCTGGCTTGAATTTCAAGAAGTAGGGGATATTGATTGAAACCTACCGAATAAGTATTGTTAGATATAAGCATCAAGTGGGACTTTGAGGTGTTTTACCGTAGTATCCATATAATCCCTTGTCCACTCCGATTTGATGCTACCTCGGTCTAACTTATTACCGGTCTTAAAGTACTGCCCGGCTACTGTAGCCACATCCTCCCACGGGC
Organism: Morchella sp. 2014-9hei; assembly: GCA_024713685.1. Taxonomy (NCBI): domain Eukaryota; kingdom Fungi; phylum Ascomycota; class Pezizomycetes; order Pezizales; family Morchellaceae; genus Morchella; species Morchella sp. 2014-9hei. Next base: position 1,532,681 of record JAMGYW010000018.1, read on the forward strand.
GACTCATTCCTAAGAAGCGCTTCTCGCAGCCTAGATCTACACATGTGGTGGAAGCAGCTGATATGTGGGTAAGTACTCTACCCGCTTGTGAATGACTGAAAATATCCTCCAATTCACGCATTTCCCATGCATCGCTGTTGGTCTCCGCCCGCTCAATCATTAGGCCCAGTGCGGTATCCATGTCCCCTGTCTTGGTAGAGTAAAAGAAGGCGTCCCGGAGTCTTCCCTTTTCGAGGTAGAATTTTAGCAACTCCAACTTATATTCGAATTCCTCAAGGAATTCTTCCTTTTCGAAATCGGTGGTGAACATATTAAAGGTGAGATTCCATAGAGATGGTCGAATACAAGGGCTGGGTCGTCTCAAGAGCATATTGCATTCGCGAGCGTAGGACCTCCTATCCCCATCTCCGATTTTGTACCGGTACCTGCTCTGTATTAGCTTGGTAACGTAGCTGGGCTAGGGGTGCGGATAGATTCATACTTGGTCACATCCTCAACCAGTCTTTCATACAGCTTCCCCCTGTGGAGTGATTGAAGTGCGTTCAACGTTTTGCCGGACAAATGGTACTGGCCAGCTGCTTCTTCAAACATCCTCGCCTTCTCAAAAAAACTGGCAGCCTTCTCGTGTCTACCTCTTTCGCGGTACAAGTCTACAATCTATAGTTAGCGCTATATTAGGATAATTGAAATCAGAAAGGTTATCTTACGTGCTGCAGCTGCCCAGTCTCCAAGTGCTTCCAGGCAAGTCGCCGCTCTTTCTTTCATATTAAGCTCGAGGAAACCAACACTGGCATCCTTAAAGTATCTGTGAAGTGTGCCATCACCTTTTGCTTGACATTCGTTTCCTTTCTGTTCGGCAATACAAGCCGTTGCAAGCGTGATCTTTTGCCGATCATATGCATTGTTATAACATCGAAGCGCCTAGACGGCGTTCAACATGGCACTCGTGCCGGGGGTTTCCGGATAGGATCGCTTACCTGTTCAAAGAGGCCTCGATCCATACACTGGTCGCCAGTCTCGATCCATTCTCTCTCGGTGGTGATATTTGTGGGGCTAACCTCCTTCATCATGAATAGTATCTGGGCAGTTTTGTTAGATCATAAATATGTCTGGGACGTTTGGAGATCAACCTCTCCGGGTTGGAAAGGCTTTATTTCCACGAGTGGATCGGGCACTCTTTGCGTCAAGAGCTCTGGAATAAACCCTGGATCACTCTCCAATATCCACAGCCGGTTACGAGGACGGGTGATTGCAACGTATAGGCTCTTATAGGTGATATGGTTAGTAAAGACTGCTTTTTTTTATTGTGGGGAACCGGGTTATATTGACGATGTTCACCTTCAGTTCGGAGCACATATTCTTTCAAGGTAGTTAGCATATGCCATTTCGGACCGCAAAAACTATGGATCTGTACTTACCATGTGAGTTTCCCCATACGATGGGTTGGCACATGGAACCAACAGTTCTTGTAGAGTCTGGAACGCTCTTAAACAGGGGCTAGATGAGAAGAAGTTGTAAAGAAATACGTCATCATACTCCATCCCCTTGCTCTGGAGCACAGTGAACACGAGACTCCCATCACCGAGCTTACTTTGAAGTTCTTCTTGCTCCTGGTGGTCCCTTATGATAATGATCTGCTGGTTACTAACTTGTTTCGCTGGACTTCCGTCTTGCGGTGGTTCCGCCGCTGGGTTTTCAACAGCACATGTCCTCTTGCTAGCCATCTGGAGAAATTCAACGAGATCCGAGCCAACTATGTCCCATTAGGTAAGCAGGATATCGGAGGCTAGGGGGAAATCTAGGTTACGTACTAAAAATGACCGGCTTTGGTCCCAAATAGTGACCGATTTCTGGTGGTAGCTTGTCTACCATGTCCGGGAAGCCTTTATACGTAGAACATCAACATTACCCCCGAGAAGAAATCCAGGGTTAACTCACCTTTCCATAGTAAGTCCATCACAAATGATGCAAGTGACAGGATTCCCTGATGAGAACGGAAGTTGCGGGACAAGGAGAAGAGTTCGGGCTTTGCGGCGGCAGGATCTATTCTGGTGAATCGGCTCGCCGAAAAGTGATTGAAAAATAGGGCCTTTAAATTTGCAAATCTGAAGGTTGAATCCTTAGATATGCACTGTGCGCTATCCCCGGCTGCCCCCCGCCTCAAATGTCAAAATCCTTACTATGGGAGTGTATGCGACATTAATACGAACCAAAATGTATTCCCCGAGGATTTTGAACAAGATTCAGAAGCAGCTCAATTTCCAGGGGCCGTTGGTCTTGCACCTCTGTGTTCAAACATTAGTTTTTGCACTATTATACTAAGGGTCGACGCAGTCTTAATACGTACCATCAACATATACTTCCTCGAAGATAGATTCGAGTTTACGTCTGAGTGAGATATCTTCGTTTAATTCCCGAATTATATTCTTGACTCTATCAATGCCATCATAGTCACTGTTATTCGCTTTCTTATTCTCATATCTCTCATAGATTCCGTAGATAGTATCCCTGTCAGCTTTGTTCACAAATGTTGGTGCCAACCTGGCACTCATCGTTTTGTACTGCTCTCTCGAAAGTGGTTTTAGACCAGTCAAGAGAGATGCGGCACCTTTGATGACTCCCATTATCTCCGCGAAAACTAAGTCTGATTCGAGCCCACCCCTGATACCTGAAGGAAACTGTACCCAATAGGCTTCCTTGAATACAACATAATCCACTAAGCGTCGAGACTTTTCAATCGCCCCAGCCTTGCGATAATTTCCTCTGTGTCGAGTTAAAATGGAATCGGGCACTCGCTTAGTTGGTTGGGGGTATACCTGATTGTATTTTCAAGGCGTCTCAGGAAATGCCCAAACGTGCAGACAAAAGGGAAATTTTCCTTCCGCAGAGAGAAAAAGTCTTCAGTTGTGTTTTCTTCCATACCGTCCCGGATCTCGAGAGAGATATCCGCCCCGTCATCAAGGTAGTTAAATCCGGCCTTCACTCTCAGAAGCTGGGTATCTATCAATAATTGAACTTCGCTTTCCAACTTGCGTGCAAGGGGTTCAGAACGAGTGAGTAGTATCTGAACATCGTATTCGTGGGGATCAGCAACAGCAATCACCACCGTAAAGCAAAGTCATAAAGTAAAGATGGGAATCCTATACCTGACGAATCGGGGTATCTGGTTGGGCAATATTGCGGGCCAGATATCTGCTCATTAATTTATAAAGTAAACACGATGTCTTTCCCGTACCACTTCTCCCTAGGATAAACGTCGCGTTTTTATTTTTTATTATCTCAACCTCTTTCCCCGTGACATCGAAAGGGAAGTCGGAGTGGGACTGGCCCCGGAGGATGCTTTCCAGAACATTTCCTGTGAGTGTATGAAATTTCCCTACGAGAGCCGGTTTTTGTTTTATTCTTAGCCACGAACCGTGAACGGGTATTAGGGGCACACAAAAGCTCTAATAACACTCACCTGAGATGAGCATATCCTCTGGTAATCGTTCATCTGTTGACTCCAGCTTATCTCTTTCTTCCTGATCAATGACATCGAATACCACTGGAATCTTTATCTTTTTATCTTTGTCGATTGAATTCATCTTGCAGCGCTCAACCCGCGTCTGTGAAAAGCCTTTCTGGGCGCGGTATACCGAGTCCAGGGAATTTTGAATCTATGAATGAATGGTTAGACCCGACTCGAAGTTGACTGAAACAAGAATCGAAGTAACCTCTTTGACGTCCCCAATTCTCCAAACTGGGAATTACATTGTCAGCTTCAAAATCACCAATCATGCTACTATTAGGAGCTGGATAACTCAACCTCTTACGATCTGGCTGTCTGCATTGTGCTTCTCGTCAAATCCGACATCAACCTGCCACAAGATACGCCCATTGCCTCCGTAAAAAGCCTGATATACATGAACTCTGAAGCGATGGTCTCCATGATTTTTTGAAACCTCACCGGCAACAGCGCCCCGGACCCAATCACCAGATGCTAGAGCTTCCAACTTGGCTTTGATATGAGGAACGTTTCCTTTTGGGTATTTGTGAGTATGACATTCTCGACACTAATTATAAACATCTTGAGATTTTGGAATAAAACTTACCCTCCCGCTGTGATTGCTTAAGGTCCCTGAGTGCCTGTGTCGAAAGGGCTATCTTCCAGACACCCAGACCACCACCAAGTAATCCCTCAAAAGAATCAGAGTCGAGTCCTGCTACTTCCGTTTCAAACTCAATGTGAACAGGGGAAACAATAGCTTCCGAAGTATTTCCGAAACCGCGTCTAAAGCACAAGCGACAGGGGAAGCTTTTCAAAAGAACCTCCAGTATGGGGATGGTCTCCTTTGTTTCGATATGGACAAGAAGATGCTGTATACGTGTAGTCCTCCCTTTGGAATCAATAATAGGGATTCTAAGCTGCTGGAGCAACGTAATACAATTCTGTGGGATTCCTCCGCGGCCGGCGGACGTATCAGATTTTCGACGGTCCTTAATACTAGGACTTTCGTTGCTACCGGAGGCTCGTGATCCAGTCTGCACTGATCCAATCGAGTGTTTCCTTTGAGAAGCTGGTAATCCGGGGTGGCAGGCTTGTCGAAGATGGAGTTTAAGAGTGGTGAGCAGGTCCCACCGTTCCATCTCGGACAAAACATGGTGATCGCTCTCACAGTTCTTTGCAAGATCCACCGAGACTTCAACCCAGTCCTGCATTGTTTCCGTGAGCTTGGTTGAATTGATGCAGCCAATCCAGTTTGCTTTCAGCTCGTTGTCGCAACGCTCGTCTGAGATGAGCCTCCCAAGAAGCGCTGGCGCCTTTCCAAGCCAGGCTGCAAGATGACCAAACATACTTCTATCCGCAAGTGCCACAGTCGAGAATAAGAGCTCCAACAAAGCATCACGGGTGTGTAGGTGCTGATATCTCTGTTCTAGCAGTGGAATGATGATTCCCTTGATGACATATCCACTCAACAGCTTTCCTACCTGCAAGTCGAATTCCAACCTATCCTTGTTCGGGGTCTGCAGCTGGGAAGCATTTCCCTGCAGCTGGGGAATTAGTTGAACAAACCTTGCGATGCGTACAGCGTAGACTTCGAAACCGGCGATGAAGGACCCCGAAAGCTCCCTATTCTGGAGAAAGCCTGGGATTTGGGAGGGATTGCCTTTGAAAGAAGTATATGCGTCTTCCCATTGCTTTTTGCTCTGATCGTTGTCATTGTCATTGAATATGAAAGAGGTAAACCTAGTATCTCCCATTGTGCTCTAGTACCGAGGTTGTAATGTTTGTATATTTCGGAGGTTAGGGTGTTTAATTGTACTGTATGGTAGAAACTACATGTATGAAGAAAATATCTGATAATTCAGCAGGCATAACTGACGGTTGCCTAATGTAGGTACATATACATACATGCGTAACGGACGGTTGCCTGAACCAAACAACCATAACGCACGGTTGCCTTAAAGCCGGGTTATAGACACCCCCCACCCTTACCTCTGTCTCTAGTCTAGTATTGGTAATGACATGGGCCCTCACGATTCACTTTGTAGTCGGTCCGTAGTTGTTTTTATGAGACGACCTTTGAGTCTTCGATCAGGCCCGAACACAGAATACTGGTACTAACTATCGTTACGAGTTACCAACGCAAATATCATTTCCCCTCTGTCCCCTCGAATTATTAGAGCCGGCCAACACTCATCGGGCTCTGCTCGTTACTGCTCATGACAGTTCTAGTATACACAGGTCCTGAGATATTGCGCTAATCACTGCGTCTTATTAGAGCCACACAGACACCGTCAATCACCTCCTAGAAACCGAGTCAGATATAGATTGCAAAGGAAATTCCGCCAGAGACACTGCGCGTATGCCTGCGGCGGCCGGTGACCGCACTGAGGCAGTGGCACATCTAGGCGTAATGCGGCAGGGAGGCCCGATTCGGGTACATAGGACTCCGGAATATTCTACAAATCCCCCCCTGGGGAGAGGGAAGTGCCCTATCCCCGTCGTATCTCTCTATTTCATAAAACAAGACCTAAGCGTAAAGGTGTGCAACCCTTCCTCCAGAATATTATTACAGTATTAGTGCCCTGAGTGCCCTCAGCGTATTTCCATCCTTATCCATGCTGATATTCGGGTAAAGGGTGGGTGGATAGTTCATGATTATTGGTAGATAGATAGCTTAATTGCGGGAGAGATAACCTTTTTTCTTCTTTTTTCCCGTTGTTGAGCGTGGTTTGGTGAATCATTGAGATATACATATACATAGGTGTTGCTTATAATGTAACATGGCTCTGTTTGGTTAGGTTTCATGCGAGGCCGGGTTTATCTAAATGTATATTATAAATTATCGGGGCGTTTTTTCGGTTTATTATGATTTTGTCGAACATTAGCCTAAACTCCGGGCTACCAACAATTAATGAAGTAATCAATCACTCAATCAATACGTCTCCAGAGAGCTATGTTATGACTTCTTCAAAATCAACAAAAAGGGATTGAATAACATGCTACACCCCTGGCTTTTATTTCATTCGCTATATCACTTTATCTGATGAGTACACTAGTAGTAGATTATAATTTTTTTTTTTTTTTGTTTAACTCATTTATTGCATGCAGACCGTAGTCTATGGCAATACCACAACCCCAGAACTACCCTGCTAACTCCTGGCCACACCCACTAAAGGGCATTCAGCAAGCTCGCACTCCTCCGCCGCCGCTACCTAACTAAAAGAAAGAAATAACTAACTAACTCCCCGGCCTTGCTTCTAGTAGATTATAATTCAGGTATATAGGTGGTGGATGCAGGGGCGAGCGATAGTCTCAAGTATACGATGTTGAAATGGCCACTCACCCAGGACACCCCTGTGCTGCGATGATCTTGGAAGGCAATCGAACCCCGAGGCTCGGAAGCCAAAATGAACCCTAGCACAGGTAGAATTCTCGAGTGATATAATATGATGCACCCCCGAGTTTGCACCCGGAGTGGAAGTGGATAGGGTCTGGCGCCATAAATCAATTCAGGACTACTCCAACTAGGTACTGTCATTCACGGGATGTTGGCGGATACTGGATATTGGCGGATTGAAGCCAAAAATTGGCTTGGCTCTTTTTAGGCCTTTTCGCCAACACCCAGTATCCGCCAATACCATGACAGTACTCTAGATCGATGTATTTACACCATGTATATGTCATGCATGTGTCGTTTGCGTGTGAGAGCTCACATCCTTGCCAAGCCGCCACATCTTAGTGTTCTTAGCAATCCACATTTCAGTTTGTTTCAGATACAAGAGTCAAAGACTAGCGATTCAGGGGCAAGGTTAAGAAGGGATTGAGCAGACATATCTCAGAATCACGACATATAATTAAATACATACTTCGCATGCAATTGATGAATTAAACAAAAACAAAAAGAACCCTCTTTTTCTCGGCGATAATGCGAAGCAATACGGGGCTACCAGGGTTTTGGCTGTAGAGAACCAAGAAGATCCCACGTTATTGTAATCCATTCATGAAGCCAAAAGCAAATGGAGGTTTAGTATGCTGCGCTGCACTGGGTGTGATTCGTTTTTCATGCGAAGAGATTTTTTTTTTTTTTGTTTAACTCATTAATTACATGCAGACCGTAGTCTATGGTAATATCGCACCCCCAGAACTGCCCTTCTGCCTCCGCCGCCACTCACAGTAACCGTAGTCGCACCCCCAGAACTGCCCTGCTGCCTCCGCCACCACTCACAGTAACCTCATGCGAAGAGAGCCCCTGCATGGAATATCAATTTATTCAATTTGCTATCCTTTTAACCCAGCTCAAATACTGTAGATGTATGGCGAAACATTCAATGGATAGAACCATTATACTCCAACTCTCTTTACACATCTACATGCCTCTAGATCTACACATCGGATGATACAGGAGGCCGATCGAGTGACACCCCATGACGCATTTTCAGCACCATCTACGCCTAGATGTTGATGGCTGACCTGAGAGGATGATCAATTCACCACGGGTAGCCACTACAGAGCTCAGTTCAACAAGGTGTACGTATTTGAAGGAAATCTAATATCCTACTTTACTACTAATTAGGAAATATAAAAATGCAATCTCCGAAGGATGAGATGCAAAAGATCAGATTTGCATCGAAATGAAAACCTTACTCTTTTTCCGCTTGGTAGTTACAAGGCTTACTTAGCGTTCCTCCTGTCTCCATATGCATTCATCGGGTATGTCAGTGTCTTGAGTAGCTATTACTGAGTTAGCATAATCTATGATATAAATACTAACCTAGAAGTATCGCTCAGTGCCGATAATAACATACCCACTTCTCCATATCCCTCTTCTTGCTCCGATAATAAGACAAATGCACATCGAGCGTTTCTACATATACACAAAGAGGGCCATTAGCGCAATGTACCACCAATGTTACTACATAATTTGGGTAAGATACGTGATGTGCAATAAAGAATACTCCTAAGATCCCTCTCTCTATCAAGCCCTTTGATGAACTTTGTAGCGTCATCTGAGTCGCCTATCTGACTGATCTGGAATAGGACAGCTGTTTGGGCGCAATGATGTCAGTGATGGAATAAAAGGGGGTTGAATGTGTTTCGTGCTTATATGTCTTACCGTTCTCTGGGAACCCTTTCCTCAATAGAAATCTCCTGCACTCGAGAATCTCCTCCTTGAATGTCTCTACCGGCTCTTTGTATGGCTAGATCCAATCAATACAAAGGTTTCTTGAATAAACGACAGCCACAAACACGCATAACCGCTTCCATGTATCCATCATGGGAGCTGCTAGGGCTACCTAACAAGGGGATAGATGCTCCTACCTTTCCATCTGTAATCACACTAATCAAAAGCGGTCTTGTCATATTCTTACTTCTCACCGCATCATATACCATAGGATCTAGTATCTTCTTCCTCAGCATCTCGCCCAGTGGCGTCAGACCGCCAAAGGTGACCTTCTGCATGATCGTTCGGGATTCGCTCGTCCTACAGATATGGTCGTGTCTGCTGTCGTCCCTGGCATTCATGAATCGTATGCTGATGCCTTCAGGGTCAATCTTGGTGGCGATACTGACGATGCGCTTGACGACCCTTTTCATATCATGGATTCGGCTGCCGTTGTTCATCGAGCCGCTGTCATCTTGAATGGGCGAAATTGTGTCAGCGCTGTTCTATAAAGTGAGTAACACCAGCGCAGGGTGAAAAGAGATTTAACTGGGTGGGAATAGTACCGAGATATACAACAGTCTGGTACAGCCCGAGCGTCATGAGATCTTTGATTTGCTTTGGCCCGGAGAGGCCTTCCTGGCGTGACGATTTCTTTGCGAGTGACGCAGCCCTAACCGACAATTCTTTCAAACGTGTTTCGCCCGGAGGGAAGAATCCATCAAGACCTTTGGTAACAATATATTCCCGGGCTATACGCTCCAGCTCCTCCGCAGATGGTGGTATCGTTCTCCTTCTGGTCTAACGTGTAGATTATAAATCAGCAATCTTTTTCCATTATAGGAGGGTCCGGTGTAGTTACTGGCCTTTAGCTTGATATACGAGCGGATGAGATTTATTATGACTGTAGGGATTTCCCTAAAATTGTACTTATTTGCCTGTCGAAGTGGATCATGAGAGCTATAGGGGGGTGGGTCGCGGCGGCTGGGGATCATATGCATCTTCATCTTGGCCGATATTCAGTATTGAGGGCGTTCTGTCGGCTTTTGCGTTATTGAAGCGCCTCTTATTGTTTGAGAGATGTGAGTCGATGATTTCTTGGGAATTGTGGTGCGATTGGAAGGCTTCAATGAATGGAGAATTGCAAGATTTTGCAAGTAGGTTCAGACAAATGGCAGGCGCACTACGCAGATATAATATCGTGTTCACACAAATATCAAAGCCCTATGCCATATGCATGTAATGATCATTGGCCCTCGAGATACGGGCGGGGTACCGATCACATGACCCAGGTGGTCGCCCGCAATTCAACGATCAGTGCCGACGTCTCACTCATCTTCATCCAATGGTATGTAGCGTTGATTGCATACACATAGTTATAGGCTAAGCATACGTAGGTACTCTGCTAGCATAAACGGATGAATGAGCTCATCAGTGCGCGACAGCCATTGAAAATGAATCGATAAGTTAAAATGCGCAGTAAAGACCCTGCAACCGAGAATGGCCAACAGCGGGGAGTCGTCTCAAGACTTTGTTTCGCATTAGAACCTTTGCGCAGATAGAGCTGGCTCCGAATTCTACTTGTACGGTTGGTTGATAGGAGGATCGGCACCAATCAAGTTACCAGAATTTAGAGCTGAAGTCTTTTGTGCAAAGGGTCTATTATCACTCTCTTGAGCTTATCCGGATCCAGCTTGCATCGCATAGACGAATATGCATACATACATGTACTCTAGAGTACTCTCGTAGGGAGCTAACGTTTGTGGACACGACTGATATTGCATGCCATACAAAAAATACGCCAAGCTCATGATTTTGGGTGTATGCAATAATGGCCCGGTTTAAAAACGTCAGCTCCCTACGAGTAGACACGCAGATACGTGCTCATACATATGAACCTCTACGCCCATTCGACCTGCGCGCGATGGCCCGCTCATAATCTGATTAGTTGCGGACCTTGCGGTTGACGTGGAAGAGGAGGCTCCGCCCTGCTGCGCCTGGTTTGAAATGCGGCTTGCACGTTACACAACATAGTGAATTACAGTCGCAACTCCCTATGCCGGATCTCAATACGCCGGGGGATTTTGATTTTCTTCCTGCGAAATTAGTTTGCTATCCCGGATTTCTTGTGAATATTTGGAGTTGCGACTGTAGTTCATGCGTATTGGCGAGGACGAAGTCGTGGGGAGCTGATAAGTGCTCACTTGTACATACACACAACGAGAGCGATTGATTCGGTATGGAGGCTTTCAGGGTCTCTGCTCTGCCCAATCTATTGTGAGACAAAGTGTGGCGGCTAACAGCATAGTACCGTAGGTACAGTCACTCACGGGGTGAAGGCGGATCCTGTCTGATGGCGGTCAGGGATTTGAGGCCAATAGCAGAGTTAAGTTTGAGTAAATTACTACGGGCACAACCATCAGACAGGATCCGCCGTCACTAGGTGAGCGACTGTACCGATATTTCTGGTGAGTACGCCCATGGGCTTAAAGTAAAGTGGAGGTAGGAGGAAAGTTAAGGAAAACTGGTGGTGTACGCATATTCCCGTGACTTGAGCCAATCAGCAAGCGATTTTCTACCACCACTTTGCTTTAAGCACATGGGCGTACTCGCCAGAAATATCGGTATTTGGGAGGTTTTGGTTGCAAAAGACGAATCGGTACGCCTGGACGTACAATTCGTCTTGGCGGTTCGTTTTTTTTGCTGATGTATCCGACGCGATCCCGATCCTTCACCTAACAACTCGATTCCGCAACGGTCTCGACGGCATAGCAGGTGGGGGCGGTCGGGCGTGATAGTACGGTATCTTTTGGCGCAATCAATGCCATCAGGTACCTTCCGTACGGGGTAGCCTTTACGAATTTGCGAAATTTGACCATTTTAGGCATTTTAGGCCTAAAATCTAGCCTTAACTAGAACCTCACACCACCTAGAACGGCTATAATGTTGAGCAGCGGTGTCGAGGAGGTGGCCAAATCCAGCCTGCCCTGCTAAATAATCACCTACCGCGAGCGCAATCCCCACATCATATCTCCGCCGGCGGTGCGTGCAGACACGCGGATCTGTAACCCTAAGTAACCCTAGTCAATGATATGCGTAGTCACGGAATATCACTCGCTTCCGCCAGGATCATGGGGTATCACTCGGCCGCCCTGCCCGCCGATGGGTATGGGGGGGGGGGGTCCCTGGTGCGGGTGGGCGAATACCTGCACTTACGAGTAGACTCGGAGATCAACTACATGCAGGCGCCGGCAGTGCCGTAGGCCGTGGCAGGCCGTGGCAGCGGAAGGGGGTGGTGTCTCGATTTGGAGGAGGGGGCTGGCAATCATCTGCCGGGTGGTGGCCTATTCGCTGCAGAACCACTCCCGAATCGCTGCCTATTGGATGCATGCTTTGGTCAATAATCGCTGCCTATGTGGAGCCTATTCGGAGCATGCTTGTGGCGTGATTTGGAGGTGGTGGAGGCGGGTATGGAGGCGGGTATGGAGGCGGGTATGGAGGCTGTGGTGGAGGTGCGGGTATGGAGGCGGTGGTAGAGGTGGTGGTGGGGGTGTGGGCGCGTGGCGGAGGAGGGCGCTGGGGATGGGGCGGCTTGCACGCGTTGTAGATTTGTATGGGAAGGTTGAGTTCGGTCGGGACTCGATGCATCCATCCTGGTTGTGTTTGCAAAAGGTTGTCCCTGTTTATACATGGCCCCATGGGCATGGCTTGGTGGGCATGGCGAAGTGGCATGGCTATCTGGGCATGGCAATATCGGTATGGTAACGTGAGCAAGTCTATTTATAGATGGCAACGGGCGCATGGCTACGTGGCTATGGCCATGTTGGCATGGCTATTTACGCATGGCTATATAGGAATGGCTATGTGAGCATGGTCATGTATGGCTATGTATGGCTATGTGTGCATAACCATGAACGCATAGCAATTGTAGTGGTAGTAATACGGGAAAAAAGATATGATACCCGAAATGCGCCGTGTTGGCAAATATTTTTGTGTGTACAATGCTAGGTATTCTTCATTCTTTTTATGATTACTACATCATTCCGGGGGTGGAGTGACAGTAGGAATTAAGGCAGGGCGGAAAGGTGCGCGCTAGGCGCGCTGCGCGAGGAGCACTGAGGCATCTCTGGAGAGCTAGTTTTCCTACTGAGCATCCTGAGCGCCGTGACCGCCCCGGGGATCTGGCGAAGGTTACAAATCTTTCTGACGTCGTGCCTGCCCCGTCTTGATTCTAGAACCCCGCCCCGTTACAAAAACGACATAGGGTATACTTAAACACACGGAAGGGGAAGAGGAAACTTGAAGAATGAGTCTGCATGTAATTCATGAGTTGAAGAAAAAAATAAAAAATAAAAAAAAACCCTCATCAATGCCTATTCTCATGAGTTAAGCAAAAAAAAATATTTGTCTAGTCTCAGGATATCACTCGTATCTCCCCGGATCATGGAATATCACCCGACCTCTACTGCCGCTTGGGGGGGGGGTCGCTGGTACGGGAGGTAAATACCTGCAATTGCCTTCCAATTCGGAGCTTGATTCCCTGAAGGCGCCAGCAGCGCCCGAGGCCGTGGCGGCAGAAGAGGGCGGTGTGGCGATCTGGCGGAAGAGGCGGGGGATTACCTGCCGTGTGGTGCTCTATTCGCTGCAGGATCGCTGCCTATTTGGTGCCTGTACCGCTGTATGATCGCTGCCTATTTGGTATCTTGAATTGCTGCAGAATTGCTACTAGACACCTATCTCTTTGGTCCTTCAATCGCTGCAGGTGGTGTTGTCGATTTGGTGCCAGGCAGGCGGTGGTGGTGGTCTTTGTGGTAGGCGGTAAAGCAAGGCGTGTCATGATGAGGACTGCAGCGCGGTAGGGTTGCTTGGTGACGGCTACGTGGTATGTATGACGGATCCTGCAGTCTGCCAGAGGACCCTGAATCGCTGCACATGTGGTGCCTGATTTAGTGCAGATTCAGCGTCTGAATTTCTGCAGATTTAGTGCTTACTTTGGTGCTGGGACTTGCGCGCGCAAGCTTGGAATCGCTCCGAACGTGACTTATCTATACAGGTAACGCTCACTCATAATCCCAATCGTCAACAGAAGAGGTTGGTCACAGAATATCACTCGTACCACTGCAGTCATGAAATAGCACTCTCTTCCTCCCACGGCGTTTGCGGGAGCTGAATACCAGCAGTTATCTGCCGATTTCGAGCTTGATTTCGTACATGATTTCGTCGATTCGCTGCAACTGCCTGCAGATATGATTCTTGAGTCGGTGAAGGCGGCGGTCAATTGTCTCCAGATCTGGTGATTGATTCGCTGTAGCCAGAGGTGCCGATTTGTTCTAATTAACTGCCGATTTGATATTCGATTCGCTACAGCAGGATTGATCGATTTGCTGCTTGATTTTCTGCAGATTTGAGCTCGGTTTGGTGCTTGATTTGCTGCAAATTAGATGTCGATCTAGGCCTCAATTACCCTTGTACAGGGCAAGAAGTACTAATCGCTCTGTAAAGATTTACGCTGTAGAGTACAGCGACACCTACACCAGTGGCTCTATCGATATTTGCGGTGGCAACGCATTAGTCGGCCGGCAATCGCCGTTTGATGAGTGAGTGAAGTATGATCTGTAGATTACGGCCTGGAACACGATGATAGGCACCCGGAACCTTGGTACTGTGAAATATTCACGAATAAGATACTGGGCGTAAGAAACACGGTTATAAAATCAGTTCCGGTTAAGAGAGAGTATAATACTAGTACATGGTTAGGGTTAATTAAGCAGATCTAGAGGATGATGGAACTACCAACGAGAAATAACGTTTGTCCTTCGTTTCCAAGAAAAGCCGGTTTCCTACCCTACCCAGTGGCCAAAGGCAGTGTTGCACCATTGGGAGGTTTTGCACTCCCGGACCAGATATGAGGTGCTCAAACAGGCTGCAGGACCTATGCAGACAAGAGAAATAGGTAGACGACTTCCCTAGCCACCGGAACACCCCCCTCACCCGAACAATTGAGTATGATTGGTATACACACCGTTTGCAACGATGATTCCTTTTTTTTTGACGTTGACTGTTCGGGTGAGGGGGTGTTCGAGTGGCTAGGGAAGCCGTTTATCTTTAGGTAATTTTGAGGTTTGCTCTTTCGTATCCGACTATGCGCTAAGCACTCTTGGAGCGAGTTTACTAGCTCTTTTGTAGAGCGATTTTTGTAACAACTGGCATTGTCTGAAGGGAGTGCCCAAGACGGTGCATCCGCTTAGGGTACTCGGGGCAGGTAAAAAGTACCGGACAATGCAGGTTTTTGGTTCACCAATGGGTGCGCGTGCTAGGCGTGAACTACTGCAAAAAAAGCCCAGAGACAAAACCTGCATTGTCCGGTACTTTTTACCTGCCCCGAGTATGGGTATACTTGGTATCTGAAATCTGCAAACGTTGACCCCCAGAGCACATGAAGGGCCCTAAACCTCAAAGGGGTCATATGTGTGACTTCATGCACTCCCAGTGCGAAAGCCTGCTTGTCGGGCGCCCAAAAGCTCTCTCTATTGGAGGGGCACCTTTCATTTTCTTGGCGTATATGATCAGGGAGTGTCATGCAGTTAGAAACACCAGTTTTCAAGAGTTCGGGTATCTTGCCCTGGTTTAAACACTGTCTCGAGCAAATATCTCACGGGACACTTGCCGTGGCCTGGTCACAACAACACTCTGTACTTATATGCAGATGCGCACGCGCAACCAGAGTAAATCAAAGCAATGGTGGAGGTTCTCACACGCAACGATGTTGAACCTGGAGCTGTTCGCGCGCCCCGGTTGAGGCCGGTCCAGCAACCGAGGGGAGAGATGTGGCACCCAATGAGAGGTCATTTACCTTTGTCTCTCAATAATAAAAGGGTGTGGTGAAAAAGTGAGCAAAGTGCGCAATGACAGTAAACAATGTATATCGGTTTCATGGACGAGTATGCCCATCAGCGAGCGCCAGCGCAGCCCATCAGCGAACGTGAACCAATTAGACGACACACTATTCCTAAGTTCAAACCTAACCCCGGTGGCAAAGCCTCCACCATATTGGACCCACGCTCAGTGATGGGCCGCACTCGCTGATAAGATTATGATTGGCCCGTCTAGTTTTAAGCCGGGTCTTCCACCAACACATGCACACTTTGCACGACATGAGAGATCACTCGTACTCGTTTCCACGACATATGATATACCAGACAAATACCCCCTATCGAAGAATTAGCTATCTCCGGCCAGGCATTATCTATAAGACAATTGGTTCAAAGTATCGATCAGCCTCAGAAGTATTCGTTTGTAGCAATTTTGATCTTGTATGGATAGGTAATTTTTCGAGTTTTGGAGGTATTTGAGAATTATTGTATAAGCTCTTTAATGGGTCCCTCGGCCCCCCAGCCGTTCGGTCATTTTGACATGCCACATGCACTTTCTAAACCACCCCTGCAATATTGCCCTCAGCCGAATCAGTGAGAGAAGGAAGATATCATGCGATGGCATGGCGAGACCACCACCGAATCTTGTGCAGTGCATATCATACAACTTTGGCACTTATTATACCATATATAGTAATAATTGAACAAATATTTCGACAAAATATTCCACGGAGCAACGAACATTTGTGCCAAGGCACCGAATATGCAGCGCACCAGATTCTGAGCATGTCTCGCGAGGCCATGGGATAGCTTCAATATGTTGCAGCTAGCAGGATATATATGGGACGAATCATCAAGGACCTGCTATGGCTTCAATCCAATAGTGCGAGCCGCCGCCCTTAACAACTCGGCTCGGACGGTCAATAAAGATTGGTGGGTAAGAAGTGGTGAGGCCACTTAGAACATTGAGGGCGGAGTGGCAAGAATGTACTCGCCTACCAGCATAAGAATTCGAAAATCCGAGTGACGAAGTCAAGAATGATTTGTATGGAGTGGCAACGTTCTGCCATGAAATGACTCCGCCACTTTGGCAACAGTATTTTCTGGTTGTTACCTTTGTAGGCCAGTATGTAGAGTACAGGGTGTTCACTTTAAATACGAGAATATCAATTGATTGTATCGGAATTATATGGGCGCCACGCATGGCAACCAAAAGTGACCAATGATTTCAGAGTTACAACGGGCTTAGCCACACAATTTGTATGACGGAAAGAAGTCTGGAGAAACCTTTACATATCCTCACTCAAAAGATATAAAGATTTAACTAAAAATCAAAATAATAACCACAAGATAGAGCTGGTTCCTTGTTTCACCTTCCAAGTATCTCGGTGTTATCAAAGAAATCTTTGGTGGGGTTCAAAAAGAGCAAGGGTGAAAAAGAGTCAAATTGCGGTGGTGGGGTTGCCCTCGGAGCTCGGTCGAAAACAAGCTTTCCTAAAACTTGGCTCTTTTCGTGATTAATCATTAGTACAGTGTAAGGGAGTAGAGCTTGGATGTGTGGCTTAATCTGGAGCTTTCCTGCTTTGTTTGCGTATACGAATCGCCGAGTCCTGCTCACCTGCCCTAGGGACCGTAGTACATGGCATTATGAAAGATCGGGTGAGTGGAGATTCCTTTCAGCAGAGCTCTGGGGACAGGGTAACTTAGTTGGAGCCGGGCTAGATACAGGTAGGGCGAGCCCGGGTCACTGAGTGGAAGTATATGGGCTTTGAAAGGGCTTCTAGGACTGAATTAGGAAATCAATTTATCTGAGTGTTACGTTAACCTTATGCACCAGGGGTGATGCAACCAAGCTCCTTTCCAATCGCATGTCTCAGTAAGTGCTATCATCATGCACGGCCGGCGGAATGGCTACAACTTAGGGGCACAGGACTGTTGCTGTTCTCACATTCACTGTATATACTCGTCAAACGGGAGACGTATATATGGCTATTGAAGGATATGTAAAACTATATTGTGAATGTCGTGTTTGTGAATGTATTCTTTACTTTTGAGAGGACAAAAGAAATTTAATAAAAGAAAGAACACGTCGCCAAATCGTGCGCTGACCTAATACAATTGTCCCCACCCCCCTTCCTCCATCCCTCCACACTGGTCAAGAGTATCAACTTGCATCAAATATGCGGCAACCAGTCAGACCATCTAGGTGTTGTAAAGCTTCCAGCTGGGGGACTACGCATGGCGAAATAAGCCTCGACCGTCAGGTAGAATGAACTCACAAGTCCCGCAATGAGTAAGATGACGTAGATGACAAAGAGGAAGTAGTGAAAGGTAAGTAAGGTTACACCTACAAAGGAGTTCCAGGGTCCCTCCTTAATACTCGTTGTACTCCGCTCGGCGCAAATCTCATAGGTGCCCTCGAAAGTGTAGAGGAAGATGTTACGATTCAAATAAGGAAACTTCCATATTTTCCTGATTATAGCCTCATGATATCGCGTATAGCAGAGAATTGTGAGAGCTAGAAAAGGGACACCAACCAAGCCAGCACAAGCAGCTGTCCACAGGTCCTGCTCCGTACGTGAAGTGAAGTTGACTGCCAATGCGACAAAATGCAGCGCTCCCACAGCTGCGAGGAGGACTGCGGCTACAAACATCGGGGCCATCTTGAGCAAATCGTCGCCTCTTTTCTTCGGCTTGGGGTTTTCCTACTTTACAGAACTAATTTAGGTGATGATATCCAACAATGCCTTGAACAACACCGAGAGCGCGGGCCGGCGGGACTTCTTTGTGGTTAGAAAATGGAGAGGCTTGGCTTTCTTGTCCCTGCTGTTCTTGCTTTCGTTGTGCAGGTCGAGGATGGCTTTTCCATCATTAAACGGTGGCGGGCGATAACCGTTTTCGTCCGGGCGATCATGCAGCGTCACTACAATGGGCTCGATAACGTCCAGCAGCTTAGGCCACCAGCAGATATACGTCAAGCCCGCGCAGGCAACCTGTAGGAGCACATGCACTTCGAGCAGCGTGAGTGGCAGTTTGGGTTCATTCTGCCAGCGGGCGAACGACTGCACCACAAGCCATAGTTCTTGGGCTAAAGCGAGGACCTTTGCAATAATGGTGGATGACCCCTTGTCGTCCATATCGGTATTGTGGAATGAGTTGTGGTCAATCTGCCCATTCTTCAAGCAGTGGATAAGGCCATTGGGGGTGAGGATCGTGCTGTAGCTCCCGGGCTCGAGGCTCTCGAGGTCGTCTCGGGCTTTTTTCGGGTCGGCAGCCTTGTTCATGCACGGATCGGTGGCCGTGGGGACGTCAGCAGCTTCGATCTCCTTGCGGTTGTCCGTGGCCGCGGCCTCGCGTCCGGCTTCGGGGGCAGTACCCCTAGCAGCGCCGCATGCAGGCGCTCCGCAGCTTTCATCGCACTTGCGAAGGATCCACATTACCCGACAGCTCTCTAGAGACCGGCAGAGGGTCGGTCTGGCGTTTTGTGGCTCTTTGACAGCATTGGATTGGTCATTCGTGCCCTCATGGGGGTATTTAATGATAACATCGTCACATTCATGAACACTCGCTCTGTAATTGCGTTCATGAGAATCTTCTGAGTAACCTCGATACCCGGATCGCGCGGTCTTGTTCTTCAGGACCAATTTGTGCACGTAGTCCTCTTCCCACCATTCGTTCGACCTGTCCTTGATGTTCTTCTTCGCCTGACTTTCCTTCTCGCCAGCGCCGGAGCTTTGACTGTCTTCGGACATGTTCTTGCTCTTCTTCTGCTTACTGGCCTTACTCCCAGCCTTCTTTAACATCTTGCGCTTGTCCTTGATCTTCTTCATCGACTGCTGCTCTCCCTCCCCCTCCACGCTCCACGCCGTAATAGTTGACTTGTTGATGAGAAAGCCGCCCATGACGACGAAGAATGCTGCCTTCATCGGCAACTTTGCTCGCAATTTTTTCAGAGTCTTTTTGGTATCGGTGCCGTAATCCTCGGGGAGGCTCAGGAGATCATCAACCACCTTTTCCCACTCTTTCTTAAGCTTCCAGGCTTCCCACACCTCGCCAACAGCGCAGGCCATGACAGCTTGCGGGACCAGGATCGAGATCACCATCAATACCACCTTGTACCATAGTCGACTGAACCTCTTCCCCGGGACGATGTTTGGGTGCAAGCTTGTCCACACACAGAAAACGTACGTCGCCGTACAGCTGAGAAGGATGCCGACGGTCCCGCGACCACCTGGCTCTGCACGATACACGACTTCTCCTACCCCGGTCAGGGTGGTGGTGTTCACAATCCCATCATTGAACTTTTTGTCTACGACATGGCGCGGTAGCGCAAAGACATGTTTTTTTTTTTTTTTTTTTTTTAATTCATTAATTACATGCAGACCGTAGTCTATGGTAATATCGCACTCCCCAGAACTGTCCTCCTGCTTCCACCGCCACTCACAGTAACCGTAACGTCAACCCCCGGAACTGCCCGCTGCCTCCGCCACCACGCACAATCGAACAAAGCAAACAAAACAAAACAAAGCAAACACGCAATATACAAAGGGAATGATCACGCTGCCCCTTCTTCTTCTTCTTCTCTATCTCTGAGTCCTCCCCACCCTCGTGTTGCTTCTCTCTCTTCTTCGTCTTTGTCTTCATCCCTCTCCCCGTTTCCGTGTCTCCACTTAGCAAATTCTTTCCATATCCTTAGTGCTCCTTCGATGCCCGTCTTCGTCCACAGGAGGGTTTGGACTGTTTTGTGGTCTTCGTCTTCGGCTCTGGCATTTTCTGTGGCTTTGCAGGCAGTCAGGATTTGGGTGACACTCTGTTCGCCGCCTCCGCACTCGCATTCCGCTGTGTCTTTCTTTTTGAAGCGGTGGAGGTATTGGTTGGTGGCAATGTGTCCTGTTCGTAGTCTGCTGATAACTGCTCTGTCTTTCCTGTCGGAATCCTCGAATCTTATCAGGTGGCGCTGGGCCGGCTCCTGTAGTGCGTTTTCTGGGTTTCTCCTTGTCTTCCAGTCTTCTCCCCAATCTCTGATGGTAGTTTCTCTTGATTCCCTTTCTAGGTGGGCGAAGGAGACAAAGGTATCTTTGTCGAGGGGGCCTGTTCCAACTACTGCTTTTGCTGTTTCATCTGCTATTGTGTTCCCTTTGATGTTGGCGTGTGCCTTTACCCACTCCAGTCTGACCTTGATCTTTTGAGTCCTAGCGGCGTCGTATAGCCATCTTATCTTATGCGCCATCATTTCCCCTGATGTGCCCTGTCTTTTGATGACTCGCTTTATGGCTTCCTGGCTGTCTGTAAGGCGGTGGACGATGGCCTCGGCTAGAGGGGGATATGAGTATACGGCGGGTGGCCTAAGCACACAACAGCGGTCGCAAGAACTTTGGGTACGAGTTCGAAGCGAGTAGGGTCGTACGTCGATTAGGACTACGAGATGAAACAGCGGGTACTCTAAGGTACGAGAGATAAAGATAACAGCGTTTATTGGTAGTAACAGCGGCTCCGAAGAGGAAGAAAACAGCGGTCTAGAGACAAAGTATTCGTTCACCTATTTACTAGTAAGGTTGAACAAGGAGAGAAGGAAAGAAAGACAAAGGAGACGACGGCGATATATATACAAGGCAACGCGTGACTAATCCGCATATGAAAACTCTTCCCTGTCCCTTCCTTCCGAATCCATCACTTTCCAACCCGACTCTTGTGCCGTGACATAAGTACCCTCCTCCTTCAGGCCTGACTCTGTTAGGCCCTAGGCTTCTGAGGGTATTGGGCGTGGAACTGGTGACCAGTTAGAAGGCGTGCTCGAGGTCCTCGGGGGTTGCCATGAGGCGTCGGCGTCTTGGTAATAGCGGAATGAAATATTGAAAGCGTCCTCGTATCGTGGGAGTCCACCACAGCGTCTACTTCCCACTCTTGTTCCCCTTCCACTTCGACTGGCGGCGGCGGCGGCTGTTCTTGTCCGGGTACGGGGTCCTGGGCGGCGAGAGACAGCAACGAGACATGGAAGACGGGGTGTACCTTCATGGAGGCGGGCAGCGTGAGCTCATAAGCGTAAGGATTAATCCTTCGTTTGATCTCGTATGGACCGACCTGCTTCCAATCCAGTTTTTTCGAGGGCCGCTGAGTATGGAGGTTCCTCGTGCTGAGCCAGACCTTATCCCCGACTTCGTACTTCGGCGCGGGGGTGCGGTGTGCGTCGGCAAACTCCTCTTGTATCTTCTGGGATCGCAGCATCTCGGTGCGGAGGAACTCAAATACTTGCGACATGTCCCGGGCCATACCGTTGGCTTGGTCCTCCTGCGTGGTTCTCCCGTGAGTGAGAGGGCCAAAGGTCATGCGCGGGTGTTTGCCGTAGTTAGCCTCGAAGGGAGACATCTTGGTGGTCACGGAGGTGTGGTTGTTCGCCGCAAACTCTGCCATAGGGAGGAATTGACTCCAGTCATCCTGTTGGTAAGATACGTAGGCTCGGAGATATTGTTCCATCACCGCGTTGATTCTTTCCGTCTGGCCATCGGTTTGAGGGTGGAATGCTGTGGAATATCGGGGCTTGATTTGTAGGCGGGCGCAAAGGGACCTCCAAAAGTCCGACGTGAACTGTGTGCCACGGTCGGAAACAATGTTATCCGGGAGGCCATGCAGCTTCCATACGTGGTCCAGGTACAGGCGGGCCACGTCCTGCGCGTTGGCTTCTTCCGTGGTGGGCAGGAGATGGCGCATCTTGGTTAGTCGGTCGACTATGACCAAGATGGCATTGTGGCCGTTCGAAGCGGGGAGACCGGTGACGAAGTCCATTGATACGTCGGACCATGGGGCCGCGGGGATCGGTAGGGGACAGAGAACACCTTGTTGGCGGTTGCGGGAGGCCTTGGACTGTCGGCAGAGGTGACAGTTCCGGACGTATTGGTCGACGATTTCATAGTGGGCCAGTAGTAATTGCGGCCAGGAGTTCGAGGGTCTTAGCGTCCGGTGGCCGGCAGAGGGTGCATCGTGGTGGTCGAGGCGAGTCTGAGGTCGGCGTCATTTGGTACGAAGATGGCTCCTCGGTATAGGAGCCAACCGTCAGGGGACTTGGAACACTCCGAGAGGGAAATTTCCCTGGAGTGCTTGGTGCCATCGTTCAGCATTTTGAGGATCTTGGTGGGGAAACTGTCAATTTGGTAAGCATGGGTCAACATTTCCTGAACAGAGGACGATCCTTGGGCGGCTTCATTTGCGAAAGAAGCCGACAACAAACCAAGCTTTATTTCCGTGGCCAGATTCTCCGTCTTCAACATCACCTGCGATTGGTGGGCGAGCCTTTCATCTCCTTCCTTAGGGAGATCTCCTGGTCTCCTGGTCAATGCGTCGGGTTTACCTCCTTGCTTGCCTGGGCGGAACTGAATGACAAAGTCAAAGCGGGATAGAAACTCGGACCATCGGGCTTGGCGGCGGTTCAACATTTTCGTGGTCATGAAGGCCTCCAGGTTCCGGTGGTCGGACAAAACCTTCACTGGGAATCTTGCTGATTCCAGGTAGTGGCGCCATTCTTCGAACGCTCGGATGATAGCCAGGAGTTCCTTGTCGTAGATCTCGTAGTTACACTCCGGGGGGGAGTGCTTCTTGGAGAAGAAGGCTACGGGGTGGAGAACACCTTCGTCATCGTATTGCGACAAGATTGCGGCGGAGACGTAGTCGGAGGCATCTGTCTCGACGGTGACTTCGCGGTCCGGGTCAAAGTGCCGGAGGATTGGCGCGGAAGTGAAGGCGTCCTTGAGTTTCTGGAGCGCCTGTTTTGCTTGCATTGTCCACTCGAACTTGACTCCTTCTTAGTGAGGGCCGTGAGGGGCTTACTACTGAGAACCCTTGATGAACCGTCGATAGAAGTTCGCAAAGCCTAAGAAGGCTTGAACCTCCTTGAGGGTTCAGGCGATTCCCAGTCTTGCACTGTGGAGACCTTTGAGGGTCCATTTTCAGTCCCGAGGTGAGAATCATGCCCAGGTATTTAGTTTCCTGAACATGGAACTCGCGTTTTTCCGGCTTTAGGTGGACATCGTTGTTGGCCAAGATGGTCAGGATCCGCGGCGTGTTCCTCGTGTTTCTCCAAGGTATCGGAGTAGATGAGGATGTCATCAAAGGTAGGCTGTCACAAAATCGTCCAGATGGGGCGCAGGAGAGTGTTGATCCAGTGTTGGAAGGTCGCCGGTGCATTTGTCAGCCCAAAGCGGCATTACCGTGTATTCGTGAGGCCCTGTCTGGTCCGAAGGCAGTCTTCCACTCGTACCCTCCTTGATGCGAATTTGGTGGTAGCAGCGTGGAGTCAGTTTAGTGTAGTATTTGGCCTTGGCTACCTGCATCAGGGTCTCGGGGAATAGCGGCAACGGGGTGCGGTTCTTTATCGTCATCTGGTTGAGCCTGCGGTAATCCACGCAGAGACGTAGGGATCCATCGGCCTTCTTGATGAACAAAATTGGGGCGCCGGCAGGGGACTCGGAGTAGCGGATAAAACCGCGCGACAGGTTCTCAGAGATGTATTCCCGGAGGGCCTTCAGTTCCTCCCTGGTCATGTTGTACATGGGACCGAAGGGGGGTTCTTGGCCAGGTTCCAGGAGTATGGCGTGGTCTTGGGTTCCGTGTGCTGGCAGGCGGTTCGCTTCTGTTTTAGAGAATAGGGCTCCGAATTTCTGGTAGCGGAGCGGCAGGTGGTCAAGCGCGGGGTCGGCTTCCTTCAGGATTGCATCGATGGCACGGAGCGAGGCACAGAACAGCGATCCCTTCCTGTTTTTGATGAGGCGGTGGAAGGGAGCGGCAGCTATGGAGCATACCGAGATGGGCGAAGGGTGTGTCGGTGGTGGGCGAGCGGGCGCGTGTACCATGGCGGGAGCGGCGGACGCCAAGCAGTTGCGGTGGCAGAACTTTGAGTCAAAGGTGACTTGGTTATCCTTGGGCCGGAGACAGACGTCATGGCGGCGCATCCACGGGATTCCCATGACGATCGGGAAGTGGCCTAGCTTCGTCACGAAGAACGGGGCGTCTTCTTGGTGACCTCCGATATGCAGGGAGAGCTTCGCGATGTGCGTTACTGCTCCTGACTCGATCGGTCGGCCATCAATGACTTCCAGGGCTCTGGCTTCGCGGAGTGGGGTGATGGTGATGCGGTGGGCCTTTGCGTATTCAGAGTCGATGAAGGCATATCCAGAGGCCCCGGTGTCGATGAGCGCCTTGGCGGCGATGGGGATGGACCCGGGTTGTGAGAGGCAGTCGAGGGCGAGTTGATCCTCAGACAATTCTTCCTCCGTGAGGGTGGCGGCGGCGGAGACTGCGAGCTTGGGTGCTGGTGGTGGTGGCTTCTGCCCCTTTGGTTTGCCAATGTTTACCAAAGGGGCATGGCTTTTAAAGCCGGTTGGGACTTGGGGACAGCGGTGATGGGAGGGAGGACGGCGGGCGTTGGAGCGGTGACAGGTGTGGGGGCGGCAGCAGCAGGGGACCTCCAGTTGGCGGCGGAGTGGGCCTTGTGGGGTTGGCGTTTGGGTTTGGGTGGCGCTGGGGTCCGGGCGAGTTTAGCTTGTAGCTCCCTGATCTGGTCGCAAGCCATGACAACCTCGACCTGGGCATCCTCGAGCTCGTCTTGCGCGACCTTGAGCGAGGCTTGTAGTTCCTCGACGCAGTCTTGCAGTTCCAGAGCGTCGAACTGGGCGTCCTCTATTCTTTGTTGGAGGTTTTCAACCTCCGTAGCAGCGGGGGGAGCGGGAGTGGGTTCGGGGGCGGCAGTGAGGGCAGAGAGGCAGGCGGTGAGGAGGTCGTGAGCCTCAGTGAGTTCGTGACCACAGTCTCCGTCTTCCGGGAGCGGGCCATATATTTCCAGAAATGTCTGGAGGCGGGCGACGAGGGCGGAGGTGGTGGTGGCGCCATAGCGCGTGCATCTGTCGACGATTGTCTCGTCTTGGGTTGGGCCTGAGAAGGCGGCGGCGATGTGACCGAGTTCATACCCGGTGGTGGTGGCGACACTCATGGTTGAGTCGTACTTGCCGGAGTATCGGGCCAGATCGATATCTGCGCCGTAGGGTCTGGGCCCGAGGAGGTTGGCTACCTCTACCCGGGAGGAGCGTTTGAAGAGGACGAGATAACAATAATCTCGTTTGCGGTGAAGCGCGCGGATGGTGCGCCAGGAGCGTGTGGTGTAGTAAGTTTTTGCCGGCGTTTGTACCGGGTAGGGTCCTTGTGGGACGAGGGGCAGGGAGGCGGTGAGTGTTGGCCACTCAGGTTGGGGAATAAATTCCCAGGTATCTTCAGCGGGCGCCATTACGGCGTGGTGGGGATTGTGTGGGTAGGCAGGAGTTGGTTCAACCTTAATGTAAGGCGGTGGACGATGGCCTCGGCTAGAGGGGGATATGAGTATACGGCGAGTGGCCTAAGCACACAACAGCGGTCGCAAGAACTTTGGGTACGAGTTCGAAGCGAGTAGGGTCGTACGTCGATTAGGACTACGAGATGAAACAGCGGGTACTCTAAGGTACGAGAGATAAAGATAACAGCGTTTATTGGTAGTAACAGCGGCTCCGAAGAGGAAGAAAACAGCGGTCTAGAGACAAAGTATTCGTTCACCTATTTACTAGTAAGGTTGAACAAGGAGAGAAGGAAAGAAAGACAAAGGAGACGACGAGCGATATATATACAAGGCAACGTGACTAATCCGCATATGAAAACTCTTCCCTGTCCCTTCCTTCCGAATCCATCCCTTTCCAACCCGACTCTTGGCACGCCGTGACACTGTCGCATTGTACTGTGACGGTTCTTTTCCTTTCTCTGACTGCGTCCTTCATGCCTATTTCTATTGCCTTCTTGATTCCGACCATTTCGGCGTCCATAATCTCCATTTTCTTTCCTAGCCGGAAGCCTGTGTTTCTGATAACCTCTCCTTCGCTGCTCAACCTGCATACTCCTGCTGCTGTACCTTCGCTCTTCTTGGACCCGTCGCTGTACATGACTATTTCATTGGCTTCCTCGGATCTCCATTCTTGCCTCTGCTTTTCCATTCCTTCTTTGTCGTAGAATCTAATTTCTACCTCCATCTCCTCTCGAGCCTCTCTTTCCCATCTCCTTTCTTTCTTGTATAGGGTCTTCCAGTTTTCGATCTTGTTCCATTCTTTTCCAACTAGGGCCTCCAGGTTTCTGACTGCGCCCGGCATGCCCCTCTTCCTCGCCGCTTTCCTTCTCCTTCCTGCGGTCCACGTGTTTGCGGCTTCGGTTAGGTTCTCTATTTCTCTTTTTGCCGCTCTGTGTGTGGGGTGGTTGGGCGCGCGCTGAAGCGCTTTGATTGCCAGCAATCGTTCTTTGTCGTTGAATCTGTGTTCGGTGGGTATCATATCGTTTTCCACCTCTACGGCGGCTGTGGGGGCTGTTCTGAAGTGTCCTCCTATCCGTTTTATCGCCTGTATGTTCCCCTTGTCGATTATTTTGCCTAGCGTTTTTTGGCCTTTCCACCATACCTTTCCTCCATATTCGGCTAATTGTCTAGAGCATGCGATATACATTTTTCTCGCATTGTTTACCCCCATGCCCTTGCTTCCTCGCCCTAGCCTGATGATGTTTTGAGCGGCTCTCGACGCTCTCGCTACCTTCTCTCTAACGTGGTTTTTAAACGTCAGTCCGCTGTCGATCCATACTCCTAACCACTTGATTTCTCCTGATTCTGCCTTCTCTGTCCCTCCTGGAAGCGTGATTGTTTCTTCCTCCCCTTCTTTTCTGCCTATGCGGATCCATTCCATCTTTTCTTCTTCGAATCTTACATGGTTTTCCTCGGCCCATTTATATGCTTTGTCAATTAGGTTTTCTGCTCTCGTGATGGCTTGGTCCCAGTCCTTGCCCGCCACTGCTAGGGTGAAGTCATCTATGAACGTCGGGGTAATGGCTTCCCCTTCGAATTCTCTGTCGATTTCTTCGTTTATCTCCTTGATGAGTGGGGCGATGTACAGGTTGAAGAGGATTGGGGACGCCGGGCTTCCTTGAGGGATGCCCGTTTCTACTTTATGTTCGTCCCCCGTTTCTCCGTCAAATCGTAGCGTGACTGTACGGTCGCTCATGAAGCTGTTGACCCAGTGCGCAAGCTTATGGTTACCGCTTTGCTGGTACACTATGTTGGCTAGCCTTGCTTTTGATACATTCGGAAAGGCCTGTGCGATGTCCATGGCTACCAGCACCACTTTTTTCCCCTCTTCTTTCTTGGTTTCTGCCCAGTCGAGGGTATGTCCCACGCACCCTTCCGCTGACCTTGCTTTTCTTCCTCCCCATTGATGTTCGCTTAGTCCTCCTTCTTCCCCAACCTCCGCCAGCATGTCCGTGCAGATTCGTTCTAGTCCTTTTCCTACAGCGCTGAGGAGCGAGATTGGTCTATGCGCTTTGGCCTTCGAGTAGTCCGCTTTTCCTGGCTTTGGGATGATTGCCCCAGTGGCGGTTCTCCACTTCTTTGGGTGATAGCCTTGGTTGATAGCCAGTTGGTATGTTTCCCTGACTCTGTCGCCGATAGTTATCCAAAGCTCCTTCAGAGCTATGAAGCATATTCCGTCTGGGCCCGGCGCTTTATAGGATCCTTGTTTGCGTATCGCGTTTCTTGCTTCGTCGTTTGTGATTTTGATTTTCTGGCGTGTGTCGGGGATGGGTGGGATGACCGGGTCTGTGTCCTTGGGTGCTTTCGGGAATAGGCACTCCAGGAATATTCGTTCTTTGTCTTTGAACGTGACTGCCGTCTGTTCCCCCTGTACTATTGTTGGGGTTTTGGCGCACCGTTTTTTGCTTAGAAGGCGCCACACTCCCCATAGGTCTTTGCCTGTTGAGCTGCCCACGTAGTCGTCCCAGCATTCCTTCTTCTTTTTCCTGATTAAGCTGAAATACTGGTTGCGCTGGGTCTTCCATCTGGCTCTCTTCATCCTTGTCCACTCCGTTTCTGTCTCCCTGATCATGCTCCACCTTCTTTCCCGTGCTACTTCTTGCCTCTTTCTTTTGACTTCCTCGTCGAACCATTTCTTGCTCCTCCATGTTCGGTTGGCCTTTGGTGCTCCTTTTTCTATGCCTGCCCTGATGACGTCCTCCAGTATGCTCGCCATGTCGTCGACATCCTCGTTGTCCCTTGCTCTCTTCCATTCGTCTTCTGTGGCTCTAATTTTCTCCGAGGCTCCCTCCAGCCCTGCTTCCCAGTCGGCTTTTCTGTAGTTGTATTGGCATTCGAGGGGGTTGTAGGATTCCTGCTCCGCGTTGCTGGTGATGGTGATTTTTATGAGTGCATGGTCGGATCCTGTGTCTTCCCCTGATATCTCCCATCTCGCGAAGGTTTCTATGCCGTTGTTTGCCCAGGCGAGGTCTAGGACAGACTTCTGGCCCCCTCTCTGCCATGTTGTTCTATCGGGCTCGTTGAGTAGTGTTAGGTTTTCTCTCTCAACAATCTCCATGACTGATTCTTCTCGTACGGGTTCTGATATTGAGTCCCATAGGCTTCCTTTGGCGTTGAAATCCCCAAGCAGGATGGTTCCCTGTCGTTCGAACATTCCTTCCGGGATCCTATTCAGGCACCACCCTTCTCTGCTGTTGTGTTTTTGGTTGTAGACGTTGATGATCCTGATTCCTGTCTTTCCCTCCGGGTCCAATATATCGATGAGCGCAAAGACATGTACACACCATATGCTCATGAGCATTAATGCGAGGAGAGGTAAGCTGGCCATTATAGCGACACCCATCGGGAGATCGGCAATGTGCTTTGTTCCCTACAGGGGGATCTGTTTTTTGGCCAGCAGGCTTTCTAGCCACCTGCTTGCGTCAGTGCATAAGCCCAATAATATTTCCTCATAACCGGGAGCATGCTGCATACCTCGAAGGACCACCAAACCCAGCTGATCAACGGCTTCAAACCTCCAGGGTAATACCTAAAGACTAATATCAACGCTCCCGAATCAGCACCGGAAGATGAGTGGATACGACAGCTAGAGTGTGGTAATGGTTTTTAAAGGGCCTCTGGTAGTCATAAGGCAAGGGCTTGTCGGGTAGTGGAGTAACTACCTTCCTAGAGCAATGCTAATGATCCCGTATGTATATACGTTGTCCACAACGACGACGTCCAAGCAATCAATCGTCTCAGAGGTGGTGCGTGGTAAAGCTATCAAGTACGTGACAAAGGGTCGTATGTGCTACTCAGCGGTCAGGGCGCTTTCACAGGCGTGGGAGTACTGGGGCCGGACAGGATACCCGCACTTGACACATATATATATGGATTCAAGTCATTCCCGGCCTTCAGCCGGTTAGAACAATCATTACTTTATATTCTTAATGATAGAATACAAACAAAAGCAAATTCACCCCTACGTCGGTTAAGCCCCAAATCATAGCAAATATCGATAGGCGCCACCAATACAAAATGCAAGCCCCGAATCACCATCAAGATGAGGTGATATCACTGTTAATATTATCCCATGGCATGGTGGAACATGCTCAGAATCTGGCGCACTGCATATTATACAAAGCGGGCGCTTAGGTTACCATATATAGTAATAATTAAAACAAAATATGCCATAAAGTAATAGATTTTGTTGCTAGATATCGAATCTGAAGAGTACTAGATTCTGAGCATGTCTGGATACTAGCAAGACGCAAGACCCGAATTGCTACCAATACCAATACCACAAAAAAGGAAACCTCGAATTTTCAAACTAAAGAGAAAACCCAGATTACTGAACCTAGGGGAAAGCAATTATCAAATTCTCATACCTAGCTAATCAAAACCTTTAAATCGCACATCGCATATCGGGTATACATACCTATATACTTATTGGATATGATGGAACTGACGATTTCTAAAAGCACACTCGTAATGGATGTATAGGCCTTTGGTAAGGTATGGAAACATTTTCTGCGCTTCAGGCCCGTGGTTGGGCGCGGTGCTCGCCATGGCATGCAAGCTTTCTTTCTTTGACGGTGCTGGCACGAGAAAGTAGGCCACAAATTCCATGGTGGCAAGCAGTACTAGCAATGAAGTAAACACGTCGTCAGCGGTATACAGAGTGCAGTATACCTGAAAATGCAAGAAAGTCTACTATTGGAGTAGAAGCAAAAATACACGAGCGCCTTACAGTTGCAATTTCGGGCACTCCAGTCCTCCCGGTAGTGCTGGGGATCTATATGTTTCCGATCTCGACCGGGTTTTGGTATTGGCGTGGATCTGCATAGGAAAAATATTTTGATAGTACATAGAAGAGCTATGCCTATCCTATAGCTCGCAGGATCGGCGGCCAGGTGTACGTGGTGGAAAGCCGCAATTCTCGATCAATGGGAATCTCGCTGATCGGGGAAACGGAGTATTATTGACTACGCTTAAAACCTTGTTCTTAGATCCCTGGTTCTGTAGTTATATCTCTCGCCTACGTACTAGACCTTTTAAGCCAATAGAATAAAAGGATCGGCGAATAAAAAGATCATCATATACTAGCCAGAGGTATGTAGTAGGTATGATACTTACTTTCTGCGCCACTCACAGAGGCAAAAGTACAGAGGTGAGGGCAATTTCTATCACCTGCGCTTACCTGATCACACCAACCTCATATGACTAACAGAGGATTATGTTTTTTCGCCGATCTTTTTCTTCTTCCAACGGACCTCAAAATATCCACTAGGGTGTTGTGAAAAGTGGAATCTGATACATATTCCCTGCAGCATTCACCTATCACTTGTCCTCAGCTCCCGACACACTGCATGTATGGAAGAGATATCGCGTTCAAGGTTCAGAGTCACATTCGATCTCTGCACCCCAGCCAATCATCAGGAGAGAAACCTCTGCGTGGACATCACCAGGTTGGAGAGTTTTGGTTAGGTCAGAAACATGGACAGCGAGAGGAACTCGAGAATCATTTACAAACAGTAACCTGAAATCAGTATTTTAGGACGCACATATCGCTATCACCTGGTAGGATGAAACTTGTCAAACTTGCGACCTCCCCTTTCCAACTTTCACTAGCCTAGTGTGGTAATTCTTAGAAATGCTTGATTGGCTCTGTTCTGTAAAACCAAGAGAATTTCCACTTGAAGTCGTCCACGGTCCAGGTTGCAAGTTTGACAACGTTCATTACCGTAAAATCTGAGAATATATGTTGCACTGCAGCAGGGATATTTTACCATATTAGCATTCAAAGACTGCGTCTGATTGGCCTATGCTCCTGCTCTCTTGCAACATATATACACGCTTACCAGAAATGTAGTTGCTCAGGGCAAGGATTATTTGTATGGAGTGGCGGCGATCCCACATACAAATTATCCTTGTCTCCACCGCTTGCACGAGGTCCTCGACACCTAGTGACGGCGGATCCTGTCTGATGCTTGTGCTTGCAGTAATTTAGACTTGGCGTCTCTACTATTGGCCTCAAATATCCCTGACCGCCATCAGACATGATCCGCCTTCACCCTGTGAGTGACTGTAGCCGCCATAGGCGGTGTAACAGTTGTTGACATGGGCTCTGGCGGTCGCGGGCAGGTACGAGAAAGCGGCGGGTGCGGGTGCGAGTGCGTGACACAGGTATTGTACCTATGTCCGCACATCAGCAAAACCTTGGCTTCATCCAGACAACCCTAGGCGTACCTAGGCGCACCAGAGGCACCAGACGAACAAGAGGTTTTCTTGCTTGCATCGATACGCCCCGGCGCAAAAAGATATCGTCTCGACGAGATAGGAACATCTCTCCCGTTCTCGTCGCGGCGCCCTCTTTTGGTCAAAAGACGAATTCGTCTTTTTAGCAAATGACGTCGTCCCTTGACTAAACAGTTCGTCTTTTGACCCCAAAACGAACACCCGGGCCACACGAAGGTAGCTTTTGCCCGGTTAACGGGTTTCGCTAGCGAGTTTTGCTGGCAGAATGAGGTCAACCGGCAATCGGTATATAGACCAGGACACCAGTTCCGCGCAAATGTCACGTTTATTGACCCACATGTCTACGTAATTCTATGGACACATCTCTAAGCGCCCCACCCACCTCCGCTTACTGCTGCCCCCCGCCGCCTTCCTGCCCGTTGAGTTGTGCGCTGAGCTCGCCGCTGAGCTGCCCGCTGAGCTGCCTGCCCCCCTGCCCGCTGAGCTGCCTTGCTGCCCTCCTGCCTGCTGACCAGGGTGCCCGGTAGGTGTCAATTTGGACCAGTATTCGGTGCCCGGTAGGTGCCAATTCGCTGCCTGGTAGGTGTCCGTTTAGTGCAGTATTCGATTACTGGTAGGTGTCTTTTTTGTGCCTGCAGCTGCGTCGAAATACTGCACGATTTGGTGCCTGCAGCAAAGTCAATATACTGAAAATTTGGTACCTGCAGCGGCGTTGGTAAACCGTGAATATACTGGGAATCTGACGCCTTCAGCTGTATCGATATACTGCATGATTTGGAGCCTGCAGCGGTTCTATATACTGCAGGATTTGGAGCTTGCAGCGGTATCAGCAGCGGCGTCAATATACTGGGAACTTGACGCCCCCAGTGGCGTCAATATACTGACAATTTGGTGCCTGCAGCGGGGTGGATATGCTGGAGTATTGGAAGCCTGTAGCGGCTTCAGTATACCTTGAAGACACTGGGAATTTGACACTTTCAGCTGTGTTGATATACTGCAGGATATGGATCCTGAAGCGGAGTCAGTAAAGCCGTCAAAATGCAGAGGAAGGTAAATACGTATCCAGGCGGTGGTGCAGGGGGGATGTAGGTGTCGTGGTAGGTGTCGAGGTAGGAGGGGATGTAGGTGTCGATGCACGCAGGAGGTAGGTGTCGATAGAGGCAGGAGGCAGGTGTCGAGGTGTGTATGGGTCCTCGAGGTGGGTCCTCCAGATTTGGAGAAGGCGTCAAATTCGACGTCATTAGTAGCTAGTAGCCAACTTAGTATTAGCGCCAGTAGCGCCAGTAGTATCCCTTCTGTCGTTTTCAGGGAACGACCGGAAAGGGTTTGTGCGAGCTGTTTAACCAAAGTGGGCATAGGGATGGGGGAGTTGGGGACGCTGCCAAGGTAACCAACCATAACCAGTAACCATGGAACTTAGTGGTGATATCATCATTGACCCTTCGAGGGCTTCACGCAACTAAGGTCAATAAAACCATTTGAGTTGAAAACTATCGTGTAAATATGTTTTTAGGTTATAGTTATGCGTAGATTCTGAATATTTAGTCTGTTTTAGCTAAAACTGAGAACTCAAAAAGCTATAATCAAAAATGAGACCTGAGTAGCTAGCCTATCTTGAGTATGATAGCGAGAAATTACAGAATGATAGAGTGAAATATGATATAGAAGTAAAAAGTGATGTTTAAAGACTGTTTCTAGGGTAAAGAGATGCGCAGAATTTGAATTTGAGGTCTATTCTAACCGTTCTTTGGACTATAATGCGCAATTAATAGAAAAGACAGGAATACTTTAGATAAAACAAAATCAATGATTGCATCTCTTTTTCGAATTTGAAATATCAGGTAATAGAGATATCATCGAACAGACGGAAGCAATGCACCTTACAAGGAGGTAGATGACAATAGGAACATTCAAAAATCGTAAATGATTCTTTTCCTTGGGACTGTCTCCAACCAAGACTTCTAGCAACCTGCTCTCTGTCTCTTGATTTGGAAATCAAGCGGCACGAAAAACATAAGTGAGACTGAGGCCTTCTACCTTCTACTTGTCATTGAGGTATACGGGATAGTGTATGACTGCCGGACTCGAATCTGACAGTTGGTATGACCGTATGTTTACCAACATAACCCATATATCCACTTGTGGAATTATTTCCAATGGGTGTAACTCCAGGGCAGTGTCTACCCCTGGGCTGTGGAATCGGATTTGCTTGTTGTAAAGCAACAGAACGTGCCCTGTTCATGTCTCTATACCCTGAATAAATGAGGTCCCGTGCCAGTTGAATCCGGAAATCGCATTGCTCACTGGCAATAGGTGTAGTTTGACTGCTACGATTCTTGTTGGCCAGTATCCAAGAGTTGGTAATCGTTATATCCAATAAGCAAAAGAATAATGCCATCCAATTTCTTAGAACACGCAATTGGGTAGCATAATAGCAACGGAACTGATCTGCTAGATCAACCCCATTCATCTTTAAGTTGTAATCTAGAGCAATACGAGGAATTGGCATGATTTTTTTCCCCAGTTCACCCCACGCTGCTGCAACATTTTGGCGGTTATAATCAATTGTACGTGGTCTATTTCTGTCTTTCAATGGCCAATGGAGACGATCATATCGTCTATCTGCTGTTATACGGTGGGCAGTTTGGAGAAAGCGAACCAGGTTATTGTCTTGACAAACAACACATAGAACATTCCTACAGATGACGCCTGAGATCGTATTGTGCGGGAAACAGGTTCTTTTGGGAAACTTCAACTCCCTGGGGTATTCCACTGAATTTGTTCGAGCAGTTCCACAACTTCCAATCCCAACAGACCTAACCGCATCCAGTAATCGTATATTTGTGAAATAATTATCCATATAGATAATGAATTGATGTGTTCGGTATGGGAGGGAAAGAGCTCGTTGATTGACCATCTGTGAGGTTTTGTTGAGATTTAATGGACCTCGATATAATATCGTATTTATTTGTGTAATGGAGTCTACCCGGGATATGTAGAGAAAATTCGATCTGTATCCAAGATCGCAGAAGGCAAAAATCTTGTAACCGCAAGGGATTGGCTTTCCAGGAAGATGTTGGGTATGTATGGATCGCCCGGTAAATCTGACCATTATCTCATCCACCGAGACGTTTGTAGAAGGAGTCATATATTGATAGAATCTGTGAGATAGTTTGGAAGGTATCATTCAACACGCTGTAGGTGTATAGATGGGTTGGATACATGGAAGTATCGTTTTATTTGCTCAAAACGCAGCAACTTCAGGTAATTTCCGATTGAGTGACTAGGGTAAAAGCCGTTCCTCGACCAATAGTCTTTGCATCTGGGAGAGCAGAATATACTCATATAGATAATAATACCAATAAAGATTTTGAGTTCTGGAGGAGATACAGGGTACCAAGGGCGTTGTCCTCTCTCATTGGCTTGGTTCAATTCTACATATGTCTATATAGTACTACAATACAGTATGTCTCAGATGTCACATCCTTCTTCCCCTCTTCGTCCTTGGTTTTTGAAACCAACTTCCTCTTTTTACGTGACAACCGTCCTCACACACCAAAAAACCCCAACCCCTCAGGCCTCATGTCTCAACATGAAGCAGCCTTAAGGGCAGTCTTTTTCGAGGCAACAAATCTATCCAACATCGACATGGCCTTCAACCTTGAAGTTGCTCTCTTCACAAACACCTTCTCCCAAGAAGTTCAAAACGTTATTGGGAGCAGAGACACCCGAACCCACAACCACTTGTTGACGCTCCTCCTAGTGGGAATCGTCCACCAGAATACCCTCCTCGCCTCCTCAGTCTCCGAGCTGAAAACCGAATTCGCCTCCCTGAAGGAGAGGACTGCAACCCCCAACGAGGCTCCGCCCCCCTCAGACCCCCTCCTCGTCCAAAAGCTGGACACCCTCATCGGGAGAACCAGCATCCCCCCTCCCACACCCTTGGTCCCCCACAGACCTACCCCGCCCGCCAAGCCTACCCAATTGAGGGCAACACCCACGCACGCACAAGTGGTTAGATCCACCCCCAACCCACCCACCATCCCCAGCAAGAAGGCAGCCAAGGCAGCCGCAGCCCCGGCCCCGGGATCCACCCCGAAAGCGAAGCTACTGCCATCCGCCCACCGCCGCTTCTTTGCCACCAGGACCACACCCAGCCCCATCGCCAACGCCGAAAGGCTAACAGCATCCCTCCCCCGTCTCTTCGCCCAAGCCCTGGCCCGTAGCCACCAAGTCGCCCGGGTCACTTCCCTGACCGTCACCATCAACAACAGAGGCACAGTCTCTGTTACCGCTCCCCCAACTGTCCCCGCAACGGTCTACGCCCCATTCTTTGAGGCCCTCACCACGATCCTAAACGTGGAGGTTGCCTCACCAGAAAACCCCTTCACCACCTTCCGCCCCGCTCCCACCAACGTCGACCTCGCCATCCACGTCGTCCCTCTCTACGAACTCCCTAACCAGGAGTGCCTAGACGAGATCCTCCCAGCAGCCCTCAAATTCGCTGTTGGCATCACCCCCTCCGCCGTCCGTTTCCTGAATACGGACGAAACCTCCCGCAGCTCGAAGGTCACCACCTCGGTTGTCCTCTCCGTGACGGCAGATGAGGCGGCAACTATCGGCACCACCATCCGCCTCTTCTCTCGGCCCAGACGCTGCAACGTCATGTGGCGAGCATCCTTCTCCACCGAATGCAGGAACTGCTGCAAACTCGGTCACGCCACCCAGGGATGCAGGTCCCCCATCTCCTGCCCCCTATGCACCCTCCCCCACAAACTCCAAGACCACCACTGCCCAGTCGCCTTATGCAAAGGAGGATCAGAACCCCTTGAAAACTGCTGTGAAATCTCCCCCGCCAAGTGCATCAACTGCAACGGGGCCCACCGCTCCTTCGCCCCCGCCTACATCAGCAAAAGATTGGGTCCACTCTGACGCACCATCAGCAAAAAAAACGAACCGCCAAGACGAACTGTACGTCCAGACGTACCGATTCGTCTTTTGCGACCAAATCCTCGTCTTTTGCACCCAAATACTCGCCTTTTGGTCATCCCGCGCGTCCCGGCGCTGCAAAATCTGACCTGTCGTCTTTTGGCGCCTAGTAGGCGTCCTAAATGTGACACCTCGACTTTTGACGCTTATTTAAATCTCCCCAAATGCGATAGCTCGTCTTTTGACATCGCGCGGATTTGATATTTTACCTATGTACTGGCGCTAATGCTAATAGCGCTAGCTCATACTACTAGCGCTAGCTAATGCGTCAGATTGTGAGCTCTCCACACCTCGAGGATCCACCCACACCTCCATATACACGCCTACCTACCTCGCCTCCTACCTCTCCCCCTACCTCACCTCCTACCTCACCTCCTACCTCACCTCCTACCTCACCTCCTGCCTGTATCGAGGCCTACCTCCTGCCTGTATCAACGCCTGCCTCCTGCCTGTATCGACGCCTGGATACGTATTTACCTTCCTCTGCATTTTGACGCCTTTACTGACTGCGCTGCAGGCTCCAAATCATGCAGTATATCGACACCGCTGGAGGCGTCAAATTGGGCAGTATATTGACGCCGCTGGAGGCGTCAAATTGGACAGTATATTGACGGTATGCTGACGCCGCTTCAGGCACCAAATCGACACCCCCAGGCAGCGAATAGTACAGCTACCAGTCACCGAATACTGCACCATTTGGACACCCCCAGGCAGCGAATAGTACATCTACCAGTCACCGAATACTGCACCATTTGGACACCCCCAGGCAGCGAATAGTACAGCTACCAGTCACCGAATACTGCACCATTTGGACACCCCCAGGCAGCGAATAGTACAGCTACCAGTCACCGAATACTGCACCATTTGGACACACCCAGGCAGCGAATACTACAGCTACCAGTCACAAATACCGCACCAAATGGACACCTACCAGACAGGCAGGTCAGCGGGCAGGGAGGCAGGCAGCAGGGAGGTCAGCGGGCAGGAGGGCAGGCAGCTCAGCGGCGAGCTCAGTGGGCAGGCAGCTCAGCAGGCAGGAGAGCAGGCAGGCAGCACAGCGGCGAGCTCAGCAGGCAGGCAGCTCAGCGGGCAGGCCAGCGGCGAGCTCAGCGGCGAGCTCAGCGGGCAGGCAGCTTAGCGGGCAGGAGGGTAGGCAGGCAGCTCAGCGGCGAGCTCAACGGGCAGGAGGTCGGCGGGGGGCAAGGAGTCAGCGGAGGTGGGTGGGGTGCCAGCGGAGATGGGTGGCTTAGAAATGTCACATAGAATTACGTGAACATGTGGATCAATAAGCGTGACATTTGCGCGGAACTGATGTCCTAGTCTATGTACCTATTGCCGAATGATCTCATTCTGCCACCCGTTAACCGGCAAAGCTACCAGGTGTGGACCGGTGTTTGTTTTGGTCAAAAAGGCGTAATTCGGTCAAAAAACTTCGTCTTTTGCAAATAACGACTCGACGAAGCAGGAGAGATGTTCGTATTTTCCCGTCGAGGCGATGTCTTTTTGCGCCGGGGTGTATGGATGCAGGTAAGAAAACTTCTCATGCGCCTGTGGCGCCTGGTGCGGCTGGGTACGCCTGGAGTCGTCGGGTCGAACCCAATTTTTTGCTGATGACCTGGGCGTACCCAGGCGCACCCGGCGCCATTGGGCGCACCAGGCGCATGAGAAGTTTTCTTACCTGCATCCATACGCCCCGGCGCAAAACGATATCGTCTCGACGGTAAAATCTCTCCGTTCGTCATGGCTCGTTTCAAAAACGATTCTTCAAAACCTCGTCATTTTTTCGCTCGTCAAATTCCCAGGCATTTTCTGAACGCCTGTCTATGCCGTCGAATTCAGGCGTTTGTGAAGTGTCGCTTTTTTCCGTCCTATTCCCAGGCATTCTACGCGTCTGCCTTTCGCCTCCGGCTTTCATTTCTGGGCTACATTCAGCGGGCCCGTCACTGCGCCATTCGTCATTTGACGGAATTCTACATCTCAAGCAATTGCGGGCCCGTCATTTGACGGAATATATCGTCGGCATTTCACGATAGGTCGCCTGGTGTTTTGGGCATCTCGTCAACATTTCGGGATAGGCCAGCTGGTGTTTTAGGCATCTCGTCGGCATTTCACGATAGGCCGCCTGGTGTCTTGGGCATCTCGTCGGCATTTCACGATACGTCGTCTGGTGTTTTGGCCATCTCGTCGGCATCGTCAATTTCCGGCAATCATGGTCAATTTACGAATTATATACATCTCCTAGTCTGTCTATTGTTATGGGCGAACGGCGTTGCTTCTCGGAAGGGGCTTCGACGAGAAGGGGCCCTCGTAGATTCGGTAACATCTAGGGTTCTCGGCTGGCTGGGTTCGGCAGGAGATGAACTCGGGGCGGGGAACAGGCGGAACAGGGACCGGGGAGGGACAGGACAGGGCAGGACGAGGTTCGGGGAGGTGGGCCCTAGGATTCACCTCCTAGGTGGTTGAGGACGGGGAGAGCAGGACGAGGGACTCTGAGCCAGACAGGGCGCGATGGCTAAATAGACGAGTCGACCAGGAACTGGATCAGGGCTGCTAGATAGGGAGCGATAGCAGGTAGGGGCGAGGCGGGAGACAGGGGGCGTGAAGACCAGACGGGGCGCGATGGTCATACAGAGGCAGGGCAAGGCAGAGAACAGACAGGCAGACGAGAGCCGGACTCGAGGGGTGAGGCCAGGTTCTAGAGAGAGGGCGGAACCAGGACGCGGAGGCAGAGCGGAGCAGGAGCGGAGGAGCAGAGCAGGACAGAGCGGGGAGGTCGAGGACGACCAAAGATTCAGAAGGCCTTCCCCTAGGCGAGAGCCCAGGGGAAGGAACGAGGTCTACGAGGGGAACGCTTCCTGAGTTCTGGAGAAAGTCTTGATTGAAGCGTACGAGGGTTACAAGAAGAAAAGTCTAAGGAACTAAAAGGAAAGCTCTTCGAAGAACAGAAGAAGCTTCCTTATATACAAGAATCTTAACGTTGCTGATTAATCCAGACAACGTGACAGAGAACGGGATGAGACAGAACCAGAAAAACAGAGACAGGGAAAGCAGAAGCGAGAACGGGAACGAGAAACAGGAACGAAGAAAGAACAGGCGAAGAACGGAGACAGGAACGCACGAGAATACAGGAACGGAGAACAGAAGCGAAGGGAACATGGAAAGACAAGGATGGCGGAGCATACTCCGACGAGGAACAGAAACGAGACAGACGGGAACGGGACAGGAGACAGAACTACGACGAGATAGGAAAGTACATGATCAAGGAGACAGGAAAGACGGGACAGGGCAGGGATGTATAGAGGCGACAGGACGGGGGACAGGAGCACAGAGTAGAATCGATCGGTAAATACCTTAGCGACATTTGAGACGCTAAGGCTGGGCATTACCTCACGAAGTGCAACGGGGATCGGGGAACTCAGAGGGGTCGAGGTCTGGCGTAAAACATAGAGAACCTTCTCGAGCCATAGGATATGCTTCCAGGTACCAAAGCCAGGTTCCGATACGTCCGGGTTGAATAGTCCCGCGACGATAAGGGTTGACAGGGGTAAAGCCAGAGCAGGGAAGACCCTACAGGGGATCGGGTAAACTAGGATTCAGGAGCGGGGAGACTAGGGGCTAAGCGAGGACGCGGATACAGGATGGGTCAAGGAAAGACATGGACAGGCCTTGGAGTCGGGGATGTGACCCGACAGCAAGGGACAGGACTAGGAGACAGGAAAACAAGAAACAGGGCGAGGAAACGGAACTGGAAACGAGCCAAGGGAACAGGAAACAGGACAAAGGAAACCGAGACAGGGCCAGACTAGGAGTCGGCCCGTACGCCGTTACATCTATCTAGCTCTGCGTCCCCGTCCTCTTCTCCTACTGCCTCTCCTCCGCACAGGGACATTGTCCTGGGAATCCTCGCTCTCCACCGCTGTATTGGCTCGCTCATCATCTTCCAGCACCAATTGACGCCCGGAGGCGCCCTCAGCTTCTGCATCGTCAATATGCTCTGCACCGTCAATATGCTCTGCACCACTATGCTCTGCATCGTCAATTTCCCCACAGCCACTCATATCATCATCATTAACAAAGCCCGATTCGAGGTCGTCAGGGTAAATGCCCATCTCGTCATTACCGTCATTGAGCTTTGCTCTAAGACCCGCCATGAAATCTCCGACGCCTGGGTCAACAAGGGCCTCCCTACACTCCATCGATGGGAGCTTGCAGGAGTTGGTCAATTTCACACGCTTGATTATCTCCTGCCGAATGCCGGTCAAAACCAGCATCGACGATTCCGCGTCTGGGAAGGATCGATTCCAGGTACCCACCTGCCTCTCATAGCTTACTGGCATACCCGTCAATTAGCTAAACGCGCCAGGAGAACGACGGGAACGCCGCCAGTGCAAGACGACGGAAATGCCAGGGAATGAGGGGAAGACCGGGAATATTACGGAGGTGTCAGGAGAATGACGGGAATGCAGCCGCCAGTGCAAAATGACGGAAATTCCAGGAGAATGACGGGAAGACCGGGAAGATTACGGAGGTGCCAGGGAGATTATGGAAAGTGCCAGGACGGCGTAGGAACATGGGAAACAGTGGTTGTGAAGATGGTACACTGGGGAAATGCCAGGACGGCGTGGGAATATGCCAAAACGGCGGGGGAATATGCCAAAACGGCGGGGGAGGTAATCATTACCTGGGAGAAAGACGGGTAGAGTGGGAAAATGACAGGAGAGCGGAGAAGGAGAAACTAACTGCCGCAATAGTCCTTGTTGAAGACACCGTTCTTCCAGCTACTGCCCCCGATTACGTGCACTCTCAGTGCGTGGTAGAATAGTCGAGGCAGGCAGATGAATGTGTGGTTGATGCAGCTCTCAAACTGGGATGATTAATGCGGCGATCGCCCTTGATTCGTCTTATATTGTTCTGCGATACACAATGAGCGGTATCTGGGGAGTGCGGAAAAGCGCTATTCGGGCTTCTGAACGATCAGTGAATTGGAATTAATCACTGGCAATATTACAAAGAACGATACCGTAATGTTCCGGATCACAGTTGAAACGGTCGTCCGTTAGAAGATAATCAACCCGGTCTTTCACCTTCTCGGGGACAGGCCTTCAAGCCCGTACGAGAGAGGGACGAAGCTCTTTGCCTTCTCCATCATATGGGATCTTTCCCGTTGATGGTAGTATCTGATCTGTGCACCCACACTCATGGTCAAACCCTCGCTATGCTCACTACCCTCCGTCGCAGAATCCCAGGCCTTCCGGATCATTACCGGCATTTCCATCAAGAAAGGGAGCGGATTGCCGAAGAGGGTTTCCTTGGTAATATCCCAGCCCGCCTTCTCCAGGATGAACCTGTAGCTCATGTCAAAACGCTTTAGCCCACGCGTTCGGAAAACACGTCCTTTGCCGGATTCGGTGGAGTCCGCCGCAGGCGTTGCCGACGAAGACTCGGAATTCTGATGACTCGATTCGGGAATTTGACCATCCGACCTGGATTTTTGACTACTGGTACTGGGTGTGGGTTCCGGCTGATGGGTCCTAGATTTTTGACGGGCGCGCGAGGTGATTTGGGAAGATGCCCGTGGCAAGAGGACTTGACTACTGCCGGCCGGGTCGTCGTAAACGCTTTCCTGCAATTGCCCAAAGATAGATGTGTCAATGACGGGATTTGGTTTCAAGTTGGGCAAATATCTGAATGAGCTTACCGGATCCTTTGACAATTGCTGGTGGGATTGAGAATCACGGGGTGGGCTTGAGAGCGGAGAGCTGGTGAAATGCCTGGCATTCAACCTCCCGTCTTTGGCCAACGACCGCTCGCCATGAAGCTGGAGATCGATCTGGGAATGCCTCTGGAATTCCTCCTCGTACTCGGAAGCCTCTTCCCCGATATCGGGTTCTCGCCTCTGGGATTTTGACGCGGTAGCTCTTCGCCTGTTATTTCACGAGAAAAGGTGCTAGGAACCTCCTGTGATGAGCGTGCATGCGCTGACTAGATGACCATTTGCCCTGCTAATCGTGCCAGATTTTTGACGGTGGGAGTCGTTCCTGGGCATTTTCTGTGCATGGCGGGAAGATTCCGCCGGGAGGTGGTTGAGGCATCGTGGTATGCAGCAATCAATGCAGATACCACACCGACTTTATCACACCCCATTGCATCTGGGGGTGGTATGCATCGACTTCACATGAAGAATGATGTAATCGATCATAAATCCTACATA
Source organism: Morchella sp. 2014-9hei (assembly GCA_024713685.1). Taxonomy (NCBI): domain Eukaryota; kingdom Fungi; phylum Ascomycota; class Pezizomycetes; order Pezizales; family Morchellaceae; genus Morchella; species Morchella sp. 2014-9hei. The sequence continues at coordinate 1,575,992 of JAMGYW010000018.1, forward strand.
GGCTAATATCTCGGATCTTGGTAATGCCGGCATACATGTGCTAATATCTCGGCGGTGCTAGGCCTACACGGGCAAAAATCTCTGCAATGCCAGGCAATTCCGGGAGATGCAAAGCAAAGCCAGTGGATGCCTTCCGCATGGTATGAACCTAACCAAAAGTAGATTTACTAGTTCTAAATACCGACGGTAATGATACAATCGTCAAAAGATCACATATCGATACCGAGCACAGAGTAGAGATAAATTCCCACACAGAATACTGATAGATTCCTCTTAGAGGTAATAATACAGCCGTCAAGAATCAGAGAGCGATATCAAATGCGAACAGAGGCGATATCAAATGCCGAACAGATTGCTCAAAACATATAGAAAAGCCCATATGAGGACTGGGAATAATACAGAAGTCAAAAAACACCAATCGATAAAGGACGGGGAATAATACAGCCGTCAAAAAACATGGTAGATAAAGGACGGGGAATGATACAGCCGTCGAATCGGTAAAGGACCGGGAATGATACAGTCGGAAGGGTAATCTAAATAGTGATCAGCTCGATATTCGGATTCTTCAAGGTCGCTGACGGGAATATTACCATCAACGAATAGGAAACCGGCGGCGTTGAACCCAGAACAGCGAGAAGAAACTAGAGATTGCCCAAGGAAAAGATTGCCCAAAGAAAGAGATTGGCCAACGAAAGAGATTGCCCAAAGAAAGAGATTGCCCAACGCAAGAGATTGCCCGAAGAAAGAGTTTGCCCGAAGAAAGACATTGCCCGAAGAAAGAGATTGCCCAAGGAACAAAACCAAAGAGATGTGAGTACAAAGAATATTGCCCGAGGAGATTACCGGAAGAGATTGAATAAAGGAAATTGACCGAAGACTACTTAGATTAGCTAGGCTGAAAGTGACCGGATTGCCCAAGCCTGAATAGATGCATACCTTGTTAGCCAAACACACAGTGGGCGGAATGATCGCCACTTACCCACCCTTCCCACGGCGAGATTTCTGCCAGAGGCGTGCATCGGCGGGCAGGTGAACACCGGCGGGCAGGTGCAGCAGCGGCCCTCTTCTGGAGCAGGCTCCTCTTCTGTACCAGGCTCCCCTTCTGGGCCAGGCATCTCCTCAATATCCCCATCCTCGAAATCAACATCCACAGGGGGCGTGAGCTCTCGAAGTCTTGTACGAGCGTCCTGCTTTCCTCCGTCATTCGTCCTCCCATGCCCGGCGTCTTCCCATTCATTATCTTCCCAGTCAGTTTCCTGAGCGGCCTGAGGCTGCACCTCAGGGGCCGGACTCTCTGCAGGCTCGTCCCGTATCATCTGTCTGAGGATTCATAGGCATTAGTAGGCATCCTGACGATTGACTAGTTGGGCAATTATTCTAACTTACACCCTCGATCTTTTCCATCTCTGAGCTGCAGAAGCTAGCTGCGCTGGGGTTCTTGCCGGAGTCTGCGGAGGTGCCTTCCTTGGCATAGATGTTTTGGAGCGAGAAGCCTTCTGACTGGGAGGAAGTGACTTTGGCGGGGATTTTGACGGGGACTTTGACGGGGACCTGGGAGGGATTTTCTCAGTCGATTTGGGTGCCGGGGTTGGTGCCGGCGTTTTCCCCTTCCTCGATCTCTTGGTGGGAAGCTCCTCCTCCTCCTCTTCGTCGTCGTCGTCGTCGTCGTTGCCGCCGTCGCCGTCGTTGCCGTCGTCTTCCTCGTCATCTTCCTCGCCATTTTCCTCGTCATCTTCCTCTCCCTCTTCCTCTTCCTCTTCCTCCCGTTGCTTGTCCTTCCCGGCATTTTTCTTTGCAGGACTTCCAGATGTTTGCCCAGCTTTGCTCCTATTCCCGCGAGATTTTTGACGAGGAGCAGGCCCTGCCAGTTCATCTTTCTCATCTCCGTCATCTTCCTCGGCATTCTCGTCGTCGTCGTCATTACTGAGCTCAATGATCTCGGGCCTTTTTCTCTTCCCCGTTGCCCAGGAATTTTCCTGCTTCTCTTCGGTAAAGCCCGACGACCTCCGGTCAATCCGCAGTTGATTTTCCATCAGAGTCTCCCAGTCTCCCATGAAGTATGGATACAGGCTCGGGGGGGGGAGTCTGCTTCCTGTTGATATCCTGCTCGTGGTAGACAACTTGGAGGCGGAGGCAGGGCAAATCTCGGCAGGCACTTAGCCAGACCTGGACGTCCTCATTGGTGTGCAGGAAAATTGCCTGCAAGGTGCTGGGCCGGGACATGTACCCTGCGAGAGCCCGACCTTTGAGAATTTGTCGTCAGGCACAAGTGCCCCAATCAGATGACGAATTGCCGGATGCACCTGATCTTCATCTGTACCACGGACATCCGAATCCAGCTGCGATAATTTGACCATCCTCACTACCTCGGAGAATCACGGGCCCCGGGAGTGAGCTGTAGGTGAGGTAGGGATGCCCGGCAAAGTTCCTAGGAGTCCAATTGGGCATATCCCACACCTTCTTCCGCCGTCGGCCGTCCACCTCCTTACCCTTCTCGAACCTTACCTTGGGCATTTTCTCGTAGCGGTAGCATGTCGGGTAGCAGTGGGTAATGCCGACGGGGCGGTCGACTAGATACGGTTCCCAGGTCTGCTTTGACGGGCTCCGCGATCAAAGCTCGTCAGTTTCCTCCTCCTCCTCCTTTTCCTCCACCACCTCTTCCTCCGCTTCTTCCTCTGCCTGCTCGTCGTTCCTGCGCTGCTTTCCCTTCTTTCCCGTCCTATTCCTGTGCCGGCTCCCCGACGCTTCCTCCGCCGGGGGTTCCTGGGCTAATTCCTCGTCATCTTCCGAGGGCAGGAATTCCTCCAGGTCGTAGTACTCCTCCTCGGGCAAAGGGTCGTGGGTAATCTTCGTCCTTTTCCTCCCCGGACTTGGTGCAGGCTCCGAGGGCCCATCTGCTCGTCCTTTGCCCTTGTTCTTCTTTGCACTCGCTCTGGCCGCCGCCATGCTGGCCGCCTTCTGCTGCTTCTTGGTCTTTGCCGCGTTATTTGCCCTCACTAGATTGAACCTAGCCTTGTCATTTGCCGACTTTCGACGGCATAGATCGCAGAGCATCAGCAAGCTTTGGTCTGTCTCCTGACTCTCAGGAGACTCAAAATTCGTTTTTGTGTCTCAGGAGATTCTCAGGAGTCTCAGGAGACGGTTGGGAGACAACAGGGGTATACGCAAGTTTGCTGATGAGGAGAGAGCTGATGGCGACGTCGACCAAGATGCCTTGTATCGTGATCTTGTCGCCTTCCTGCTCGGCGAACTGGCAATTCCATTGTTGATGAAGAAGTCGTGCACCGAATCCCTCATAGTCTCCCATTGCGTCGGCGAGAAGCCCATGATGGATGTGATGGTGGTGATATTGAGGTTGGGCAAGTCGGCATATCCCTAAGCACGCGTTAGACAATGATCAAATGACGGGAAGAGGACGAGGAAGAGGACGGGAATGCGATGAGGTCAAAGAACGGGAATAGGACGAGGTCAAAGGATGGGAATAGGACGAGGAAGAGAGTGGGAATAGGACGAGGAAGAGCAAGGGAATGTGACGAGGAAGAGGGAATTAGCGATCGTCATACCTGCTGCAGGCACTCTGCCTTCGGCACATGCAATATCCAGGCATCAGGAGATGATGATGATGGTGAGGGTGGGGCTGACTTTGGTGCTTGTGAGTTGGCAGACTTCTTCGGCTTCGACTTCGATTTGGGCATTTTGGGCGTTCTGGATAATTGACGATTATCGAGTACTGTGGGAATAGCGAAGGCTGGATAAAGAACGGGAGAGAGAGCCTGGGGAAAGGACGGGAGAGAGCCTGAGGAAAGGACGGAGGATTTGGCGCTTTATATAGAACAAAGAGCACGACCGGAATAATCCCGAGTGTGTACGGGAATCCGGAAAAAATCATCGTGATGGTGTGCTGGAAAAGGCAATTCGTAACGATTCATCCTGCAAACAAAGAAAAATGCCGAATGAATCAACGCCTCGTCGCTCAATGCAGGCAAATATCCCACAGCCGGCATCAAGCACCTGATATTTGCATCGTCAGATTGTTGGTGGTGGATATTGGTGGTGGTTGTTTGCCTAGAGTACTGTATGGTGAAGAGTATGGATTAGTGGTTGGTGTTGAGTGTTGGCGTTGAGCTCGGACGATGTGATGTTGTGATAATTGACATCACTATCATTGCTTTCATAACACTTACTAATTCCTTTAGTATCGAATGATTGCCGGCCTAGGAAACGATCGTCAATTTCCCACACACGACATTTTCCTGTGCCACTGACGGGCGGTATAATTGCCCGTCCGCCCAGGCAAACGACCCAGTGCTGGTATAAGAGTGCTGGTATAATTGACCGAGTGCCAGGCATACGACCGAGTGCTGGGTAATTGACCGAGTGTCAGGCAAGCAACCGAGTGCTGGGTAATTGCCCGAGTGATAGGTAAATGACCGAGTGGTAGGCAATTAACCGAGATAGCTAGGCATTTGAACGAGGGGCAAGAAAACGACAGAGGGGGCAGGAAAACAACCGAGGGGCCGGGCAATCGATTGAGGTGCCGGCAATCAAACGAAGAACCAGGAAAACGACCGAGGAGACGCGGGCAATCGATCGAGGTGCCGGCAATCAAACGAAAAACCAGGAAAAGGACCGGTGAGCTTGACGAATGACTCCATGAATGTCAGTGAAAGACAAAGAATTGACGAAGCAAAACACCGTGTGGCACAGAACAAAGAACAAAGAGCAAGATGGCATCTACACCCTGCCCCCTCTGCTCGCGGCATTACCGCCGCGCTGGGCATCTGGCGAGGCACATTTACATGGCTCACAGCGGCGAAGAGCCTGGACTGGAAGCGGACCCGGAGATTGACCACGATAATGGCGGCTCGGCGATGATACCGACTCGAGGAAAATTCGAGATGGAGTCGACTTTGTGCCGAATCTGGCGACGGCGCTGTTCCCAACCCGAATGAGAATTCAGATACTGAGCAGAATAACACGGTTTATGCCCCGAATAGTGGGCAAATCCTCAGAAGGGTTCCGGGGTATCGGGATCATTTGAAGGACGACTGGAAGCCTTGGGCACCGTTCAAGGACGCAGCTGAATGGAGGCTTGCCCGGTTCTTTATCGAGCACAAATTGACGGCCACCTCGATCGACGCCTACTTCAATCAGGGACTGCACAAATCCTTGAGGTCGAGCGCACTTTTCAATCCGCATCTGCGTTCAGAAGCAGCTCGACAAAATGCCGGGCGCCTCCAAACTTCAATCTGGCACATCGGTGGCGGCTTTGGAAACAGCAGCTGTATTACCGCAATCCCGTCGAATGCGCCAGATATCTGCTGGGCCAGCGCTGCTATTCCGACAGAATGGTATACCGCCCGGAAAAGATCTACGACCCGACGGGCATCAGCTCTATTCGGAGATGCACACGGCCGACTGGTGGTTGAATACCCAGGAGAAGCTACCCCCTGGGGCGACGATTGTGCCCATCATCTGCAGCTCGGACATCACGGATTTGACGAATTTCTCCGGAGACAAAAAGAGCTGGCCCATATATTTGACGATAGGAAATATCCCGGGAAAGATATGGTCAAAGCCGTCAAATAAGGCGCACCTGCTGCTCGCCTTATTGCCCATTCCTCCCAAGGTCATCGGGGATGCAGCGTCGAAAGGTCGACTCCGGGCATGGGCGGCGGAGACACTCCGCAGCGTCCTTTCCGTCGTTCTTGAGCCGCTCCTGCATTTTGACCAGAGCGTGGGCATTTTGATGGGATCTTTCGGACGAATCTGACGGCGTTGCTGGCCCATCCTGGCGGCATGGCTGGCCGACCATGTGGAGAATTGTAATCTCCTGAGCACTAAATTCAACATGTGCCCGAAATGCGAGATTCCCATCAATAAGCTGGGGGAGTACCAGGCCGAGCCTACCAAGATTTATGCCCGGGCACAGGGCAAATACCGCAGAATATATCGACAATTCTCTGCACTCAAGGACCTGGAAAATCCCAGCAGGGACCAGAAGAGGGAGTTGAAAGCGTTGGCAAAGTGGTTTGAGAAGCGGGGTCTGCGGCCGCTGTACAATCCCTTCTGGGAATTGCCCTTCGTCCAGGCATATGAGCTCCATAAGCCCGATATGCTGCACGTCGTCTACCTCGGAATCCTGAAGCATTTGATGCAGTGGCTGGAGGATTTCCTGCAGGAATTTGACCGCCTGGACGGATTCAACCTCATATGGACCAAGATGCCGCCATCTGGGGCTTTTCCCGCCGTCAAAAACCCTACCAAGCCCGTCAGTCAGTGGCAGGGCAAAGAGATCGCGGCTTCAGAAGATGATCCTGCCAGCGCTGGCATCAGCGCTCAAGGAATCCCTCCGCCAGTCAGGCGGAGCCTTTCAGAAAGCGTTTCAATGCGTCGCGGGCATTGATCGATTGAGGGACTGGTTGCCCAATGCCGTTCCCTAGCAATTGGACGATTGACCTATTGGGCCGGATATCTCCGGGCATTCCATCGAGCGAAGGATATCTTCAGGAAATACCGGGCCAACCGGGAAGCGGAGAAGGCTTCGTAGCTGAGCAGCGCAAAGAGCTCCGTGAAGAGTACCATCGCGAGCCTAGCAGCCCTCGATGAATCCTCGACCAGAGGCGGCGGGTTGTCGCTGGTCAGCGATTGAATCTCCAGGCGGAGATCGGCGACATCTTCAGAAGAATCCGACTTCAAGCTTCACTGATGAGCACGGAGCACATCCGCCAGTGCGTATAGCCATGCTCAGGTGAGTCCCTGACTAGGCTGCGCACAGGGGGGCGAAGAGAATCCCGTCAATCCGCGATAATCGCAGATACTCCACGTTCAAGATACATCCGATCGATCTTTCTGATTGCCGGCGCGCGGAATGGATCTTGTACAATCTCCGGGATGCGCTCTGCTGCGAGTGATCTTGGAATCTACAGAGGCTGCCGCGCAATCTGGCGAGATCGGCGAATCTTCTGGGAGGCTTAATGGGTCCCAGGAGATAGCGGATGGAAATTGACGGATCCCGTGCGCCATGGGATGATATATATCGTGGGCAGTCCCGATGGAAAATCCGAGTATACATCAATATCACATGCCGTGGGGAACTCAGGCGGGATTTTGACGGATTCGAGGATATCGATTATGGCGTGTGGCGGCGTTGAGGCAGCTCAAGGGCCCGTCCTTTTTGCCGCAGCGCGGCGAAGCGGATGTGGGCGCGATCACACTGCTTGAGGAGCAATTACAGGAGAGAGATGAGGCCAGGAATGATTGGATCTGGTCAACCCGTCGTCCAAAAAACCTGGGGAAACCTGTGCCGACAACTCTCTGCAAATCTGCTAAGCTCAGGGTACTTCATGAGGGAGAGGGCGCGAGAGAGGGCCTTTGCTGTTGGCGGCGGCCCGTGAGCGGGTGGTTTATCAACACTACAATTGACCTGTCAACTTACGGGTCAATTTACTAACCTCGCTGGCATTTGACGATGGGCATTTGAAGATGGGCATTTGACAATGGGCATTTGACGATGGGCATTAGTCGGTGCTTGTTCAGATATTTGCCTAATGTACAGTTGAATTGACGCGGATCAAATCAAAGTTCCAGTTCAGTGATATTTTCATACAACTTCAACACTTCATTTATCTCAGTCGATAATACATTTCAACTCGGGGTAGGAAGGGGGGGGGGTAGAGCGCCGAGAAACATTTCATGCGCCGATATGCGCCGATTATGCGCCGAGAGTCCAAATCGGGCCCTGTTGGCGCGGTTGCTCACTTTAGCGCTTGGTAATATTCCCAGTTTATGATCTTTCTGTCGTTTTGACCGGGCATCTATCTAGGCCATACTGAATATCATTACTCAATAGGGGAATTATGCTGTGTAAAATGACGAGACATTTTTCGTCAACTTCCCAGTCAGATTGACTGGCAGCTTTGCTTTGAGGAACAACGAGGATGCAGAGCATCCTCGTCAGATTCCCAGCCAGTTTGACGGGCAGCTTGACTTTGTGAACGAGAAGGCTTCCTTGTCATTTCACAGGCAATTTGTCGGACAGCTATATTTCGTGGAATAACATGAAGACTTCCTCGTCAACTTCCCAGGCGGGTTTGCGGGCAATTAACTTCGTACAATGAGGATGCATCCTCGTCAACTTCCCGGGCAGTTTTGACAGGCAGCTTTGTTTAACGGGTTTACAAGGATGCTCTGCGTCCTCGTCAACTTCCCAGGCAGTTTAACGGCGGGCTTTTACCTCGTGGAATGACTAGGAATTTCCCAGACGGTTTACGGAGAATCTAACTTCGGTGAATAACTAGGAGGTATCCTTGTCATTTTCCCAGGCAATTTGACTGGCAGCTTTACATCGTGGAATGACTTGGAGACGTCCTCATCAACTTCCCAGGCGGCTTTACGGGCAACTCAAGTTCGAGGGATGACAAGGAGGCATCCTCGTCATTTTCCCAGGCAGTTTGACGGGGAGCTTTACTTTGGGGAACGACGGGAGGGCATCCTCGTCGACGTCCCAGGCAAATTGACGGGCAGTTTTGATTTGGGGAATGGCCGGAGGGCTTCCTCGTCAAAATGACTGTGGCTTTAGTTTGGAAAATGACGAGAGGGCTTCCTCCTCAACTTCCCACGCAAATTGAGAGGCAGTTTTACTTGGTAGAATCTTTACTTTGTAGAATAATTAGTAATTTATATTGGCTATATACTTGAACGGATTACATGTGCCGAGAACGTGAATTCATACAGTGAAATGGGCTTTTTAGTGAGAAGACGGTTACCAAAATGCCCGGAAAGATTTAAGCATTTTTTCATTAAAAGACGGATAAAATGCCCGAAAAGACGGCATTTTTAAAAGACGAATTTAGCCAAAATGCCCGGGAAAAAGACGGGGCATTTGACGGGCCGGGTGCCAATTTTCTCTAACGGGGCGTGGATCTAGAAGCAGGACGGGGCGGGGCCGAGGCGAGGATCGACTCGGGATACGTTCGGACAGGACAGAAAATCGGGATGGGACGGGAGATCGGGCTTGAATACCGATCGAACAGAATATATTCTCAAACTAACAGAATGGCTCCGCCTAGTATGATATACCAGGTGAGACCAATTGATACTGAGTACAAATGAAGATAGATAGATAGATATATTTATTTTCGCTTAGAAGCTAAAAAAGCTTATCGCTACATTTCAACTACTCCTAAATACAACCTCCGCCGACTAACCCAAACAAAAACGGCTGACGACAGGAAAGACAAAGGAAAACAAAACAAAGCGAATCGGCGAGACAGGAGCGATCAGAATAGAATACATAAATTGTCAGATCCGCTGCAGATGCGCTCTAACGGGCGGATCTAGGGACCGGGCGAAGAGGAACTGAGGCGGATCGACTCGATACGCTGGACGACAGGAGATCGGGCTTGAATACCGACGAACAGAATATATTTTGTTTTGAACTAACAGAATGGCTCCGCTTAGTGTACAGATACCAGGTGAGGCCAATCGATACTGTACAGATGACGAAGACGCTATGAAGCGAAAGAAGAGAAAAGAAACAGAAACGAAGAGAGGAAAAGCCCATGATATACCGAAATCCGTCACTGACTAATCCCAATGACTCACACCGCAGACAACCAAATAGAAACCCATAACCGATCCCGATCTTTTCCTTCCGCATCTCTAACCCGGCGTTTAGCGCTGATCAGATCCTCCGAAGACCTTCCTAACCCATCCATCTTATCCGACGCGATAGCGATCCTTTACCTAACAACCCGATTCCGCGACGCTGGCTTAAGATGGCAGTGCGGTCGCCGCGATATTAGCCTCTGGGTTTCGAGGCTTCGAGCCCGGAGAACTCCGACAGGTCCAGGCTTCAGAGGATATAGACGGCGGAAGCGGCGAGGAGGCGAGAGCGCGTGACGTGGTCAGAGTATTCTACGAGGCTGTCAGAACCCTTCCAGCTGCATAAAGACTGGAGACGCTTGTATCGGATTCGAGAGTCTAGAATATCGCCAAGTTCCCACTCTTCCTCACCTTCAACGACAACAGGGGAGCCGGAGGAGGGATGTGTCCTGGGTCCAGAGAAGGGTCCACTTCAAACGCAAGACAAGTACAGATCTTCATAGAGCAGGCCGAAATTTCATATGCAGAAGGGCTGATGACCTTCTTGATCTTGAACCTTCCTGCCGCTTTCCAATCGAAGTTTTCCGAGAAGGGCGAGTGGTCTGGATGTTCTTAGTGTTCATACCTCATCGCCATCTTTATAATCGCATGCGATGCTGGTTGGCGCCGTTTCTGGCGTCCTGGGCATATCGCATCTCGCTCGGAGGTGTTCTTGTATCTCGTCATCCGTTTCACTAATGCATTGACGCCCTGTTGTTGGTGTTCAATACCGACGGTGCTGCTTCCAGAAATGTGATCATAATCAGAAGCAATGAACGGGAGATTATGGTTTTCAGAGACGGCGTTATTGGCGTGAACTCGGCGATGGCAGAACCAGTCGGTCCAGTCGCCTTGCTGGTAGGATACGTGAATTCGCAGATTGTTCCATGACCGCGTTGGCTCGCTCCGCTTGACCGCCGGGCTTGCGCGAATGCGGAGGACATACCTGCGGTGATCTCAGGGCCTTGCACAGGACTTCCAGAACTTCGAGGTGAATCCGGGTCCCTCTGTCCGAGACGATGGATGAGGTAGTTCGCGAGTTTCCAGACGCGATCGACGTAGAGGCGCCATGGCGCCTCTTCGAACCGTGGTCGATTGCAGGCGATGTAATGTTTCATTTTTGACAGGCGGTCGACCACAACTAGAATAGCATCCTTACCCTTGCTCTCCGGTAGGCCAAAGTGACAAAGTCCATCGACATGTGAGTCCATGGTTTCTACAGGTAGTGGGCCAGAACTCCGGCGATGCCGGATGTCTTGTTCCCGACTACAGGTATGGCAGTTATGACATATCGCTCCACAGACTTGCGATCGCGGCCAGTAGTAGGATCGCATAGCAGGTCAAAAGTTTTAATTTCTTCCGGCTACACGGGCGGACGTGCATCGCGCGTTCCTTCAAGAGGTGAAGTTGCAGGGCTTGGTCATCGGGCACATAGATCTTGGTACGGTACGTCAACAACCCTGCACGGGTTGAGCATTCGGCTAACGCGATGCCTCGAAAGCCATACCGTTTCGAGGAGTTCTAGTATCTTGTTTTGAACGGCCAGTGATATACGCTTGTTTAAAAAGTTTGTAATAACAGTCCCTGTAACTGAAGAAGCTAACAAACTGTCACGGCGTACAAGAGTCGGGTTGGAAAGGGATGGAATCGGAAGGCGACAGGGAAGAGTTTTTCATATGCGATTAGTCATGTTGTTTGTATATATATCGCCCGACGCCTTCCTTTGTCTTTTTCTTTTCCTTCTCTCTCTTGCTCAACCTTACTAGTAAATAGGTGAATCTAATACTTTGGTTTTAAGACCGCTTGTTTTTTCCTCTTCGAGCCGCTTGTTATTACCAATAAACGCTGTTATCTCTCTATCTATCGTACCTTATAGTACCTGCTGTTCCATCTCGTAGTCCCGACCGACGCATTTACCACCCTCGCTCAACTCAGATCCGGTTATTATGCATCGCTGTTGTGTGCTTAGGCCAATTCACAGATACTCATATCTCCCTCTAACCGAAGCCATCGTCCACCACCTTACACAAACCCAGATTTCCCAAATTCTGGGACTTCAACACTACTTGACTTTGGTGAGCCAGACGTTCATCCCCCTCCTCAGGCATGTCCTGTGACCTCCTGGTCAACGCGTCCGGTTTTCCACCTTTCTTCCCAGGTCGGTACGTGATTTTATAATAAACGCTGATAGGATTTCCCACCATCTGGCTTTGTCGCCGATTCAGTAGCTTCTTGGTCATAAAATACCCAAGTCATGCGATCACCAGACCCTAGGTAGTATCCACGGCAGTCATTAACTCCGATCTCCATTCTTCAAAACAGCGGATGATTGCTTAGTAATTTTTTATCATATATTTTATAATTACACTCCGGGAGTGCTTTATTCATATACGCCACGGGCAGGATTCCGACGCCATCGTGATTGAGACAGGATTCCCCTGCAGACGAGAATGGACGCTGCCGGATTCTACAACGGCGTGTCTGTCGGGGTCGGCGTGGCGGAGGATCGACGGCAGGTAAACGCCGCTTTCATATGGTCCGGCTTGTCTGGCAAGCGAGACCAATCAAACGGGTATATTGTGCGTGAGTGCTGTGATGGGTAGAAGAATATCTTGGAGTAGTCCTTGATAAATCTTTATAAAAGTTTGCAAACCCGTGAATACCTGAATATCCTTCACATTCTCATGTGCCTTCCAATCCCTGATCTTCTACTTTTGCCGGATCCATTTCCAAACCCTCACGGATTATCGCCCGAGATACTTGGCTTTGTACGCGTAACTCGTGATTTTTCAGGAGCGCAGTACAGGTCGTTGTTCGTGAGGGCTTGGAGGACTTGATTGACGTGGTCGATGTGTTTCCAGGTCCTCTGCAGATCAATATGTCGCCCAGGTAAAGCAGTACAGAACCTATCAATGAAGCGGAGGACGCTATTTATGAACCGCTGAACGAGGCACGGCGGTTAACCCGGAACGGCATGACGCAGTACTGAAGTGGCCAAATCGGCCGATTGTTTTTCCACTCATACTTTAATCTGGTTGTAGGCGTCTGGAGATCAAGTTTTACGTACTATTTGGTCGCTACGAAGAGGTTGAATGCTTCTGGACAAGGGCAGGGGTAACGGTCCTCTGATGGTGATATCATTGATTCTCGGTAGTCAACGAGAAAGCGAGTCCACCCAATTTCTGGCTTTCTAACTAACAGGACAGGTGCTCCCATGAGGAAGAACTCAGTTCCATTCGCCTGATGCTACTTTCTTCTTCCAGGTGTCTTCGCAGAGAGTAAATAGTTCGTCACTTTATTGATACTATAGAGGGACCGAATTGAGGTTCAGGGCCTTTACCTTGGATGCGCATGGGTCATAGCATGTGTTGCGTAACTTCTTGGCCCCTTCTTCCTGAATCGCGACAAGTATTGACGCGACAGTTGCTGAGACAAGAGCAAGGGGTCTGAGAGCGATGGCGATTAAAGTGGCGTTAAAGACGACTGCAAAGACTTCGAGATCCTCATGGTTTTCAGAACGCGTCATGACATCTCTCTATTTTCAGATCATGAAGGGAGCCGGACTGAAATTCCTCAATATTGGGTACGGTCATTATTGCATTGGCGGAGGCAGCGAGGGAGTCGAAGAGGATGGAGTTCGAGAGTAAAAATCTAGCTTCACATTATGTCGACGCATCCATGGGATACCGAGGACTACGGGGTAGTGCCCAAGACGGGTGACATAAGCGGTGACTTTCTCGAAATGGCCTTGAATACGGAGGGATAGTTGTGCAGTGTGTGTGATATCACCGGAGGAGATTTCTCTCCCGTCAATGACTTGTAATTTGCGAGGTTTGGGGAGCAGGGAGGTAGGGAGTTGGTGGTGGCATACAAATCTCTCGTCAATGAATGCAATTCCGGAGGCCCCAGTGTCAACTAATGCGTAGGTTTTACAGATTTTATTTTTATCAGATACAGAACAGGAAACAACCAAGTGATCTGAAAAACCTTGCACAGAAGAGACACTAGAAACAGGACCAGAAACCGAAGACAGAGACAAAGAGATAGGAGAAACCTGTACTTGAGCCACTCAGTGCAGGTCGTCCCCCATTCGACGGTGGGGAGCAGGGAGCGGCATGTCGAGCGAGCCAAAACCAGGCGAACCCGAAGAAACAGAAGGACCAGAACCAGAAGAAGACAAACCAGAAGAAGTTGAAGGAAAAACAGAACCAGAAGCAGAAGAGGGCCAAGCAGTAAGAGCCCCATGCATCACGGAGGTTGATAGGCCTCGGTGGTGGCAGCGGCAGCAGACGGCGATGGGGCAGCGGTTGGGGCTTTCGGTAGCAAAATGCCCAAGCATGCCCACAGTACATACACAACCCTTGGGCCATGCGGCGTGGCGTTCGGCGGGGACAGAGGACCACGCGGGGGCCTTGAGGACGGAGGTTGGACAGATCATCGGCACCGCGCCCCCAGGTCGTGGGATGGAGTGTCTTGAAATAGCGGAGGCGAAGCGGGAGTAGGAGCAGGCAGACGACCGTTGGCAGAGGCGAAGAGCAGGAGTAGAAACAGCAGCGCGAGGCACCATCAATTCTTGTAGGAGTTGGATATATGCGTCGAGTCGAAGTCTTGCGGTGGTGGATCATAGCGTTCGGTAAACTTGACAGTCCTGGTCAGGCGTGCTTCTCTGTGTTAGATTCAGGCGACATCGGCGGCGAGGCGTTGGAAGTCTGCGAAGTAAGCGGAGAAATCTCGAGGGCCCTGGGTCAATCGTTCCAGCTCTCGTCCGGCGGTGGCGATGCGGTTAGGATCACCGAAAGCGGTGTCGAGAGGTGATCAGGGCCGATGTTGGCGAGTTGATGTTAGCACCATTGACCAAGCGGCAGCATGACCAAGCGCGTCCGTGTAACAGGTTGATCAGCGTATCTGAGTTGTTGCTGGTCGGAGGTGAAAGCAGTCGGCGTTACCCGATCATCTTGGCGAATGGGTGTGAAGACGGAGGCGGCAGCGGGTGCCGTCGAACTTAGCTGGGTCAGGGATTTTATCAGAACGTTGGGCAGGGGCAGGTGCGGGGACGGGAAGTGGGGCTTGGACGGGGACTGGGACGGGGGCAACAGGTTCTGGGGCCGGGGGTGCTCTCGCTCGGAGGAGGTGGTTAAGCTCCCTTGATTCCGCAAGCTGCGTAGTGAGCTCTTGGACCTGGTGGTCGAGATCGGGGATGGCGGCGGCGTTGTTCATGGCGAGGCCCAACTGTTGTTGCAATTGGTCTCGTTCGTTAGCGATGGTCTGGAGTTGTTGTCGGAGGGCGTCTCTTTCTTCAGCAATGGCGTGACCCTGCCGGAAGTTCGCCCTTGACTGTTGATGCCATGAGGCTAGGTTGTTGTACAGGGTGTCTGGGTTGTCGACAAATGCTTGCTTGAAGTCGTCGAGGTTCCCAGGGAAACCCCACTGGGACGGAGTTGACATTGCGTATCAAGAGTCGATGTAAGTCGACGCAACGTAGTCTAACGGGGCGGGGATCTAGGGGACAGGGCGAAGAGGAACTGAGGCGGGGATCGACTCGGGATACGTTTGGACGGGACAGGAGATCGGGCTTGAATACCGATCGAACAGAATATATTTTGTTTTGAACTAACAGAATGGCTCCGCCTAGTGTGGTATACCAGGTGAGGCCAATTGATACTGGGTACAGATGAAGACGTTGCGTAAGGAAAGAAGAAGAGAAAAGAAACAGAAACGAAGAGAGGAAAAGCCCTATGATATACCGAAGGAAATCCGTCGCTGACTAATCCCAATGACTCACACCGTACAACCGAAATAGAAACCCATAACGATCGATCTTTCCTTCCATAATCCTAACCGAAGCGCCTAGCGCTGACTGTATCCTCCGAGTACCTTCCTAACCCATCCATCTTATCCGACGCGATAGCGATCCTTTACCTAACAACCCGATTCCGCAACGTTCTCGTCGGCATGGCAGGTGGGGGCGGTCGTGCCGCGATAACAGGAAGGAAAGAAAACATGAAGATAAAGAGAAAGCGAACGGGAACTTACAACTAAACCTAATTGTTTCCCATGTCGTGATCGTTTTCCGCCGGGGCCGGAGCCGGGGCCGGTGCCGGTGTTGCTGGTACTTGGATGGTGGAAGCTGGTGCTTGGGTGATTGGGGTTGGGGCGAAGACCCTTGATCGATCGCGGCTGTTACAGGCGACATTGATGAGTGCGGGCAATTTTCTGTGGTCTGCTTCGTTGAAGCGTTGTCTTGCTCTTAATGTGGCCTTAGCCGCTCTGGACAGGCTCGGTCGATAGCTTTGTGGAAGCCCTTGCAGTTATAACATCTGATGGGCGAGTGGGTGCATCGGACTCCTCGAGCATGTTTTTCTTGCGGGTGTTCGTCTGTGGTATGATCCTCTGCGCAGTGTCCGCATCGGCCTGTTTCGTGTTCGCACTGTTCCTGGCGGTGCCCATACTCAAGGCAGTTCCTGCACTGTGTGTCTTCTCGGATGTTAAAATAAGTCTCGAGGGAGCATCGGCGGTCGAAGAGGTTGAGGGATCTAAGTCCTAGCGATTCTGGTGTGAAGTGGCCCGGGAGGGCGATGAGCATTGATGAGTGTTCTTTCCCGATCCTTTTCTCCGGTTTGGTGATCCATCTCGGGATCTGGGCAAGTTCGAACTTTTCTCCATAGTTGCTTCGATCTCCGATCGACCAGTTGTCAGCGTCTATTCCATCGATTGTTGTTGGGATGCCGTGAAGTAAATTTGGACCATTTGGAGTTGGCCTGATGTCGATCGCGTGGGTCGCATCCCGTGAGTAAACGTCTTTGATTTCGTGCTTATGTGGCGCGGTTTTGAGTGTCAACTTGGTTTCAAACGATGTTGTGGTTGAGGTTTTTCTTGCGCAATAAAGTGGCACTTGGCGTCTGGGATTCGGCATTGATTTTTGGCTCGGTTCGGAGGGGGTTTGGTTGCATGGGGCTTGTGGGGATGGGGCGTTGCATTCCACGATGATTTCTCGGTTAGCCCTCGAGAAATCTGGTTTGAAGAGGGGGTCCGCTTTCCTCGGAGCCCTTCGTCTTTGTACCAGCTGGAAAGTGTCTTGGTTCGGGTTGCTGGCCCGGGCCACGTTGGCAAAGGATCGTTGTTGTGGTTGTTGGGGTCGTTGTTGTTGTTGTTGTTGTTGTTATTGTTGTTGTTGTTGTTGTTGTTGTTGTTGTTGTTGTGCCGGTCGAGCTCTGGCGGGGCCAGGGGCGGGTGCGGGTGCCCGGGCGCGGATGATGGGTGTTGCGGGAGGGGGAGGAGGAGGAGGGGTGGGTTTGTTCAGGATGAGGAGGGTTTGTCCTTGAACCTCCTTGATCTGTTCGGCAATTCTGCCTTGTGCCTCTTCGGCCTTCGTCAGGAGGGGGTATAGGGACTGGGCGATGTTTCTGTTGATGGTTCTTGATTATTGTCGGAGTCGTTCGTTCACTTTTGTGACAATCGATGGTGTCTTTCTTGCTTTGGGTGGGGGGCTGGCTGTTATGGCGTGTCTGATGGCCCACGAGACGTAGTTCATGTCCATTTTATTGTGTGTGTCTTCTGGGATTATGCTGAGCCCGATGTAGTCAACCCTGGGGCGTATGTATAGTCGTTCTTTGATCTGGAGGAGAGAGGCTCTCCTCTTGATCTTAGGTCTGTGGGGTCGAAGCGGGGTGGAGCTGGTGTGCGAGATACTTGGGGCCGTCTCGTCTGTTTGGATCTCTTCTGACTTCCCAATCTTGGGATACTTCTAGGGGGGGTTTAGTTTGAAGCCATTTTGGGGGTTGAGGGGTATGTTTAAGCAAACAACAACAAGCGACCGTCTTGATCGGGAAGCGAGATGGCTCAGCCTAGCGTGTTATGCTAGGTTAGACCGTTGCGCGAGAAGAAAGAATAAAATAGAATAAAGTATACGATAATCGAAAGTGTTTGTAGCGAGGTTTACCGAGTGCGAGAGAGAAATGAAGATAGATAGATAGATATTTATTATCGCTTAGAAGCCAAAGGCTTATCGCGCAGCACCGACTACCCTAACTACAACCTCCGCCGACTAACCCAAACAAAAACGAAGGACGACAGGAAAGACAAAGGAAAACGAAACAAAAAACAAAGCGTAACCGAGGACAGGAGTGACCGTGAATAGAATACATAAGTGTTCGCATCCGCGAAGTCAGAAAGGAAAGAAAACATGAAGATAAAGAGAAAGCGAACGGTGACTTAAACTAAACCTCATTATTTCCCATGTCGTGATCGTTTTCCGCCGGTGCGGGCAGGGCGGTGCAGTGTTGTTGCTGGTACTTGGATGGTGGAGGCGGTGTTGGGGCGGGGCGTGGTCGCGACTGTTGCGGAGCAGCGTTGATGAGTGCGGGGCAGTTTTCTGGGGTCTGCTTTCGTTGAAGCGTTGTCTTCTTTCTTAGTGTGGCCTTAGCCGCTCTGGGCGAGCTCGATCGATAACTTTGTGGAAGCCCTTGCAGTTGTAACATCTGATGGGCGAGTGGGTGCATCTGACTCCTCCCGAACATGTTTCTTGCGGGTGTTAAATCGTCTGTGGTATGATCCTCTGCGCAGTGTCCGCATCGGCCTGTTTCATGTTCACATTGTTCCTGGCGGTGTCCATATTCAAGGCAGTTCCTACACTGTGTGTCTTCTCGAATGTTGTAGTAGGTCTCGAGGGAGCATCGGCGGTCAAAGAGGTTGAGAGATCTAAGTCCTAACGATTCTGGTGTGAAGTGGCCCGGGAGGGCGATGGCGTGATGAGTGTTCTTTCGATCCTTTTCTCTGGTTTGGTGATCCATCTCGGGATCTGGGCAAGATCAAACTTTTCTCCATAGTTGCTTCTGATCTCCGATGCGACCAGTTGTCGCGTCTATTCCATCCCCAACTGTTGTTGGGATGCCGTGAAAGTAAATTTGGACCATTTGGGTTGGCCCTGATGTCGATCGCGTGGGATCGCATCCCGTGAGTCGTCTTTGATTTCGTGCTTATGGCGAAACCGGTTTATTGAGTGTCAACTTGGTTTCAGGGCGATGTTGTGGTTGAGGTTTTCTTGCCGCAATAAAGTGGCATTTGGCGTCTGGAATTCGGCATTAATCTTTCTTCCGGTTCGGAGGGTTTGGTTGCATGGGGCTTGTGGAGAGGGGGCGTTGCATTCAACGATGATTTCTCGGTTAGCCCTCGAAATCTGGTTTTAAACAGTGGGTCTGCCTTCTTTGCAGACCTCCGCCTCTATCTGGAGTTGGGCGATGTCTTGGTTAGGGTTATTGGCCCGTGCCACGTTTGCGAAGGATCGTTGTTGTTGTTGTGGTTGTGGTTGTTGTTGTGGTCGTTGGTGTTGTTGTTGTTGTTGTTGTTGTTCTGCCGGTCGGGCTCTAGGGGGTGCGGGCGCGGGCGCGTGCGCGGGTGCCCGGGCGCGGATGATGGGCGTTGCGGGAGGGGGAGGAGGAGGAGGGGTGGGTTTATTGAGGATGAGGAGGGTTTGTCCTTGCACCTCCTTGATCTGTTCGGCAATTTTGCCTTGGGCCTCTTCGGCTTTCGAGAGGAGAGGGTGGATGGCCTGGGCAATGTTTCTGTCGATGTTCTCGATGGCTTTCTTGAGGAGGGTTTCGGAGTCGGCAATTGAGATCAGCTTTCGTTGCAGCATTTGTAGTGTCAATGCTTGGTCTCTTTGTTCCTTGATAACCGTCTCCTGGGCGACTATCACTGGGCCGAGGCTGGCTGTTATGGCGTGTCTGATGGCCCATGAGATGTAATTCATGTCCATTCTGTTGTGGGAGTCCTCCGGGACGATGCTGGGGTTGAGATAATCAAGCCTAGGGGTATAAGATTCCCGGTAGGCCTGATCGTTTCTTGGAGAGGTAGCCTTGGGGCGGCTCATCTTGGTCTTGGGTCGAAGGGGTGGGGTCGAAGCGGGGTGGGGCCGGAGTGCCTGGGGGCGGCGTGTTCGAAGTAGCTGGAGAGATGCTTGTGAAGGCCGTCTCATCTGTTTGGATTTTCTTCTGACTTAATCCGAAGAGGGGTTGTCTAGAGGTCGTTTAGGGGGTTGGTTTGAAGCCATTTTGAAAGTTGGGGTGTTTGTTTAAGCAAAAAATAACAGCGACCGTCTGACGGAGAAGCGAAATGGCTCAACCTGGTATGGTTATCTGGGGTTAGACGTTCTGTGAGAAGAAAGAATAATAAAGAATAGAGTATCGATAATCGAAAGTGTTTGTAGCGAGGTTCTGCAGAGTCGAGGAAAATGAAGGCGTTGCGTGAAAGAAGAAGAAGAAGAAATAAAACAAAGAGAGAGCCTATAATATACCCAAAGGAAATCCGTCGTGACTAATCCCAATATTCACATTACAACGAAATAAAGAAACCCGTAACCGATCGATCTTTCCTTCATAATCCTGCTTAGCGCCTAGCGCTGACCGTATCCTCCGAGCACCTTCCTAACCCATCCATCTTATCCGACGCGATAGCGATCCTTCACTTAACAACCCCATTCCGCAACGTTCTCGACGGCATGGCAGGTGGGGGCGGTCGTGCCGCAATATTTTGACGGGAAAGACGACAACTTTTGCCCAAAAGACGAATCGGTACGTCTGGACGTACAATTCGTATTGGGGGATTTTTTTTTTTGCTGATGAGCTCTATTGACACAGTGGGGCTCTGGTTAGACGATATATTCCTTGGAGCCATGATGCCCCCCTCCCCTCTTTCCCGCTAATGCTGGTAGCTTAATGACTATCCCATCATTTTTGTTCATCCCCGGCCACTGGGTTCAAGATTTTGATAATCGATCACATTGCTCCACTACAAATTTATAGCTGGTAGACCCACAGCACCTATTAATTCATCAGCAAACTCTGGTATTCCTCAGGCGCGCCCAGCGCGCCAGGCGCCGCCAGAATGCGTTACGGCGCCTGGTGCCGCCACAGCATGATGCCCGCGCCAGGTGTCGCCAGGGTATATTGCTCGCGCCAGGCGTCGCTGGAGCATAATGCTCGCGCCAGGCGATCCTGGAGCATAATGCTCGCGCCAGGCGATGCTATCACCGCGCCCGACGCCTCCAGAGCAGTATTCGCACTCCGCCAGAGCACGCGCCCCAAGGAGAGCACTCGCCCCAAGGAGAGCACTCGCCCCAACCAGAGCACTCGCTTCACCAGAGCACTCGCTCCACCAGAGCACTCGCTCCAAGCAGCACCGAATAGTCCTAATAAACTTTTTTTTTGCGCTCGCTAATCCTACTGTCTACAGAGTGCTCCTAGCGATATCACCAACATCCTGACTCAAAGAGCAATGCCTCCCTCCGCGATCTTCTCCCAGTCTAAGGCGCGCCAGCACCTTCACGCGTCAAGCACGTCCCAGGCAATGTGGTTGCTCGTCCTGAGAGCACCCGGCGATGCTCTCTCCGCCATGGCACGCCTGGGATAGGCCTCCTGCGTCTGGAGAACGATCAACAAATGAGTCTCCGCCCAGGGACTGTGAATCCGGACGCGTCGGGGACGCCAGGAGACAGCGCCAGCCTGATAGCACTCGCCACTAATATCCGCGCCAGGAGATCAAATCAAAACGATCTGCTTCCGCCAGGCGCCGCCAGAACATATCGCTCACGCCTAGAGAGCACTCGTCCAGTGCTATCTTCCGCGCCAGGAAGCATTCTCACCGAGCTGCTAGCCCAGGCACCACCAGGAGCAAATCGCTCACGCCAACACACTATAATCGCCAACAACAAGGTTTTCCAGGCACTGGTAAGAGATATTGCCCACGTCCGGAGAGCACCATGGCGCTTTCATCGCCGACGAATGCTCGTAGAGCTGCGGAAACATCTTTAATAATACTATTCAAGGTGGGACATCTCCCACTTAGCCCCATATGAATCGATACCCTTTCTTCAAAGGAGAGGTAGGCATTACCAGTCTCTCAAACGATATCTCACGTGGGTATTCTTCACGCCACTGAACGGTCAGTTGCGGAATACTGATCTGAGCACTGTGTATACTGGGGATGGCTACCAAACCTTCAACGATGGGGTATGTATCTCTGCCGATTCGTGAAAGGCATTTAAGCCTTGAGGTTTAGGCCGTAATGCGGCTCGTCTGAAAAGCTCAATGCCCTGCCTAAGCAGCACTCCAGCGCGAGCTTGCTGGGAATTGTTTCCCAAGCATAAGCAGCATTATGCTGGTGGAGCGAGCTTGCTGGATAACAGACTCAGATACTGAGCGGCCGATACTCACCTCCCTCTTCCAATCCGCATGCGTACTAGCAGAACGACACGAATTTTGAATTAGACGGTCCTATTGGGTCTAACATTCCACTCGTAGAGCACTCGCTACTGCTCTCAGAGCATTCACTAGATAGCACTCGGCAATGCTGTCATTCAATAGCACTCGGTAATACTCTCACATCATTGGATAGCATTCGGTAATGCTCTCACTGGATAGCACTCGGTAATACTCTCACATCATTGGACAGCATTCGGTAATGCTCTCAAAGCATTCAACTGAATTCATTCCACGTACGCAAATCTATCCTAGTATTTACCAGCCAATTACCAGCATCCACCTCGAACAAATGGGCCATTCCTAATATACTCCGAATATTCACGACCCACATCCTCTTCCTCCTCCTCCTACAGACTTTCAGCAGCCCATGTGAGCTATCAGCGATACCACGATCCTTCGCCTCAAGTAGCTCAACTACACATAGTCTGTCTTGGCTGTGCTATCCGTACCTTGAACAGAGCCTCTACTCGTCCCCTGGCGTCCCCGAAACACTCCCCACTGCTCTGAGGAACCTACCGATACCCATGCCCAATCCTTTCTTATTTTCCCCTTCCTAAAAGATGATGTTCCCGTACACCTGATATTGTGAACCTCGTATACGTCAGGCCTTTGGAATATTGGTATCGGAACCTGCAAGCATGTGAAAACCTCCACCCGCCGCTCCAAAATGCTCTCAGAGCTTCCGGCAAAGCTCTGAGAGCATCCGCATCTTCGGCATACTCCTTTAACAGGCGATATAGCGTGATATGGCTCATTTGCAATCTGTCTGCTACGTTGAACAGTCTTTCCGCCGATTTCGCGGAGGGGTTGCAAAGACGCTTCAGGGGCAGTCCGCTTTCTACTATTGAGCGTTCATTCGGCGTTTTCTTGCGGTCCTCGATTTTGAAAATGTCGAGCAACTCCTTGAGGTTATTCGGATGGCTCCAGAGGATGTCGTCGGTGCTCTCAGGACCTCCAACGATATCTTTCAGATTTAGAATTCGGATCTCTAACGCCAATCGCCTGCCCCCATAGTCCAGTATCTGCGTTGCAGCGTCGACCTTGTTGGACCCTCTGTAAGCTTCTTTTACCTGCCGTACATGGGCAAGCTCGCTGACGTCCGTGGAGTATTGAGGAATGCTCCCAAAGCGCTCAACGTGCTCCCGGTAGTGCATCAAGACGTGCAATTTGATGAAGTTGAAGTGTGATTTTTCCCGAATTTCCCGGAGCTCCTCTAAGCTTCGCTGGGTGCTCTGGGAGCCACTAACTGCTTTCGTTCGATCTTTCGCGTCCTTTAATGTCTTCTTGTACGCCCTGAATTCTAAAAAGATATCCTTGTGTTTATGGAAATCGTCGAGATAGCTCTCCATATAGTCCAGGGTGCTCGTTGTATGACTCACATATTGCGCCATTAAGTGGAAGTCTATTAGACTTGAGCAGCATTCAAAAGCTTCATGAAATCGCTCTGACAGCCACTCCCGGGTTTCTCAGAGCAGCTTGAGTGCTCCTAAACGACCACGCCCCAGATTCGCATCTCTTTCCCTTGCCATTGGGTGGTAGAAACGATATGCTTTGTTTGGTACTACCAGCCCAGGGTAAAGGCATAATCGAAGCTGGCGTTGTCGAATTCCTCCAATCGGTGATGCTTCTTCAGGAAGCCCTGAATCCACTCCATCATGTGCTTCAACATCCCCAGGTAGATATTGTGCAGTATGTCCGGTTTATTGAGATCGTACGGATTAACCCTCGGCATACCCCAGAAAGCATTGAAGTGTTACGTGGGGGCCGTAGGCAGAACAGAGAAGGTCCAAGGAACACAACCGAGGCAGGAGGCCTAGAGGTAGACTCTAAGCAAGCGAAGTATCTTGAAACCCTTTTGGTCGTCGAGACCAAAAGATCGTGGACTATGAACTATAGAGGAATAAAGTATTGGTATTCCTTAAATACAGGAGGTTGCGTGAAGAGAAAAGGAAAGGAAGAGAAACCAGACAGAGAGCGAACACAGGGCTCTTTATATAACCGAATAACCCCTGTCCGAGTATGACAAATACAATCGCTTAAGGAAACATGTAGAATACAATGGAACCGAATAGAACTCAATAGAAAACCCATGATTCATCCGTCGACAAGTGCGACCACACTTCTCTTCACTCCACCATCGCTTATTCCCTTACGTCCCGTGACGCCATAACAGATCAGGTCCCCCTCCGAGGCCTAACTCCTGGTAGGCCTTGGCTTGTTCCGGTATCGTTGGTGAAAGTCTTTGACCAGGTCAGGGGAGTGTTCAAGGTCGTCAGGTGGTTGCCAGGATGGTTCGGGATAACCTTGGTACCGAACCAAGTATTCCAATCTTCCCCGTCGTTTCCTCGAGTCCAATATAGCTTCGACCTCCCACTCCTCTTGTCCTTCAATCTCCACTGGGGGTGGAGGCAGTTGCTGTTGCCCTGGGACCGGATCACTTGCGGCCGGCGAGAGTAACGAGACGTGGAAGACGGGGTGAACCTTCATAGTACGTGGTAGGTCCAATTCGTACGCGTATGGACTGACAATTCTCTTGATATTGTAGGGTCCCACGCGCTTCCAATCGAGTTTCTTTGAGGGTCGTTTCGTATTGATGTGCCGGGTAGATAGGAATACCTTATCTCCTAAAAAGTATCGAGGTGCCGGTGAGCGATTGACGTTGGCGGTATCCTCTGCTATCTTCTGTGCCCGAAACATTTCATCCTTCAAGAAGTCATAGACGGCCTTCATATCCCTTGCGATCCCATTTGCTTGATCCTCTGCCGTGGTCTTTCCATGTTCCAAAGGGCCAAAGGTCATACGCGGGTGTCGCCCGGTGTTGGCGAAGAAGGGCGAAACTTGTGTGGTTTCCGAGGAATGGTTGTTGGCTGCGAACTCTGCCATCGGCAACATGGACAACCAGTCGTCTTGTTGGTATGATACATAACTCCGAAGGTACTGCTCCATAACTGCGTTGAACCGTTCAGTTTGACCGTCTGTCTGTGGGTGAAAAGCTGTTGAGTATCGTGGTGATATTTCTAACCGATCGCATAAGGATTGCCAAAATTCAGCGGTGAATTGGGTTCCCCTGTCTGATACTATTGTCTCGGGTAGACCATGCTTCAAACATGTTCAGGTAGAGTTTAGCTGTCTCCGTCGTCGACCTCCTTGGTTGTCGGTACTTAGGTGTCTCATCTTGGTCAACCGATCGACTACCATCAGTATCGCGTGTATCCCCCACTCTCCGGTAGGTCGTAGAAGTCCATCGATACATCTGTCCACGGTCCATCTGGTATGGGCATTGGTCGTAATACCCGTATAGGCGCATTCGGGATGTCTTGCTTGGTACAGATTTAGTTTGAGCGTATTGGTCGGCATATTTTTCGCATCTGTGGCCAGTAGTACTCTCGGCTCAATAGCTCCAAGGTCTTTGCTCTTCCCGGGTGTCCGGCTGATGGTTTGTCGTGGTGTTCTCGAAGTAGTCGTAAGCGAAGGTCACTTTCTTCCGGTACATATAGCGCGCCTCGGTATAGGAGTCGGCCATTTCCGTCTTGAACATTAAATAGTGATATCTTTTTCGAGTGTTTGACTCCGTTCCGAAGTAGCGATAAGACTTTATTTGGGAAACTATCGATCTGGTAAGCATTCGAAAATAATTCCTCCACAGTGGACATTCCTTCAGCAGGTTCATTTGATAAAGAGCCCGCAAACAAATTTAGCTTTGCATCCAAATTCTTTCTCTTTATAACCACTTGGCTTTGGTGGGCCAATCTTTCATCCCCCGCTTTAGGGAGGTCTCCTGGCCTCCTAGTCAGTGCATCCGGTTTTCCTCCTTGTTTTCCTGGCCGGTATTGAATAACAAAATCGAAACGTGACAGGAATTCCGACCATCTCGCTTGGCGACGGTTTAGCAGTTTGGTAGTCATGAAATATTCCAAATTCCGGTGGTCCGTTAAGACTTTAATGGGAAACTGGGCTCCTTCAGGTTGTATCGCCAGTGTTGAAACATCGAATTATCGCTAAAAAGCTCCTTATCGTATATTTCGTAGTTGCACTCTGCTGGAGTGTGCCTTTTGTTGAAGAACGCCACCGGGTGTAATATTTTCTCGTCATCACGTTGTGAGAGTACCCCTCCGGACACGTAGTCAGAAGCGTCTGTCTCCACGGTAGCTTTTCGTTCCGGGTCCCAGTGTCGAAGGATTGGTGCTGTTGTGAATGCAGTTTTGAGGTTCCGGAAAGCTTTTTCTGCCTTGTCTGACCATTCGAACTTGACTCCCTTTTTGATCCATTCCTGCCTTGTAGCGTCTTTGGTTAGCGCCGTCAAGGGCATTGCTATTTTCGAATATCCGTTAATGAAACGCCGGTAGAAATTGGCAAATCCGAGGAACCCTTGTACTTCCTTTACGCTTTCCGGTGTTTCCCAGTTCACAACTGCTGATATCTTTTCCTGGTCCATTTCGATACCTTCCGGGGTGAGAATAATTCCGAGGTACTTTGTCTTCTGAGTATAAAACTCGCATTTTTCCGGTCGGAGGTGAGCTTTGTGGGCGTGCAGTAGTTCGAGTATCTTCCGGACGTGTATTTTATGTTCCTCTAGAGTTTCAGAATAGATAAGGATATCGTCCAAGTAAGCCGTGACAAACTGATCCAGGTGAGGACGGAGAATGTCGTTGATCCACCGTTGAAAAGTCGCGGGAGCATTAGTCAGTCCGAAGGGCATAACTTGGTATTCGTAGTGTCCGTACCGTGTCCGAAATGCTGTCTTCCATTCGTTTCCCTCTGCTATCCGTATCTGATTGTATCCCCAACGTAGATCGAGCTTGGTATAATATTTGGCTTTCGACAGTCTTGCCCATGTTTCCTCCATCAGGGGGAGAGGATATCTATCTTTTATAGTAATCTCGTTTAGTCCCCGATAATCCACACACAACCGTAGAGTCCCATCGCTTTTCTTGACGAAGATAATTGGTGCACCCGCCGGTGAGGTACTATTCCGGATCACCCCTCGCGGAAGATTCTCCTTGATATATTCCCACAAGGCCTTGAGTTCCGTCTGTGTCATGTTGTACATTGGTTTGAAGGGTGGTTGTTTATCCCCTTGCAGTACTATGTGGTGGTCATAGAGGGTTCTGTGTGGTGGTAATACCGATGCGTCGGCCTCTTCGAATAAGGGTAATAGGTCATGGTTTTCCGGAGGTACGATTTGGCGGATGTCGATGGTCGTTTGGTCTAGAGTCGAGAGATGAATCAGATGGGCGCCTTCGTGTAGTTGCTGAACAATCTGTTGAATCGATGTCGGTGCTTTGCTGAGTCCAGCGAGGTCTATTAGATTCCACTCGGGGGCTGGTATGGAGATCCCCCTTGCGACGATTGGTTTCCTTTCGATGCAGCAATGTTGGCAACAGGTTGGCGAATCGAAAATCAGCTTGTTCTTTTTTGGTCGTAGCTTGACATCGTGTCTACGCATCCATGGTATCCCCATCACTGTCGAATGCGATCGTAATTGAGTAACAAAACATGGGGCTTCCTCGCGGTGCCCGTGTATGTCGAGTTCAAGGGTAACAAAGTGAGTGATCTTGCCTGATCGAATGGGTCGTCCATCGATGACCTCGACTTGTCGGGGTATTTTCAGTGGGGTCATGGTAAGTTTATGGTGGCGTACAAAAGATTCGTCTACAAACGCGTATCCTGAGGCTCCGGTATCAATGAGAGCAAAGGTGGGTACAAAAGTATTTTTATTCTGAGAAACCGAGCAGGTTACTACAAATTGATTCCCATCCATTTCCTCCTCTGATGCGAACAAGTAGAATCGCATCTTAGAAAAAATCCTCAAAGGGTCCTGGGTTATGCCACTTAAGCCAGGGACAAATCTTCTTGACTCATTGTCTGAGTCTTGTCCTTCCTCCACCCTCATCGCCGCTCCCCTCATCGTGTATCTCCTCTGTCCTCCACCCTGTCCCCTAGCCTGAGGACAGTTCCTTACCAGATGTCCGACCCCCCCACAATAAAAACACCTTCCTTCTGCCAAGCGAGCATTTCTTTCCGTAGGAGTGGGGCGACGACGGCCCCCCGAGAGATCCATAGGTGTATCACCACCGGGCGCGAACGATGGATGAGTAGGCGCAGGTGATGCCTGGTTCGCGGGAGCAGGAGCAGGAACATATGGGCGCGAAGGTTGTGCCGCGGCAGGTACTGTGCGTTGGGCGACAGGGTTACTGTTGCTGGTGGTAAACAGGTGTCGCTTACCCAGCCTAGCCTTGATGGCCCGTTGCCTGTTGTCCAACCGTTGTAGAAGGGTTGCACAGCCGTCAACCGTAGTGGGAGTTTCGTGGTGTACCATCGCCTCCATTAGTTCCGTGGAAATCCCTTCCAACAAGCACTCCACCCGAGTAATCTCGTCAAAACCGGATTCTGAGGCATGTCGTTGGAACTCGGCGAAGTAGTCGGAGAAGGCGCGGTTTCGCTGGCGCATATCCCTCAAGTTTCGACGGGCTGTGTAGACCCTGTCCGGATCACCAAAAGCAGTGTCTGAAATCTCATAAAACCGTTCCATAGATGGTAGGTTAATGCCATCATCAGTGGTGTATCGAGAACTGGCTGGCAGCGATGTCTTCGAGACGACCGAAGGCATAAGACAACTTGGACTGCAGGGTCGGGAAGCGGTCGGCATTCCCTAGGAGTTTGATCCTCATCTGTTGCTTAAATAAATGTAGCCGGGCCCGGTCCTGGTCGCCTCGAAAAATCGCAGGGTCGGATAGCTTTTCTGAACGATGGGTAGTGGTGGTAGGGGCTTCTACGACTGGGGGTGCTGCTGCATTTGGAGGGACTGCTGGTTGCTGCTGTTGGGCTGCAGCTAGGTCTCGTTGGAAGGCATGCCTTGCCTCCTCTCCTTGTGCATAGGCCGCTCCGAGGTCCTGGGCGTATTGGGCCAACGCCGCTCGACACCGTTCCAGGATCGCAAAGGTTTGGGCATTGGCATGGTCAGCATCGAAGGTTGGATACTGTTCGAAGTAGGTACGGAGCTGTTCCGACAACTCATCGTAGTCAATAGGGTTCGACATGGTAGGCTATGGTCTAAATGTTGTGTTGGTTGGCGTTGGAGACGCAACCTAGTGTTACGTGGGGGCCGTAGGCAGAACAGAGAAGGTCCAAGGAACACAACCGAGGCAGGAGGCCTAGAGGTAGACTCTAAGCAAGCGAAGTATCTTGAAACCCTTTTGGTCGTCGAGACCAAAAGATCGTGGACTATGAACTATAGAGGAATAAAGTATTGGTATTCCTTAAATACAGGAGGTTGCGTGAAGAGAAAAGGAAAGGAAGAAACCAGACAGAAGCGAACACAGGGCTCTTTATATAACCGAATAACCCTGGCCGAGTATGACAAATACAATCGCTTAAGGAAACATGTAGAATACAATGGAACCGAATAGAACTCAATAGAAAACCCATGATTCATCCGTCGACAAGTGCGACCACACTTCTCTTCACTCCACCATCGCTTATTCCCTTACGTCCCGTGACGCCATAACATGAAGAGTGTTTTGACGGATCTCGCAACAAGGTATTCCACCGGTTCTAGATTGCCCGGGTTCTCGCCAAACAGCTGTACCCTCTCCCTGTAGTCCTCGTGGTTGCGCATAGAGCTTCGACGAGTGCTCCCAAGATTGTGAAACTCCACCTCGCGCAGCGAGCAAGCACTAATCTTGATGTTTTGCAAGTTTGAGTGCTTTCGGGTTGATCGGCGATCAGCCGAAGCACCGGAAAGCTTATAGTCGTTCGTGGCCGTCGGCGCATTTGATCAACTTCGCCCTCCTGAGAGCACTTCGCGAATGCTTTGAAAGATCTCCCCAAAGGCGCGATGCAGTGCCATTTGACTCTGGCGTCTTAAAGCGGAGTTAACGAGTGTTGTGTTTTTCCGAGCTTTGGTGGCACTGGTAGCAGCCGAGGAGAATGAATGAATGCCCTGTGGGCTTATTGCGCACCTACGCCTTGATGTTCCCGATGGTAAGATAGATTGGCCAGGCTTTCTTGTCGCTGAAATTTGTCAGATGTGTGCCATCCGGCAGCGCGCATATAATTAGTGCGACAGTAGACCCCTCGATGCGTATTCTGCTCGAAAGCGTTAGCGACATCTCCTGGAGTATCCGGTGCAAGTTGGCAGAAGCGAGGCTTACGGACCTGTATCTCCACCACCAATCTCCTGTATGCATTTCCCCATACATTCGCTCGCCGAACTCATTATGTTCCACCACAGTAGCGTGTACCAATGACTCCCGGAAGGCACGTTGCCCTACAAGATATCGGACGACAACCATTGGATTGCGGTAGTAGTAGGAGATCCTCTCCCCCCCAATATCCACCTCGAATGATTCCAGCTTGCCTTTCCTAGTGTGTCGTTCATTTCCTCCAACCTCTTGATAAAACCCCGCCCGGTGCTGTAGGAGCACTCGCCACTACTCGGAGGAGCGTGTAGAAAGAAGCTGTCGATGTTCCCCTGTGAGGCTTTAGACGGTGTGAAGTAGCGTGCCATGGGTATTGGAGAAGTCTCTGTGAGCACTCGTCGTAGTCCTCCGAGCGGTAAAGTTGCTCCCCAGCACCCTCGTAAACTGTCGTAGATGCCATATGCCCATTTGAATCGCCGCCTGCCTCCTCCATCACGAAATATGATTCGGATTCGAGGTCCGAATTGTTACCCGAATCTTGGTCGAAAGTGTCAGATTCCCACTTGTAGTGCGTCTCTGAATAGCAATCGGGAATGCTCTCTGGGCTCTCGTCAGTGTCGTCAGGGTTTCTGCTGATTGATCGTGCTCCAGCAGTGAATATTGATTTCCCAGCCATTCATCTGCTTCTAAGAATGGATCGTTCGAAGATGTCTGTCAAAATTCGGCGGAGGAGCTGTACCTCTTGCTGCAAAAAGGGCAAAAGCGATTTCATTGGACTCGAGAATTTGCAGTCTGCCAAGGAAGAGGCTCTTTCCTGCAGGCGGTGCAGAGTGCTCTATGAGCGATTTGTCAGCCAATCATCATGAGGCTCCGCCCGCCAGCGGTTGTTCAGAGTGCTCTCTGAGCAATTCCCATGCAGAGTGCTCGCTTAGCAGAGTGCTCTCGACAGCAGAGTCTCTCTGATATTGTAATCCCATGCAGAGTCTTGCTTACTAGCAGAGTCTTCGTCAGTGATTGTAAGCCTTGCGCTCGCCCATCCAGCAAGCAATGGCTGACACTTTGTCATCTGTCGGCAAATACCAGCATACTCGTTCTGCCCTCTCAGCATTCGCTCACCCTCAGTTAGCACTTTCGCGAAAGCTATTCAGATCGAGAAACCGTTCTCAGCGGAAAATTCAATACCAATATCGACTCTGACTCAAACGATACACACTGTCCGACTCGGCTTCATAGCGCACAGAGCCCCGACACCAACAAGAACAGAAACTCCAACCCAACATTGGAATGCAATCGATTCCGCTGTTGGTACTACCGTCAGAGCATTCCCGAGTACGTCTAGAGCATATATCTATGTCATTCAATTGAATCAAACCACCAGAGTAGAATCTTCGAGTGCGCCTAGAGCATTGATCTACGTCATGTATTGGAGCAAACATCGAGCACGGCTTGGAGCACCATATGCAGCGCCGGTCGAACACTCGAGAGTGCCGTATAGCATGGGGGTGCTCCTATAGCACCTGAGTGCTCTCGGAAGCATGATGAGCTCTGGAATAGCTGATTCTATTCGGTATAAGAACACCCTTCTCCTCCTTCCAGATCGTGAGAGATTCCTAACCATCTTCCAGCACTACCACTTCATACCCCTCACTGCTATCAAAGCTTTCAAGATATCTCTGGGAAGCGCATTCAGCTCACGTTCAAGTTCGGTTCAAGTTTCAAGTTTCAAATTTCAAGTTTCAAGTTTAAAGTTCGAGCTTTCAAGCTTTCAAGCTGCACATCTAGCAATCATATATAAGATGGTATATCCTCCTTAATTCTATTGCTCTCAGAACCATACTCATCAAATATTCTATATTCACTAGCCACCTTCACTCCGCCCTCAGAGCACTCCTGAGCTCACAGAAGAAGCGAATCGCGATCCAGACACGCGATTCAGATAGCAAAAAACGCCTAAAGAAGGAAAAGAAGAAGGAAAAGAAGAAGGAGAAGAAGAAGGAGAAGAAGGAGAAGAAGAAGCAGGAGACACTACAAAAGAAGGCGCAGAAGCAGAAAGAGAAGTCCTCACCTTCAAGTTCGTCGTCTCGTAAAGAGCAGGAAAGCATCCAGCCTATCCCAATAGAGATAGGAGAGACACCCCGCCGCAGTCGTCGCGTTCAGAGAAGCACCCGCCACCGCTCCCTCAGCAAGCGGCACCGTCTCCCGAGCACTCGAGACTCTTCCCAAAAGAGTGGGTATCAGGGAAATCTAAAACCAAGAAAGATAGCGATAGCGACAGCAGTAGCGACAGCAGTAGCAGCAGTAGCAGCAGCAGCAGTAGCAGCAGCAGTAGCAGCAGCAGTAGCAGCAGCAGCAGCAGCAGCAGTAGCAGCAGCGATAGCGATAGCGAGGAAGGGCAACCTGAAGTCGAGCGCGACAGAGAACGTTCTGCAGCAGGCACAGCAGCAGGCCCAACAGGCCCGGCAGCACCCAAGCCCAAAAAGCGTTCAGCAGGCACAGCAGCAGGCCCAACAGGCCCGGCAGCACCCAAGCCCAAAAAGCGTTCAGCAGGCACAGCAGCAGGCCCAGCAGGCACGGCAGCACTCAAGCCCAAAAAGCGCTCAGCAGGCACAGCAGCAGGCCCAGCAGGCCCGCGACATACTCCTGGCGATAGAGTTGGCAGCTCGCCGCCACTACCACCGTCGGCCCTGTCCGTCAAACCGAGCTCCCGCCGTGCCTCTGCTCCAAAAGCAGTCGCCAGTGCTTCAGAGCTCTCAATTCCGGCGTCCCGTCGGATACCAATGTCTGATTCCCTCCATCGACAGAGCAGAGGCAAAGGACCAAGATCGTGCCCAACTCCCAGCGTGCTCGGTCAGCGTCGCCAATCCTCCAAGCGTTCCCCAGTGCTACAGTAGCATCGTCCCCAAGCTCGAAGCTCGAAAAAGATGACTCAGGCAAATAGGCGAAGATGACTTTAGGTTTGATCAACCTACCTAAAGTGTACGTGCGTCCATAGCGACCTCAAAGGCGGAGATCCGCAACAGCGGTTGGGTCAACAAAACCGTTTCGAGTATGCAGCGTTCGGCGCTCTCTGCCTCCGTATATTGAGCACTCGCGCTCTCCGTGGGTTCCTCCTATGTACGGACCCGATACACCTCAGCACTCGCCGGCATTGAGGTGGCTCATTGGCGATGTTGGGCAGAAAGGAAAGCTATCGAGGGGCAGGAATCGCCAGTTTAGAAGTTGCTGGCGAGAGCGATGAGGATGATGAGGACAGTGGCCAGCGCTCTAAAAAGCGTAAACGGGACCCAGTGTCCCCCGATCTCGATAGACTGTCCATAATGGTCACGGTGGTAGACCCGGATGCTCTGGGAGCATTCTCTGTAGTTGCCCCGCCCCGTATCTATGACTGGAACCATCGACGAAATCAGAATTCGTTCATTGGTATTCTGACAAAGATAACGTTTCCAGAGCTCTGCAACTTGATCATGAAGCACACCCCACCCGACAGAGCGATCAGGAGTATCTGGGGAGCACTCGACAACGTTCCACGGCATCCAATCCTCCTGTCCGGCGACGGAGGTCCAAATCACTGATTCGGAAGAGGTCGAGGGTTGGTTGAAGAATAGTGTTGGCAGGCCTCGGAGGATACTCGCGGTGCTCCACAGAGCGGGCTCGGGTGCTAATTTGGGTGGTGCTGAAACTCCGCCGCTGTCACGAGCATTCCCTCATATCGAGGAAGACGATTACACCATGATCGATATTCCAGCAGAGGACTCTGACTATGAGGAGAGAAATCACCGCATAAATGCTAAAGGAATGAGGGTATATTTGCCCAGAACTGATGCCAGTAATCAAAGGCTAATCCAGACTCTTGTTAGACGTCGCGATAGACAGCAGGATGCTATCGACGACTTAGACCCCAAATACCTGAGGAAGTATCCTCTGGGTGTAGGGGTTGCTGGCTAAACTTCGCACAGGAGTAATCTGGGCGCCTGCGGGATAGCAGCCAAGAGAGCTGCTGGCCTTTTCCTTGCTGCTGGGCGGTGGTGGTGGTGGTGGTGGTGGTAATCCTCCTCGAGGCGGTGGTGGTAGTGGTCCTCGGGCGGACCTCCTCCTCCTCCTCCTCCTCCTCCTCCTCCTCCTCGGGCGGACCTCCGGTGGTGGTGGTGGTGAGTGGTGGTGATGGCGGGCATCATTAGTTTTTCTTTGGTATAATCTCGTTTCTCTTTCTGCTCAAAGAATGCTTACCTCTGAATAGCGGTATGTATTGTTTTCTGAACGCTTGCGAGTGCTACTGGCATCATTACTTTACTTTGGTATAATCTCTCCTTTCTCTTTCTGTCGAGCGATAAACTTACCTTTGAATAGTGGTATGTTTCTTTCTGAGCGCTGGCCAGTGCTCCTGGGATTGGGTTCGGTGCTATTTGATGTTTAGATTTCCTTTATATGAATAGATAGGTTTCATCGTTTTAGATTTTCTTATATTAGATTAGATTTCTTATACTAGATTAGATTAGATTAGATTACGTTCTTCTTTCTTCTTAATTCAATTGCAGTCGGTTCAAACTCCTATATTGCTCTCAGAGCACTCGTTATCGCTTTGGAAAGTGCAGTAAACGAGTGATTAGAAATGACTTCCGGATGCGGGTGGCGGATGTGGTTGGCGGTGAAAATTCTTCTTGCTTGGCGGCTCACGAAAACTCTGTCGTAGCGTTGATTTCTAATCAAATCACGCAAAGAATGCTCCTAGAGCACATTGGATACTCCTGCCAGCAAGCAGAATGCCTCTCAACAAAGCGATCTGCCGGTTCAGCACTTCTCTCCGCAAAGCGACCACGACTTCCACTACCGCCCGATGAGCATGATGATTCACAGACTGATGGGTCTGAAATATCATTCAGAGCATTGACCCCACTCTCTACCAGCACTCGGAGCAGTCAGTCGACCACCGCCCCAATAGCGCGTAAAGGGCTTCTCCGTTCTACCGACACTTCCACTGGAAGAAGCAGCCCTAGAAGGGTAGAATTCCATCTCCCCAATGGCAATACTGACAGCGCTGAAGTGCCAGTGCAGGAGGAGCAGCCTGAGGAGCATGTGCCAGAGGTGGAGAAACGCCGATCTGAGCCACTCCAGTATGTGACTCCCCAGAAGAACGCCCAGGAGAGCTCTGAGGAGAATCTGGGCGATCCGGAAGAAGAACCTCAAGCCTCCACCCAGCAGAGATCCCAGAGTCAGGAAGAGGCCTGCAGTACAGTACAGCCGACTACTGCCAGAGCACTGGGCAATGCTCGGAGAGACCAACCGGAGGCGGTGGCGGAGGTTATTGCTTCCTCTGGCGTCTCGGTGGATGTGATACAGGTTCGACTCCTCCCACCCATTAAAGTTCAGACGAAGCGCTAACGTTTCAGAGGGAAGCGTCCGGGTGCAAAGGTAATCTGAGCAGCTCCCGCTTGGCACCCAGACAGAGCATCACAGTGGCGCCCGCATCCACAGACCCACTCCGGTACCCAGCCAGGAAGCATCTCAGGGATCGTCCCAAAGCGTCTCAGGAGCATTCGGCATCTCAGAAACACCTCCGATATCCTCACAATCCATGCCTTCTTCAGTGCCCGTTTATTCTCGCGATATTGACTACAGCTCTTCTACGGCACATCAATCTTTCCTCAATGCGTTAGAATGCAGCGATTCCTCCCCACTTACCGCACCTATCGTTCCTCCCGCCTTTTGAGGGCATTGGCGAAACTCTATGAGCAGTCCCGGATTCCCTCAAGTCCTCAGGTATATTTACCAGAAGCGCCAACCAAGATATGATATTGCACAGCTTCCTTCATCTATCAGGGACGAAGGAAATGCTCCTATAGCAGAAAGTGAGGTTAGTAGTATTCGATAGCACTGACCACGCTTTGAGAGCATCGTTAACATTCGTCTTGATAACCTATCTCAGCGATCCTTGTTACCTAGCTCGAGGAGTGCAAAGCGTTCTCTCAATGCAAGCACAGAGGATTGAGAAGGAGTGCAACCGCTGTCGGGGACCACACTCTTCTACGAGCCTTTTCCCCTGCGGCGAGGCTTTGGTACTGGTAGTAAATATGTGGGCAGCTGCCAGTGGCAGGTGGGATGTGCAGTAGATCTCGGCGAAGTCGTTATCAAACAGGTGGATGCTCTTGAAAGCGTTCACGAGTGCTCCTAGAAGCGTAATTGACACCGATAGGTCAGAAGTCTACACTCGAGTCTTGCTCGCACTTGATGCACGAGGTTAAAGGGCGGCTGGCGGATTCGACCATCTATGGGCTTGGAAAGCTCTCGAGTCCTGAGGCGAGGGCTGCTCAAGTAGAGTATCTTTTGAAGAATGATCGCTTCTTGAGCCCTGGGCAGCATTATGAGGTATGATCAATCCCAGCGAGCACCCGGGAGTGCTCAGAGAGCACTCGCGAACGCTGCTAACAGATACTATACCTACCGTCTACGGTTTCTCGCGCCGGAGATTATCGACATATTGTACTATAAATACTTTGATTGGGTCAGGATCACGAGGGTAAAGACCCGAGTTCCTAAATGGCGGATTACCCCTACGTTTATATGCCTGATATCCACTGCGATTTGGCATAGCATTGAGCATAGTCAGCGGAACATCGTTAAGCCAGACCATTTCCAGTCACAAAATGAGAGTGTTGTCAGTAAGTATCCCGATCCTCATAGCTATGGCGAGTGCTCTGGGAGTAGTGATGGGCGCTGATATTGCACAGTAAAGCGTTCAACAGGATGAGCAACACATGGAAGGGAGGTAGGCAGAATCAGGAGAACGCGTTGGAGGTGATTAAGGATAACCTCTGGGAGAAGATATGCTAAAGATGGAGGTTACAATGGCAGAGTGCTTTTCCGAATATTAAGGCTAACTTTGACGAATCTGAAGAAAAGGCATCACTATCGAGGTTATACCGGAAGATGGATTCAGCGAGACGGACGAAGCGTTAGCGGCGATCTTGCAGCATTCGGAATGCTCGGAAAGCACCCGAGTGCTCGAGAGGATATCTCTGGTTCGACAAGCGGTGGCGGCCAGGAAGAGGTGGTTCATGCTCAACCGGCGGCATTGAAGCGGAGGAAGGCGAGGGTGAAGAGAGGATCGCGAGGAGAGGAGGAAGAGGATCTGTGGGGCAGTGGGCAGTGCTTTGGGCGCAATGGCGAGTGCTTTGAGAACAGCGGCGAGTGCTTTGGAGATACCTGTGCCTGTATTATATTAGATTGGCGATTTCTAGGCGCTTGTAGTGTTAGTATTTAGTAATAGAATCACGTTTTTGGATGCTCCATAAGCAGTGCCTACTAATGCAAAAGTAGTATGCATTGTAAAAACAGAGCTGAAGGGTAAAATCTTGATTATCGGCTGCTGGAGCAGTCGAGTGCTCCAAGAAGCATTAGCGATATGCCCAGGAGTCGTCAGAGAGCTCAGGAGGGCCCAGGAGATAGGTAGTAGTCTCCGGCGAGTAAGCGTTTCGTCGCGGGCGTCGGGCGAAAAGCGTTCGTCGCGAAGCGTCAGGCGAAAACATTCCGTCGCGAGCGTCGGGCGAAAACACTCCGTCGGGATAAGCGTCTGGAGCGAAACTAACTGTCAGGGTGAGGTGTACTCTCGGCGCACTAGATACACTAGTCTTGGCGCCTGGGCGCAAGGGGCACTAGTGCTTCGCCAGAAGGCGGAATGCGATGCGCCAGAAGGCGCCAGGAACGCTCCGTTGCTTCTCTGGAGAGGCAGTTTGTCTACCGATCGCCCTGGGCGCCAGGAGCGTCCAGAGCGTCTGGCGGAGGTTGGAGGTTTGCTGATGTTTACCAAAATAGTATAGCGGTGGGATCACAGCACTATGTTTTTCCTGTTGTATCCCTTTATGTTTCTAACCCCTCACCCAATACCCCGAGTAATTTATATACCTGATCCCCATTTTTTTTCCCCCCGACCTGGTGAGTTGAAGGGTGTATATAATAATCTTGTATAATGATCCACAATAAATTAATAGCTGGTGAAATCACTGCTACCATTAATTCACCAAGATGGTACAGTGGTGGAATCACGGCACAATATGTTTCTTGTGGCTCAATACGAGAGATAGGCCAGCATAATATTCCACAATAAATTAACAGCTGGTGAAATCACTGCTACCATTAATTCACCAAGATAATACAGTGGTGGAATCACGGCACTATATTTTTCTTATGGCTCAATACGAGAGATAGGCCAGGGACGGTGTGGTTGTGGTTGAGGAAAGAGGGGCGGAAGAGCTCTATTTATAATCAATTTTGTGTGGCGGAAAATAGCTAGGGCCTGGAAAATGGAAAAATAGAATGGGAGTCAGGAATTCGTTGCAACCATCGAACAATCTGAGCCCCCTTCTCTCCCTCATTCCCCCCCCCCTTGTCCACTTGCCGATGCCAACCAAACAGGCTGTAGCAACAAGTGCGAAATGTATATCAATATATTGCAGAAAAAAGTAGAAAATAGTAGATACTTGATTTATTTATTAACACATACTTAATACTTCTACATTATGTTTTGATACTAGGCGTTGGCTGCTGTACCTACCTTACATCAGCAAAAAATTGGGTTCGACCCGATGACCCTCGGCGTATCCAGGCGCACCAGGCGCCATTGGGCGTCATTTAGGGTGCCAGGCGCATGAGAAGTTTTCTTACCTGCATCCATACGCCCCGGCGCAAAACGGTATTGTCTCGACAATAAAATACGAACATCTCTCCCGTTCTCGTCGCGGAGTCGTCGAGCTCGTCTTTCGTCGTCTTTGACCCCAAAACGAACACCGGGTCCACACCTACCATCAGCAAAAAATAGGGTCCATTCTGACGCCACTGGGCGTACCCAGGCGCACCAGGCGCACCAGGCGCATGAGAAGTTTTCTTACCTGCATCCATACGCCCCGGTGCAAAACGATATCGTCTCGACGGGAAAATACGAAGATCTCTCCCGTTCATGTCGCAGAGTCGTCTTTTGGTCATAAGACGAGTTCGTCTTTGACCGCAAAATGAACACCGGGTCCACGTCTAGGTAGCTTTTGCCCGGTTAACGGCTTTCACTAGCAGATTTTGCTGGCAGAATGAGATCACTCGGCAATTGGTACATAGACTAGGACACCAGTTCCGCGCAAATGTCACGTTTATTGATCCACATCTCTACGTAATTCTATGTACATTTCTAAGCGCCCCACCTACCTCCGTTTACTCCTGCCCCCCCCCTCCCTTCCTGACCGTTGAGCTGCGCACTGAGCTCGCCGCTGACCTGGGTGCCTGCCTCCTGCCTGCTGAGCTGCCTGCCCACTGAGCTGCGCACTGAGCTCGCCGCTGACCTGGGTGCGTGCCTCCTGCCCGCTGAGCTGCCTGCCCACTGAGCTCGCTGCTGAGCTGCCTTCCTGCTGAGCTCGCCGCTGAGCTGCCTCCTGCCCACTGACCTGCCCTCCTGCCTACCCTCCTGCCTGCCCTCCTGCCAATGTTGAGCTCGTTGCTGAGCTGCCTGCCTGTTGAGCTCGCTGCTGAGCTGCCTGCCTGCTGAGCTCGCTGCTGAGTTGCCTGCCTCCCTGCCCTCCTACCTGCTGAGTTGCCTGCCTGCCTGCCCTCCTACCCGCTGAGCTGCCTGCCCACTGAGCTGCGCACTGAGCTCGCCGCTGACCTGGGTGCGTGCCTCCTGCCCGCTGAGCTGCCTGCCCACTGAGCTCGCTGCTGAGTTGCCTTCCTGCTGAGCTCGCCGCTGAGCTGCCTCCTGCCCACTGACCTGCCCTCCTGCCTACCCTCCTGCCTGCCCTCCTGCCAATGTTGAGCTCGTTGCTGAGCTGCCTGCCTGTTGAGCCCGCTGCTGCGCTGCCTGCCTGCTGAGCTCGCTGCTGAGCTGCCTGCCTGCTGAGCTCGCTGCTGAGTTGCCTGCCTCCCTGCCCTCCTACCTGCTGAGTTGCCTGCCTGCCTGCCCTCCTACCCGCTGAGCTGCCTGCCTGCCAAATGAGCTCGGCGCTGAGCTGCCTGCCCACTGAGCTCGGCGCTGAGCTGCCTGCCTGCTCAGCTCGCTGCTGAGCTGCCTGCCTGCTGAGCTCGCTGCTGAGCTGCCTGCCTGCTCAGCTCGCTGCTGAGCTGCCTGCCTGCTGAGCTCGCTGCTTAGCTGCCTGCCTGTCCTCCTGTCCGCTGAGCTGCCTGGGGGTGTCTAAATGGTGCAGCATTCGTGACTGGTAGCTGTAGCATTCGCTGCCTGGGGGTGTCCAAATGGTGCAGTATTCGTGACTGCTGGCTGCAGCATTCGCTGCCTGGGGGTGTCCATATGGTGCAGTATTCGTGACTGCTGGCTGTACTATTCGCTGCCTGGGGGTGTCCATATGGTGCAGTATTCGTGACTGGTAGCTGTAGTATTCGCTGCCTGGGGGTGTCCATTTGGTGCGGCGTTGGGGACTGGTGGCTGCCGATTTGGTGCCTGCAGCAGAGTCAGTATACCGTCAATATACTGGGTATTTGACGCCTCCAGCGGCGTCGATATACTGCATGGTTTGGAGCCTGCAGCGTAGTCAGTAAAGGCGTCAAAATGCAGAGTAGGGTAAATACGTATCTACTAGAAGGTGTCGATACAGGCAGCAGGTGTCGATACAGGCAGGAGGTGTCGATACAGGTAGTAGGTAGGCGTCGATACAGGCAGGAGGTGAGGTAGGAGGTGAGGTAGGAGGTGAGGTAGGAGGTGAGGTAGGAGGTGAGGTAGGAGGTGAGGTAGGAGGAGAGGTAGGTAGGCGTGTATATGGAGGTGTGGGTGGATCCTCGAGGTGTGGAGAGCTCGTCAAATCTGACGTCATTAGCTAGCGCTAGTAGCATGAGCTAGCGCTATTAGCATTAGCGCCAGTACATAGGCAAATATCAAAATCATGTCAAAAAGACCAGCTATCGCATTTGGGGAGGCGAAATAAGCGTCAAAGAGCGAGGTGTCATATTTAGAGGCGCCTACTACTAGGCGTAAAAGACGACAGGTCAGATTTTGCAGCTCCGGGGCCTTGAGGATGACCAAAAAGCAGTATTTGGGTGCAAAAGGCGAGGATTTGGTGCAAAGCGAATCGATGCGTCTGGGCGTACAGTTAAATCTTGGCGGTTCGTTTTTGCTGATGATGTAGCATTTGCCGGTTAACGGCTTTCGCTAGCACATTTGCTGGCAGAATAGGTCACTCGGCTTTTCGGTACATAGACTAGGACATAAGTTCCGCTCAAATGTCACGTTTATTGATCCACATGTCTACGTAATGCTATGTACATATTTGCTATCGACCCACCTACCTCCGCCGACGCCCCACCCAACTCCGCTCACTCCTGCCCCCCCCTTCCCACCCACTGAGCTCCCCGCTGCGCTGCCAGCCCGCTGAGCTCGCTGCTGAGCTGCCTGCCTGCTGAGCTGCCTGCCTGCCTGCCCTCCTACCCGCTGACCTGCCTGCCTGCCCTCCTGCCCGCTGACCTCCCTGCTGCTGCTTTCCTACCCGCTGACCTGCCTGTCTGCTAGGTGTCCATTTGGTGCAGTATTCATGACTGGTAGGTGTCCAAACCGTGCAGTATTCGCTGCCTAGGAGGTGTCCAAATGGTGCAGTATTCGTGACTGGTAGCTGTACTATTCGCTGCCTGGGGGTGTCGATTTGGTGCCTGCAGCGGCGTCAGTATACTGGGTGTTTGACGCCTCCAGCGGCGTCAATATACTGCATGATTTGATGCTTCCAGCGGCGTCGATATACTGCATGATTTGATGCTTCCAGCGGCGTCGATATACTGCATGATTTGGAGGCTGCAGCGCTGTCAGTAAAGGCGTCAAAATGCAGAGGAAGGTAAATACGTATCTAGGCGTCGATACCGGCAGGAGGTGTCGATACAGGCAGGAGGTGTCGATATAGGTAGGAGGTAGGGGTCGATACAGGTAGAAGATAGGTGTCGATACAGGTAGGAGGTAGGCGCCGATACAGGTAGGAGGTAGGCGTCGATACAGGCAGGAGGTGAAGTAGGAGGTGAGGTAGGAGGTGAGGTAGGAGGTGAAGTAGGAGGTGAGGTAGGAGGTGAGGTAGGAGGCAAGGTAGGTCTATATGTGGAGGTGGGGGTGGAGGTGGAGGTGTGGGTGGATCCTCGAGGTGTGGAGAGCTCGTCAAATCTGACGTCATTAGCTAGCTTTAGCATTAGCGCCAGTACATAGGCAAAATATCACATCCGCGCGACGTCAAAAGACGAGGTGTCACATTTGGGACGCACACTAGGCGCCAAAAGACGACGGGTCATATATGGAAGCTCCGGGACGCGCAGGATGACCAAAATGCGAGTATTTGGTAGCAAAAGACGAGGTTTTTGTCACAAAAGACGAAATCGTACGTCTAGACGTACAATTCGTCTTGGAGGATTTTTTTTTTTGCTGATGTACTAATGGATGATTTGGTGGGGTAGATCGGTAGCCATGATGAGATCAGGGTCAGGGTTCAACCGCGGCTGAAATTACAAAAACATACGTGGTTGCCAAGTTTACAGACCAGGTAACGACAGCCCCCATCTCATCTTCTGCAATATATGTAGCCCGACCTCAGGAGGCCTATTTCAACCTCACCTCTCCCTACCCCACCTTCCACCCCACCAAAGTCATTTTCTATCTTCATTTTCCACCCAATCGCTTTCCTACTCATCAGCATCAATCATCAATTCCATCATCATCCCAGCCGCATTGTCACAGGTGCAACCTCCAGTCACACACTAAGAGCCACACTGACAGTTCCCAGCTACAGTCTATAAAGAGTAACAGCAATACCCTAGAGATCATCGGCCCGATAGATGACACCAGCATCAATCATCAACACAGATGATTCACCCTACCACAGGTGTTCAACCACTCCCATAGCAGCATCAGAACTGACAGTTTCTAGATTTAATTCACGAGTGGAATAGAGATGCCAAGTACCATGAACCATCATTAATCGCTTCCGATTCAAAATACAAAAGACCTACTCAGGTAGATGCCTCTGTCCTCTCTTTTCCATCACCACTCGGTGTGGTTCAACTATATACCTCCCGGGGCATGCATCTATCGGAGGTACCACTCCCTTGAGCCCTCTCGATACTTACTCCTGACATGTGTCTCGACCCTAACTGATACAGGTTCTCCTATTTTCTCTACCTCCTTAATCACTACGCTGTGGTGCCATCATATACGCTCGGTGATTTGCCTCAATTACTATCCCCTTTTTCCTCCTCAATTCCTTCCAGCATCGGCTCTATCATACATGTACCTTGGTACAGATCGTTTTCTCCTTCCATTCTCCTCCAGTCCAGTTATTCAAATCTTCACTCCCGGTTCTCTCTTCACCCTGTCACCTTACCCCTCGAGCTGTGGCTCGCCCTAATACGCCTGGTGGTATCTCTCATTCTTCCTGTCTCGTTACCCCCGGGCTATGGCTCGACCATATATGCCCTGTGGTTCAATTACCAATTTCTATCTCTCTCAGAATCCTGGGCTGTGGCCCGACCACATATGCTCTGTGGTTCAACCACCAATTTCTATTTCTCCCAGCATCCTGGGTTGTGGCTCGACCATATATGCCTGTTGATATTTAAATTTCTCCCCTCTGTCTCGTTTCCCCAAGGCTATGGCCCGACCATATATGCCCTGTGGTTCAATTACCAATTTCTATTTCTCTCAAAATCCTGGGCTGTGGCCCGACCATATATGCCCTGTGGTTCAATTACCAATTTCTATTTATTCCAGCATCCTGGGCTGTGGCTCGGCCATATATGCCCGGTGAAAACTGTTTTTCCACCTCTGTCCCATACACCGGGCTTTGGCTCCGCGATATACGCCTGGCGAAATCTGCCCCCCCCCCCCTCTGTCTCAATACCCAAGGACCTTGGCCCGATCATATATGCCTGTTGATATCTTTTTTCCCCCACTTTGACCCGCTACCCCTGGGCTGTGGCTCGACCATATATGCCTGGTGATATTTAACTTCCTCCCCTCTGTCTCGTTTCCCCAAGGCTATGGCCCGACCATATATGCCCTGCGGTTCAACTACCAATTTCTATTTATCCCAGCATCCTGTGCTGTGGCTCGACCATATATGCCTGGTGATATCTTTTTTCCCCACTCTGACCCCTTACCCCTGGGCTGTGGCTCGACCATATATGCCCCGTGATAACAGCAAGCGTTTACTGATGCCGGAAAGGGTTTCTAGCACAGAATATACTGGCAGTTTGCTCCTTTGATTTGAGCTTTCAGTACGTTCAAGTTCTTGCAGGTTGGGAGGGTTCCGCGAATGACAGCAGAGTACTAGATGATGCCTTAGTCAGGGATTCAAGATTCCGGATGGCCGCTACTATTTAGCAGATGCTGGTTATGGCCTAACTCCTAACCTTCTGACACCACATCGCGGTGTACGTTATCATTTGAAGGAATGGGGTAAAGAGAATCTTAAGTATATCAACTCATTACTCCAAACACTGTTCAAGGAACTAATAATATTACAGGCCGCAGAATGCCCAAGAACTATTTAATTTGAGGCACGCCCCCTTCCGTAACGCTGTTGAAAGAATTTTTGGAGTTCTGAAAAAGAGATTTCAGATATTGAAAACTCAATCTGAGTATAGTTTTTCTACGCAGGTCCGTTTAGTCAAAGCTCTTTGCTGCTTGCATAATTTCATTATGCGAAACAAAGATGACCGAGATGGGCTTGATATATTTGATTCACTTAATAGTCAAGAGGCACGAGAGCCCGAAAATAATAGAGATGAATCTCAAACATTTGTATTAAGAGAGATAGGGCAAGCATCGGTACAAGAGAAAGAAGCAGCCAAAGCTAGAAAAGATTTTCTAGCGGAACAGATATGGGAGGACGATGTGTTGCGTATTAAAAATCATGACTGATTTTCTTCAGCCAGTGTACTC
Organism: Morchella sp. 2014-9hei; assembly: GCA_024713685.1. Classification (NCBI taxonomy): domain Eukaryota; kingdom Fungi; phylum Ascomycota; class Pezizomycetes; order Pezizales; family Morchellaceae; genus Morchella; species Morchella sp. 2014-9hei. The sequence continues at coordinate 1,620,928 of JAMGYW010000018.1, forward strand.
GTAAATGCTCTGAAGCGGTACAGAAAAATATTGCATGTCGATCATCTTGCAACATAGAATCGTATGCGTTCATATACTCCTCACTCGTTAGCTCTCCTGAATCTAACATTTTCTGGATTAATTTAAGTGCTTCCTCTAATTTCGTAACAGGTGGTGGTGCTCGCATATATTTGGAACCTGTAAATGCATCGGCAAGCTTTTGTATTCCATCCAATGCTACTTGAGCTGCGGGTTTCGGTTTCTTGAATTTCAAATTTGGACTTCTGATAGCTTTCGGGGAACCACTATTCTCCCTTACTTTCTTGCCAATGACTGAAATGTTAGATAGATTTGATGATTCGATGCATTTCTCTTGTTTTATGCTAGTCTGAGAGCTGTCACTATCTTGCGAGCTATCAAATTTGGTATCCATTAGAATACTATTGCTGGCATCAGGTGAGTTTTCACTTGAAATATTGTAGTCGTCTCCCGTAGCGGAAGCAAAACTTCCGGTCGCTACAGGTTTTTCAAATAACTCATGCATGTGGCTATAGTTGCTTAAGGTTTTGAATCGGTACGGAGCTACCTCTTTATGTATCTAAAATTTATTAGGAAAACTATTTCTTTGATGAACTCGGAACTTACTTTGAAATATGCTGTCCAGACTTCATCGGAGGCCGTTGGGATATTTTTTGCACCGTTCCAACCAAATCCGCTATTATCAACAACCTTTTCGGAAATTTTGTATTTCTTTTTCAACTTAATCCCTAGTTTATTCGCAGTATAATAGAAGAATACTATCTTGAACCAACTCACGGCTTGAATTCGGCTTTTGATTTGCGTTTTATCCACTGCCGGTTGAAATTTGGCATTGTAATCCGCAGTTACCTGTATCCATGCTTCTTTTTAAAACCGTTGTCTGCTCTTTTCCCGCGTCAGACTTGTTTCATAAGCGATTGCAGGATAACTCTATCTTTATAATCATACCAGGATGCTTTCATTTTAGGCGTTGTGGACATTTAATAAAAATAGAGAGATGGCGATATCAAATGAGTGATGTGGAACCAAAAGAGTAATGAATTTATTGATAAGAATAGGTTCCAGTTCAACGTGTCAAATAATACTTTGACAACGTATGATGTAATTTAATTTCTTAATCATACAGATTGCATTCCACTCGTTGTCATAGAAACGAATCCAAACAAAATAGAATTTGCGGAATCATGATCGCCTCCCAGATCATGAACCAGCGTCGTAGATAAGGGTTGCGACCCGAATCCAAACGGACCCTTATTAGTCGAATTCCAACCAAAGATTATCTCCATTAATTTCCTCTGATTACTCGAGCGTATTTGACAACAGTCAAATCCAATAATTGATGTCAGCTGGACGGCTCCAATGGCGGTTTGGCGTACAGTCAATTTTTGGGGGGGAGGATACCGGCACTGGGTACCGGAACACTCTCAATACGCAACACGCCTTGCCTTATATGACCCGATCCCGTCCCCACTAATAATGGTTGAGATCTACTAAATAAATTAAATATAATTTCAATTCTGGGACCTGCAACTGTCAAAGCCGGACTCCCACTTGTCGAAGTGAAAACTGGGTTGACAAATACGCTCTATTACACCCTCCCTGAATGAGATCCACCACAACACAACCACTTTACCAGGTAACATCTGGTGGGGACAATGGTTGGGAATAATAAATATTTATTTAAAACATTTATTTACATACGTCTATATAATTATATCATCACTCAGTTATTTTTTTCGGGGTGTGGGGGGGGTCGCCCCCTTGTTGCAACAGAAATTCCTGGTAGTTATGAGCAGCCATAGTATATCCTTCTGTTGGTACCGGTCTTCTAACTTTGGGGTTTGGCCCGATCACATAGCCATTGCGATTGAGATGCATAAAACCCCGGCCGCCGGCCAGTACCCACAGTGGATGGAGCATACCCCTTTCAGTCAGGACTAAAAATAGAATTTAATATTAATGTACATTTAAGGCTTTGTGAAATCCCAGACATTCTGGTGGGTGAAAACACAAAGCAAGTTCTATCTCCTTCGAACTTTGATACATAGTGTTCCAACAAAGCAGATTTGAACAACATGACATCCCCTGGCTTAAAATCAATCTTGATCTTCAGTGAAGGAAGTACAAGATAACACTGTGTAAAATCTCCAGCACAGATACTCATCGTAAACCCAAGTTTTCTATCTCCACCATCCCTATAAGACCGAACCCTCATATTTCTCAGTAGTACCAGCCCATGAAATGGAAACCGACGACTAGTGGCGAATAAATTCCATGCCCCATTTCTTCTTGTTGTCCGTATCCTGCCAAGTGCTTCCTTATAATCTTGAGGATCAATCACTTGATAGATCATGCCCAGCAATTGTTGGAAAGGTGCAAGTTCCCTGAAGAATTTAATGCATGCTTGGTTTTTAAAGGCTGTTTTAATTAGGTCTGCCGAGATTACTGGGTCGCTTGTCTTTGAGTGTCCTTTGACGAACCACCATGCAAAATGATATACACCACAAAGCTCTTTCATTGGAATAGAGAGACTTGTATCCTTGTGGCGCTTGTCAGTTGCTGGGGGTTTGGGTGGCTTGTAGGCAGTTTGGAGGTTCTCAATGGCAGTGTCAAGTTTGGTCAATAGTTGCTTGCCTGCGACATGGCCAAAAGGAATCTCAAGCGCTTTTTTCCAAAAAAGCACAGGAATTTCTCCATCGGATGTTTTGATGATCGTGTTGGTTGAAAGCGTGGGGAAGGTGTCTGCAAGAGCAAGCGCTGCTTCATCTTCCTGGGCAGGAACTCTTTGACTAGCAGCTTCCAAGAGAGTAACTTGATCGGCTTCGATTGAGGTGGTGGTGAAGTCCCTGTATAGAACTTTGGTGAAGCACCTGAGGATTCTTCTTTGCTCGTTGTTTTTGGTAGGTTGCAGAGGTTCTTCTTGGACGTAAGCCTCGACAGAGTATAGAAGAGTTTGATGATCCATATTGATACACAACAAATTAATAGCTGGTGGAATCGCTACTACTATTGCTGTATCCAGATAGTATAATGGTCGGGACACTGAACTGTATTTTTCTAGTTGTGTCTCAATACGAAAGATAGGTCAGGAAGAGGGGTTGGTCGTGGTTGATGAAAGGGGGGCGGAAGGGCTCTATTTATTAAAACATCTCTAAGCCGAAAAATAGAATAGGAGTCGGGAAAGCAAAAATGCAATGGGTGCCACAAAATGGAAAAATAGAATGGGAGTCGGGAAAGCAAAAATAGAATGAGAGTCGGGAAATGGAAAAATTCAATTGCAGCCGGAAACCAACGGAAGACATCGGATGTATCAACTCCAGTGCCACTGGATTTTCAACCTTTGCTCCTGTTCCAGCACCAATCCTAATGGACACTTGGTATTCGATATTCATGCTGGACATAGTATCACTACCACGAAAGGTTTAAAAAAACAGCTCAAAATTATGAATAGAGTATTAACATAACAAATAAATTTTTATTGTTAGCTATTTGATATTTTTCCCGTTCAATGCATATTAATCCTCCACGACAATTGTGCCTTTTGATCTATATTTATTGGTTGCCGCTCTCCTTCCCAATGGTCTGGGTGGTGTTTGAACTTGTTGGAGATGACTCATTTTAGTAGATTTCTCTCGGTTCACTTTTTTCCTTGTTTTTCTTTGGACAGATTGATCACTATCATCCAGCTCAACTGCGGGATAACTGACTACATTCTTATCAATATCTTGAGCTGTATCTTGAGGACTCTCATCGAGAACAATAGGGTTTTCTGAAGTTATAATTCCATCCCATACCGGATCCGCAATGTTGAGTCGCTCTTTTGGTGTATTGGATGCTGGAATGCCTTGTTTTCTGCGAATGTTCCCGGAGAACTGCATCGTATGTTCAAACACATGCCGGGCCATGTCAGCTCTGGTTTTTTGGACCACTCCAGCCTCACAAGGACAGGAAGAAGACAGGAATTTATTTTTTGACACTGGCATAATTGTGCAATCGATTCTTTCAGTCATATCCTTCCCCCAACGTCTTCCATGAGCATATAGGATCCTGATAAATTCAATCCAGTGTTTAAGTGTCTGAAATACTTTATCTTCCGAGTTGCCCGCGTCTACGAAGGATATTTCAAGTATATCTATTGCCTTGAAAACTGTTTGCCGCAAATCATCCAACGAGTTGCCAACATTGATTTTCATTTCTAGGCAGTGTAAGAACATACCAAGCCTCTCGGGCTTACTCCAGGTATATCCCACAAGTATACCTCCGGTTAGTGTAAGGACCATATGGATCCACCCCGCTGGGACTAATAGAGCCATTTCTTGGGTTGTCTTAACAATATGGCCACCAGTGAGGTAATATCGCGGCACGACCGCCCCCACCTGCCATGCCGTCGAGAACGTTGCGGAATCGGGTTATTAAGTGAAGGATCGCTATCGCGTCGGATAAGATGGATGGGTTAGGAAGGTGCTCGGAGGATACGGTCAGCGCTAGGTGTTTCGGGTTAGGATTGCGGAAGGAAAGATCGGGATCGGTTATGGGTTTCTATTTCGGTTGTACAGTATGAGTCATTGGGATTAGTCAGCGGAGGATTTCCTTGGGTATATTAAAGGGCTCTCCCTCGCTTCGTTTCTGTTTCTCTTCTCTTCTTCTTTCCTTACGCAACGTCTTCATTTGTATTCAGTACCAATTGGTCTCACCTGGTATATCATACTAGGCAGAGCCATTCTGTTAGTTCAATTATATTCTGTCCGATCGGTATTCAAGCCCGATCTCCTGTCCCGTCCTGAACGTATTTCGAGTCGATTCCTGCCTCGGCTCCTCAGTTCCTCGTCCTGTTTCAAGATACTCGCCCCGTTAGAGGTAAGGAGCTACGGTAACAATTTTGGATCCTTGAACATATTTTTTTCCGGGTTTGTCCCATATTGTACTCTCCTCTTTAGGAAAGGCTTGTTTATAAAATACCTCCTCATTTTCAGGGCTTGGGGGTCAAAGAAGCCATAATTTTTCGGACTGCCCAATCATGGTACATGCGGTATCCTGTCCCCGATCTACATACAAATGAGATTGGTTAGAAACAGCAACGGTTTAAACTGATACCAAATATGAATGTTTGGGCAAGCGCTTTACATACCGACATGAAGATCAAAATAGGAATACAGAGGGGTAAAGTTGTACCCAACATACCCAATGCGGCTTTTGGTTTCAAGGAAAACAGGAATTGACACTGGGTACTGTTCATTCAACTCTGGTGGTATAACATCCAATATAAACTTGACTTCGTGCGGTTGATGCTCCCGTGGATAATGAATTTGATGTAAGACGGTTATCGGGTCCTTCTTTGGATTGGCAACTTTCATACATGCCAAACTTATCTTACCCTCCCTGGGAAGAGGTCCATCCCAAAGGAACTTTGATTCGAAGAGCAAAGGTTGATTTTCATCTGGTATGATTGCGTTATCGTGGATACGGACAGTTTGAAAGGTATGTGCGAGGGGGGCCACCACACCCCAAATATCTGGTCTAAATTCTGGGTGCTTCTCCTGAAAGTTGCGTCGGATTACCCACAGATTGTGTACACCTTCTTCGGGCTTGAATTTGCATTCTTGCTCATGACCATTTTTGTCTTTACCATGTAGGAGGATAATGTGAGGACATCCGTAATCCTTCCATCGGCAAAACCTCTGCACAGAATGCTGCTCCATCTTTCTTTTTGCCTCCCTTGAATAAGGCAGTTCGTGGTAATGCTTACGCTTCAGTTCAGCTCTTGTGGGCGCAATCTTCGGTGTTTCCATTGGTGATTCAGGGTCTGCATCACATGGGCCTTTAGTTTTACGCCCGACGATTGATTGAAGTGATCCAGGTATGTTCGGATCTTTATTTAATTTTGGAGTTGAACCTGTAGCTGCCCGATGAACTAATCTTGACCCATGAGTGGCTGCATTCTGGTGTGCTGTTGTAGATGTAGCTGCTCGGGTGTTAACTCCCGAGGCAATCGGTGGTGCATCGTAGTATGGAAACGTACCTGTATCTGGCAGTGCAAGGAAATGCGATGCTGATGATGAGCTAGGGGGAGCTTTGAAAGATTGATAGTTTGATGACCCCCAAGTGTCCGGTGATGGATTCTTGCTTGAGGTTGAGTTTGAATCCGAGGGGTGTACCATCATTAGCTCAGCATTGACCGAAGGACGTGATGGCAGCTTGTGTCGTAGCATCTTGCTGGAAATAGATTCCACGGTTAATCTATTATTCGATTCTGCCATCTGTTTAGTATTGGTTATGGATATTTGATCTTGATGGTTGAGGGATACGATGGTGGGGTGATGGAAAAATATTGGTGCGATGTGTCAGGAAGGAGGGGTGATGGAAACAAAATTAATGGGGTGTACATATACGTATGCCATCCAGGTCAAGATTACCCTGCACCAGCTACGGTGGCCTGTACCTTGGGTGCAACCTGTACCCACCAAATTAACTTGGTGAAAAATGAATTAAATTAAAAATAAAAAGCAATAATTAAAATAAAATAAAAAACAGGGAACTGCAGCTAGTGATAATGGTAATTTCTGTTCCATAACCACTGCCGAAGTCTACCTACCATAAATGTATCCGCTCTTGAACTCTGCGCCCTCTATAGACACAATAAATTCCATAGGCAAAATAAACCCGATTCTTTACGTAATTACCTATTTAAAAGAATGTAAATAATTATTTCATTATCCAAATACAGTCAGTGTAGGCCGCCGAACAAACAAACTTACGAAACATATACAAATTACAACCGGCCACAGTTCCAAAAGCCACATATACATTGAAACACAACTTAAATACCACTTGTCCCAGCATTCTATTCTTCGTTACCAGTACAACACGAATCACCAAAAACGAGGTATATTGAGATGCTTCCGGCATGATTATCTTCAAATGCTATATAGAACAGCTTTGTCTCTGAAACCAAGTAGCACCAGACATTCATCCTCTGTCACTCAAAATCAATCTGCAACAAACAAACAGAAATTGCCACCATTATGAGGTCAGTATTGCTCCCGTTTGAATATGAACCTCAAAGCATATTACTAAAAACAAGAATATTATTACATGATTTTAGTTCAATCCAAGACTCTCAAGATTTTGATTCCAATCTATTATCTCCGCAACCGAAGATTAATCTTCTGTCAAAATTTCTTGAACATCAGTTCCCCACCATTCCTAGGAACTCTGCACCTGGACCGAAAAGCTCACCCATGGTTCCTAATACTGTTTATCCTTCCCAGGAATTCACCCCTCGTCAGAAGAAACCTGATCACCGTCCATCCCAATCACAGGAGTTAGCTGAACTAAAGCATTCCCTTGCAAGGAGCAAGAAGCTTAACCATAGATATATTAATCTAGCAAATGAGAACCTCGAGCTGAAGGTTGACATTGATCTGTACCGCAAAGAACTCAGAGAGTGTAAGGATCGTCTCAAGCAGATGGAAAAAAAGGCCGAAATTGCTATAGCCAGATCAAATTTTTACGAAAAATTATACCTCAGAGCGGAAGCTGGTCACCATGCAGGAATACCCGAAGGTAATTCAGATTCCCTACCGTAAAGGATTCTTTGAGATACTAATTTGTAAAGAACCATGTGGCTCAGATACGATATCTGATTATGATCCTAATCAATCCAGCACACTTGACCCGCCAAGTGAAACCGAATTCACAGACAGTTTGGTTCTTGTTCAAAAAGATGGCTCTCTCCTAGCTGAAACATTTTACATTTCATCGCCCGGGTCAGTCCGATTGGGGTGTATGATTTATTTCGTTTGATAAAGTTTACAACCCCAATTCTCTTGCTTTCAAAACAAATTATATGTATATATATCAAGAAATGGATATATGCACAATTTGCTATTATCGATATCGCTCGTTTCTGCCATGGTAATTGAAACTCCGTTTCTATTTTCCGGATCCGAAATAGATAAATGTAGCTGTAGTATTTAGTGAGGTAAATCAAAAAGAATCAATATATACCAACTCTTGAACCCTGAATCTGGCCCTACCCTTCGAGATAGGAAATGTTTCTATGCCGTTATGGATGAATATATACATACCATACTACATCGTCCTTGAATATAACTCCCACCTTGGTGCTAGTTGATTCCCACCCTGTTGCCCCACGTTAAATAGGTAATTTCTACGACAAAGGGGAAATCAGAAGATATATGAAATGTTGGAAAACGAGTGAGATTTCATGATTGAAATAGGTTTCCGTACTTCTTGGCAAATGGCATTATGATCTTCCTGCCTTGGATGCGGCAGTGGATACAATCTCACGTTGTACTACCTCTACCAAAGATTGCTGATGGCATGCAGTTGCCTTCCTATAATACACAGTGTTGTTCCTACGACAAGCAGTGTCTTCTCTACGACAGGCAGTGTGTTAAGTACCCTGTGATGACAGGCAACACTTTCGCGGATGCTTTCCTATGACAGGCAGTGTCTTCTCTATGGCAGGGTTTAGACTAAGTAGCCTCATGATGACAGGCAGCCCTTTCGCGGATTCTTTCCTATGACAGGCGGGGACAAGCCTGGGGCTAACATCAGCAAAAAATAGGGTCCGTTCTGACGCCCCTGGGCGTGCAAGCGCTTGTGGCCAGCGCCGTTGGGCGCTACTAAGCGCGTGAGAAGTTTTCTTACCTGCATCCATACGCGGCGCCGCGATGCTCGTCTCGGCGGGAAAATCTGAACATCTACCGTTACCGTCGGCGGAGTCGTCTTTAGTCGTAAAAGCGAGTTAAATGTCTTTGACATAAAAAAGGCGGGTCGCGTCTGAGGTAGCTTTTGCCGGTTAACGGCTTTATTAGCACATTTAAGCTGGCAGAATAGAGATCACTTTCGGCAATAGGTATATAGAATGGCCAGTTAAGCGCAAATGTCGCGTTTATTGATCGCGTATGCGTAATGCTATGTACATGTTGCTATCGACCCTTACTCCTCATACTTCCCACCACATGCTCCTCCTGCCCCCTCCCTCTTCCTACCTGCCCACTGGCTCCCGCTGCGCTGCCAGCCATTGAAGCTCCCACGCTGACTGGCCTGCCCAGTGAGCTGCCTGCTGAGCTCGCCGCTGAGCTGCCCGCCCACTGAGCTCGCCGCTGAGCTGCCTGCCTGCTGAGCTGCCTGCCTGCCTGCCTGCCCTCCTGCCCTCCTACCCGCTGGGCTGCCTGCCTGCCAAATAGTGGCGTGAGCTGCCTGCCGCTGAGGCTCCGCTGAACTGAACTGCCTGCCCTCCTACCCATGAGCTGCCTGCCTGCCTGCCTGCCCTCTTGCCCCATGACCTGCCTGCCTCCTACCCCGCTGAGCTGCCTGCCTGCCCGGAATGAGCCGGCGCTGAGCTGCCTGCCCGCAGGCTCTCGCTGCTGTTTGCCCTACCTGCCCTCCTGCTTGCTGAGCTGCCTGCTGAGCTCGCCGCTGAGCTGCCTGTTTGGTAGGTGTCCATTTGGTGCATTATTCCGTGACTGGTAGGTGCAGGATTCGCTGCCTGGGGGTGTCCAAATGGTGCAGTATTCGTGACTGCTGGCTGTCCTATTCGCTGCCTGGGGGTGTCCACATAGTGCAGTATTCGTGACTGCTAGCTGTACTATTCGCTGCCTGGGGGTGTCCACATAGTGCAGTATTCGTGACTGCTAGCTGTACTATTCGCTGCCTGGGGGTGTCCAAATGGTGTATTATTCGTGACTGCTAGCTGCAGCATTCGCTGCCTGGGGGTGTCCATATGGTGCAGTATTCGTGACTGCCAGCTGTACTATTCGCTGCCTGGGGGTGTCCAAATGGTGCAGTATTCGGTGACTGGTAGCTGCAGCATTCGCTGCCTGGGAGTGTCCAAATGGTGCAGTATTCGTGACTACTAGCTGCAGCATTCGCTGCCTGGGGGTGTCGATTTGGTGCCTGCAGCGGCGTCAGTATACTGGGTATTTGACGCCTCCAGCGGCGTCAATATACTGCCCAATTTGACGCCTCCAGCGGCGTCGATATACTGCTCAATTTGACGCCTCCAGCGGTGTCGATATACTGCATGGTTTGGAGCCTGCAGAGTAGGGTAAATACGTATCTACTAGGAGGTGTCGATACAGGCAGCAGGTGTCGATACAGGCAGGAGGTGTCGATACAGGTAGGAGGTAGGCGTCGATACAGGCAGGAGGTGAGGTAGGAGGTGAGGTAGGAGGTGAGGTAGGAGGTGAGGTAGGAGGTGAGGTAGGAGGTGAGGTAGGAGGTGAGGTAGGTAGGCGTGTATATGGAGGTGTGGGTGGATCCTCGAGGTGTGGAGAGCTCGTCAAATCTGACGTCATTAGCTAGCGCTAGTAGCATGAGCTAGCGCTATTAGCATTAGCGCCAGTACATAGGCAAAATATCAAATCCGCGCGATGTCAAAAGACGAGCTATCGCATTTGGGAGAGCGAAATAGGCGTCAAAAGACGAGGTGTCACATTTAGGACGCCTACTAGGCGCCAAAAGACGACAGGTCAGATTTTGCAGCTCCGGGACGCGCGGGATGACCAAAAGGCGAGTATTTGGGTGCAAAAGACGAGGTTTTGGCCGCAAAAGACGAATCGGTACGTCTGGACGTACAATTCGTCTTGGGGGATTTTTTTTTTGCTGATGAAGTACCCCCGTGATGACAGGCAGCACTTTCGAGGTTGCCTTCCTATGACAGGCAGAGTCTTCTTTATGACAGGCGGTATCCTAACTATCTTCGTGATGACAGGCAGCACTTTCGAGGTTGCCTTCCTATGACAGGCAGTGTCCTAACTACCCTCGAGATGACAGGCAGGGTTTCCGCGGATACGTTCCAATGACAGGCAGCACTCTCCTATGACAGGCAGTATGTTAAATTCTCTCGTGATGACAGGTGTCACCTAGGCGGATGCCCCCATATGACAGGCAGTGTCCTCTTTATGACAGGCAGTGTCCTAACTATCCTCGTGATGACAGGCAGCACTTTCGAGGTTGCCTTCCTCTGACAGGCAGTATCCTAACTACCCTCGAGATGACAGGCAGCACTTTCGAGGTTGCCTTCCTATGACAGGCAGTGTCCTAACTATCTTCGTGATGACAGGCATCACTTTCGCGGATGCCTCTCTATGACAGGCGGGGACAAGCCTGAGACTAAGCACCCCCGTGATGACAGGCAGCACTTTCGAGGATGCCTCTCTATGACAGGCAATGTCTTCTCTATGACAGGCATCAGATTGAGTAGCATTGTGATCACAGACAGCATTTTCTTGTATACTTTCCTATGACAATATATACATGTATGTACACACACGGTAATCTCAGGGCCATTATATACCTACTCGTCAGCATTCTAAAGTACACGTACTCCACCTCCACCTCCACCTCCACCTCCCACCCCACCTCCCACCTCGAACTCCCACCTCAGTCGACACCTGCCCCCTGCCTGCATCACTGCCTGGGTACGTATTACCTTCCTCCCCATTTTAATTTGACGTCTTTACTGACTCCGCCGCATGCTCTATATCCTGCAGTATATTGACGCCGCTCGAGAGTCAAATACCCAGTGTATTGACGCCGCTGCCAGTGGAGGCCCTAAACCGTCAGTATATTGACGATTATACTGACTCCGCTGCAGGTAAATACCCCGGTATACTGACCCCGCCGCTGACACCCTGACCACTGCAGGCCCCATTTCCTGCTGTATATCGACGCCGCTGCAGGCTTCAGATCGACACATCCTGTAGGCAACGAATACAGCACAACTAGCAGTATACCACCTCGCGACCGCGAGGTATCCTTGCCTTCCACCCCTGTGTAGTATTTAGGCACCTTCAGTATGTAGTTAATTAGTTTTGATTTTGCCTTCTCATGGCCAGTTCTCACGGCCATGTCGCATAAATGCTCAAGTATGCGCTCAAATGCCCGCCCCAATGACATCTCCAATGTATGCCGGCCCGCTGCCAGCTCTAATGCCTGCTCCAGTGCCGCTCCAGTGCCGGCTCCAGTGCTGGCTCCAGTGCCGGCTCCATTAATATTATATGCCAGCTCCAGTGCCCGCTCCGGTGCCAGCCCTAATGCCCGCTTTGGTCCCAGCTCCAATAAATGCCAGCTCCAGTGCCAGCTCCAGTGCCAGCTTCAGCGCCCGCTTTGGTGCCAGAAACGCCAGCTCCAATATATGCCAGCTCCGGTGCCGCTGGTAGCCCCAATATATTATGGAACCTTCCTTCACCGCTCCCCCACCTCCACTGCTCCTTCACCTATACCGCTCCTTTCTAACCCTCCTCCACCTCCCACTGCTCATAGTTGACTACTTAATAGTCATATCTATCATCTAATTATAATTATATAAAGAGTTCCATCGTTTCCGTGCCGGTTTTGTCAGGGTTAGGGTATTGCCGGCCGCTAGCAGGATAGTAGGCGAAATTTGATGGGTCGTGCTTACTAAATACCCCTGTCGCTCTCGACCAATCAGGTTTCTTCATTCTCAGAAAAAAAATCATCTATAACTATCCCTTGGACGGATGAAATTTGACAAATTCGTGACCTGGACCGTGCACCATCTATTAAGGCAATAGTACCGCGAAAACTGGCCAACTTGATTATCTCCGTGCAGGGTTTGAATCTCCGGACAAGACCTTGGCTCGCTGATCGTGTCCAGGTCCGGAAATAGCGAGTGATGTCCCATGATCGGCAGGTGTTCGCGAACGTTCGAGTGTGGGCCAGTTCAAGTTCAACAGCGGGTGTCGAAGAAGCAGCTATGGGAGCGGGTAATAAAGGCCCGTTGACAGGAAATAGAACTCCAGGTCCGTAACCCAATATGATTTTTCAACCGCTACGTGAGCTTACTGATCGTGAGCATAATGCCAGCCAGTGCAGTCCGAATCAGTCCAGCATAAGCCAGATCAGTCTGTACAGCTCGAGCAAGAATAGTCAGTCCAGCGTAACCCGGGGTAGTCAATCCAGGGCGAAGTTCCGGAAGGGGCCAAAACCAAAACCAGTCAAGGAGCGGAAACTCAATTCTCAAGATGTTCCACGCATCAGGCCATCCTATAGCCATCAACAGAAGCTCCGGGTTCTAGTGTTTCTCTTTACCCACAAGATTCCTAGCGAGTTCGAACAAGGAGAGTTCCGCTGCCCTACACAAGAGGAAGCATCAGAAGTCTTTGGTGTTCCGCAACCCACAATCAGTTATTGGGTTCGCAACAAAGAAAAAATAGAAAAGTATGGAGGGTCATTCAATATTCACACCATCCGTACTGCTCCCTCAATATGTAGATGGCCAGAACTTGAAACACGGTTATATAACCTATTTTTCAGTAGACGAGAGAAAGGTCAGCCTATCCGCCGAGGCTGGTTTAGAGTTCATGCCACTCACATATTCAGGGAGCTATTTCCCAATTCTTCGCCGCTTTTCACATGGCTGGTTTCAAGTCTTCTTAGCCCGTTATAGAATCAGTCTTCGGTGTATAACAAAAAAGGCTCAAAAGATTCCGGAGGATTATAGAAAGCTAGTAGTTAACTGGCTTAGGTTTAACAGACGAAACTCGCAACACCCCGTGGGCACTTCAATGGACATAGCTTTAAGGCAGCCGAGTGGGCGTTTTCTTCTGAGCAATATATGCAACCTCGATGAAACTCCTATACCGTTTGAATACCTTACTGGACGTACATATGATACTAGGGGTGGCCACCTCGCGACCGCGAGGTCTCCTCCTCTCCAACCCTCGTGCAATATTTGGGTACTTCCAATAGTTAATGAGTTTAGCCCTCTCATGGCCATTTCTCCGAGTCATGGTTGTGCCGCTTAAATGCCGAATTCCTGCTGTAGATAGTATCCGCTTCTTTCCTTTGGTTATTGTATCTCGAGTCTGTCCGCTCTAGTGCCGAGTCAGATAGCCGCTGCGGTGCCAGTCAAATACCCGCTCCAATATTAGGTTATACAGATGTCCGCCCCATTTCAGTTTTAATGCCAGCTCTAATCTAATATATCCAGGCTCCAATAGCGCAAGCTCTAAGTCCAATGTCCGTTTCCATGCCGGCTTCAACGCCCACTCCGAGTCGACTGACCACCCCAATGCCAATTCCAGTCTCATGGCCGCCCCAATGCCAGTGCCAATGCCTTCCCTGGGAGCAATGTCCGCCTCCAAGCCAATTTTAATGCTAGCTCTGAGTCCAATGCCCGCCCCCATATCGCCAGTGCCAGCTAAGATTTCAATTCCTACCCCGCGCCAGCGCTAATGCCAGCTCTCAAGGCTTGCCCCATGCCAGCACCAATGCCAGCGTCAATGACAGCTCTAAGTGTAATGCCCGACCAAATGCCAGCTCCAACATACTATGCCACTCCAACCAATGGCTTCCAGTGGCACCTCGCAACCTCCAGGTCTGCTCCTCCCCAAGCGTCGTGTAATATTTGGAAAACCCCAGTAGTTAGAGTATTTTATCTTAGACCTTTACCATACCGGCTCTAATGCCTGTTCTCATGCCGGCGCAAATTACAGCACTGACAGCACCGTGACTGCCCGCTCCAGTGCCATCTCCAATGCCCGCCCCCATTCTAGCTCTGAGCCTAGCTCCCACCCCCATGCCAACTCCAGTGGTACCTCACCTCAACCGCTCTTCCAACTCCCCTCATTTTACCGCCGACGCTACTCCATACTCCATTACTAACTGTTTAATATTTATTACAGTACCAAAAAAGCAAGTGGATCCAGTACCGCACCTAGCAAAATACTGCAAAACTACGGTATTGCTACGGTATTGCTATGGTATAATATTTAGAATTCCGATTTAATTCGGAAGTTTGAAACAATTCCGTATTGATACAGTACGTATTACATCCCCTTTTTTGGTACTGTAATTATATATTTATGCTTGACTTATACACTTCCATTGAGTAGGATTATTATACCCGTTCTGGGTGGTGTGAGGGTCGGGTTAAGGTTAGATTTTAGGCCTAAAATGGCCAAATTTCGTAAATTCGTAAAAGCTACCCCATACGGGAGGTATTTAATGACACTTTTTGTGCCAAAAGTGCCCGTACGGGAGGAATCTGAATGTATTGATTGCGCCAAAAGGTCTCGTACGGGGAGATTCCAGAGCTCCTTCTTTGCTAAAAGATCCCGTACGGGAAGATTCCAAAGCTTTTTTTGTACCAAAAGTACCCGTACGGGGAGATTCCTGAGCTCTTTCTGTGCTAAAAGATCCCGTACGGGGAGATTCCATAGCTCTTTCTGTGCTAAAACATCCCGTACGGGGAGATTCCGAAATAGTGTCTGTGCCAAAAAGACCCGTACGGGGAGCTTTTAAATTACTGTCTGTTCCAAACAGACCCGTACGGGAGTTATCTAATGGTGCTCTCTATGCCAAATTGGCCGTACGGGGAAATTCCAAGGGACTGTGTGTGCCAAAAGCTCTCGTACGTGGAGATTTTAATGCTTCCCATCGCCCGACAGGCCCCGTACGGCAGATACTGTTAGAGCTTTACTGTGATGATGGCCCGCACGGTAAAGACTGTCAGAGCTTTAGTATGGTAATGGCCCCGTACGGTAGAAACTGAAAGCTCTGCCTCTGCCAAACCTCTCGTACGGGAGGTATTTGACACTCTGCCTCTGTAGAATCCTCCCGTACGGGGAGTACTTGACCTCGATGACCATGCAAAGTCCTACCGTACGGAATCCAAGTGCATTGCAATCCCTTGACTCTGCGCATCCTCTCGTATGGGAGCTATTTGACATCTGTGCCTCAGTAAAATTCTCCCGTACGGGGGTATTTGACAACGCTGCCTTTGCACAATACTCCCGTACGGGGAGTACTTGACCTCGTTGGGTACGCAGAATGCTCCCGTACGACAGCCAGGTGCAGGTAGTAGGCTCTGCAGAATCCTCCCGTACGGGAGGTATTTGACATCTCTGCCTGCGCAAAATGCTCCCGTACGGGGAGATTCCCGAGCTGCTTCTGTGCAAAAAGAGCCCGTACGGGGAGATTCCACAGCTCTTTTTGTACCAAAAGTGCCCGTACGGGGAGATTCCAGAGCTCTTTCTGTGCTAAACCATCCCGTACGGGGAGATTCCGAAATAGTGTCTGTGCCAAAAAAGCCCGTACGGGGAGCTTTCAAATTACTGTCTGTTCCAAACAGCCCCGTACGGGAGATATCTAGTGGTGCTCTCTATGCCAAATTGGCCGTACGGGGAGATTCCAAGGGACTGTCTGTAATAAAAGCTCTCGTACGTGGAGATTCTAATGCTCCCCATCTCCTGACAGGCCCCGTACGGCAGATACTGCCAGAGGTTTAGTATGGTAATGGCCCCGTACGGTAGAAACTGTGAGAGCTTTACTGTGGTAATGGCCCGTACGGTAGAGACTGTCAGGGCTTTACTCTAGCAATGGCCCGTACGGTAAAGACTGTCAGAACTTTACTCTGGCAATGGCCCCGTACGACAGCCATGTGCAAGCAGTAGGCTCTGCAAAATGCTCCCGTACGGGAGGTATTTGACAACTCTGCCTCTGCAAATGCTCCCGTACGGGGAGTACTTGACCTCGTTGAGTATGCAAAATGCTTCCGTACGACAGCCAGGTGCAGGTAGTAGGCTCTGTGAATCCTCACGTACGGGAGTTATTTGACAACTCTGCCTCTGCAAAATGCTCCCATACGGGGAGTAATTGACCTCGTTGAGTATGCAGAATGCTCCCGTACGACAGCCAGGTGCAGGCAGCAGGCTCTGCAAAATCATCCCGTACGACAGCCAGGTGCAGGCAGAAGGCTCTGCAAAATAATCCCGTACGGGAGGTATTTGACAACTCTGCCTCTGCAAATGCTCCCGTACGGGGAGTAATTATACCGGTTCTGGGTGGTGTGAGGGTCGGGTTAAGGTTAGATTTTATGCCTAAAACGGCCAAATTTCGCAAATTTGTAAAAGCTACCCCGTACGGGAGGTATTTAATGACACTATTGGTGCCAAAAGAGCCCGTACGGGAGGAATCTGAATGCATTGATTGCGCCAAAAGGTCCCGTACGGGGAGATTCCAGAGCTCCTTCTGTGCTAAAAGGTCCCGTACGGGGAGATTCCAGAGCTCTTTTTGTACCAAAAGCGCCCGTACGGGGAGATTCCAGAGCTCCTTTTGTACCAAAAGTGCCCGTACGGGGAGATTCCGAAATAGTGTCTGTGCCAAAAGAGCCCGTACGGGGAGATTCCAACGGACTGTCTGTACCAAAAGCTCTCGTACGTGGAGATTTTAATGCTTCCCATCGCCCGACAGGCCCCGTACGGCAGATACTGTTAGAGCTTTACTGTGGTGATGGCCCGTACGGTAAAGACTGTCAGGGCTTTAGTATGGTAATGGCCCCGTACGGTAGAAACTGAAAGCTCTGCCTCTGCCAAACCTCTCGTACGGGAGGTATTTGACACTCTGCCTCTGTAGAATCCTCCCGTACGGGGAGTATTTGACCTCGATGACCATGCAAAGTCCTCTCGTACGACTGCCAAGTGTAATCCAATCCATTGTCTCTGCGCATCCTCTCGTATGGGAGCTGTTTGACATCTGTGCCTCAGTAAAATCCTCCCGTACGGGCCTATTTGAGAACGCTGCCTTTGAACAATTCTCCCGTACGGGGAGTACTTGACCTCGTTGAGTACGCAGAATGCTCCCGTACGACAGCCAGGTGCAGGCAGTAGGCTCTGCAAAATGCCCCCGTACGGGAGGTATTTGACAACACTGCCTTTGCACAATGCTCCCGTACGGGGAGTACTTGACAACGCTACCTCTGCAAAATGCTCCCGTACGACAGCCAGGTGCAAGCAGTAGGCTCTGCAAAATGCTCCCGTACGGGAGGTATTTGACCTTGCTGAGTATGCGAAATGCTCCCGTACGACAGCCAGGTGCAAGCAGTAGGCTCTGTAGAATGCCCCCGTACGGGAGGTATTTGACAATTCTGTCGCTGTAAAATGCTCTCGTATGGGGAGTAATTGACCTCGCTGACTATGCGAATTGCTCCCGTACGACAGCCAGGTGCAGGCAACAAGCTCTGCAAAATCCTCCCGTACGGGCCTATTTGAGAACGCTGCCTTTGCACAATTCTCCCGTACGGGGAGTACTTGACCTCGTTGAGTACGCAGAATGCTCCCGTACGACAGCCAGGTGCAGGTAGCAGGCTCTGCAAAATCCTCCCGTACGGGCCTATTTGAGAACGCTGCCTTTGCACAATTCTCCCGTACGGGGAGTAATTGACCTCGCTTACTATGCCAATTGCTCCCGTACGACAGCCAGGTGCAGGCAGTAGGCTCTGCAAAATGCTCCCGTACGGGAGGTATTTGACCTCGTTGGGTACGCGAAATGCTCCCGTACGACAGCCAGGTGCAGGCAGTAGGCTCTGCAAAATGCCCCCGTACGGGAGGTATTTGACAACACTGCCTTTGCACAATGCTCCCGTACGGGAGTTATTTGACATCTCTGCCTCTGCAAAATGCTCCCGTATGAGAGATATTTGACATCTCTGGATCTGCAAAATGCTCCCGTACGGGGAGTAACTGACCTCGCTGCCTCTGCAAAATGCTCCTGTACGGGGAGTAATTGACCTCGTTGAGTACGCGAAATGCTCCCGTACGACAGCCAGGTGCAGGTAGCAGGCTCTGCAAAATGCTCCCGTACGGGAGGTATTTGACAACAGTGCCTTTGCACAATGCTCCCGTACGGGAGGTAGATGCAACCAGTTGACTCTGCAAAATCCTCCCGTACGGGGGTATTTGACAACACTGCCTTTGCACAATGCTCCCGTACGGGAGTTATTTGACATCTCTGCCTCTGCAGAATGCTCCCGTACGACAGCCAGGTGCAGGCAGCAGGCTCTGCAAAATGCTCCCGTACGGGAGGTATTTGACAACTCTGCCTCTGCAAATGCTCCCGTACGGGGAGTACTTGACCTCGTTGAGTATGCAAAATGCTCCCGTACGACAGCCAGGTGAAACCAGTAGGCTCTGCAAAATGCTCCCGTACGACAGCCAGGTGCAAGCAGTAGGCTCTGTAGAATGCCCCCGTACGGGAGGTATTTGACAATTCTGTCTCAGTAAAATTCTCTCGTACGGGGAGTAATTGACCTCGCTGACTATGCGAATTGCTCCCGTACGACAGCCAGGTGCAGGCAACAGGCTCTGCAAAATCCTCCCGTACGGGCCTATTTGAGAACGCTGCCTTTGCACAATTCTCCCGTACGGGGAGTACTTGACCTCGTTGAGTACGCAGAATGCTCCCGTACGACAGCCTGGTGCAGGTAGCAGGCTCTGCAAAATCATCCCGTACGGGAGGTGTTTGACAACTCTGCCTCTGCAAAATGCTCCCGTACGACAGCCAGGTGCAGGCAGCAGGCTCTGCAAAATCATCCCGTACGGGAGGTATTTGACAACTCTGCATCTGCAAAATCATCCCGTACGGGAGGTATTTGACAACTCTGCCTCTGCAAAATGCTCCCGTACGGGGAGTAATTAGCCTCGTTCAGTATGCAAAATGCTCCCGTACGACAGCCAGGTGCAGGCAGCAGGCTCTGCGAAATCCGCCCGTACGGGGGTATTTGACAACGCTGCCTTTGCACAATGCTCCCGTACGGGGAGTAATTGACCTCGTTGAGTA
Source organism: Morchella sp. 2014-9hei (assembly GCA_024713685.1). Taxonomy (NCBI): domain Eukaryota; kingdom Fungi; phylum Ascomycota; class Pezizomycetes; order Pezizales; family Morchellaceae; genus Morchella; species Morchella sp. 2014-9hei. The sequence goes on from JAMGYW010000018.1 coordinate 1,640,557, forward strand.
TGCAAAATGCTCCCGTACGGGGAGTAATTGACCTTGCTGAGCATGCATATTCCTCCCGTACGACAGCCAGGTGCAGGTAGCAGGCTCTGCAAAACCCTCCCGTACGGGGGTATTTGACAACTCTGCCTTTGCACAATGCTCCCGTACGGGAGGTATTTGACCTTGTTGAGTAGGCGAAATGCTCCCGTACGAGAGCCAGGTGCAAGCAGTAGGCTCTGCAAAATACTCCCGTACGGGGAGTAATTGACCTTGTTGGTTATGCAAATTCCTCCCGTACGACAGCCAGGTGCAGGCAGCAGGCTCTGTAAAATGCTCCCGTACGGGAGGTATTTGGCAACTCTGCCTCTTCAAAATGCTCCCGTACGGGGAGTAATTGACCTCGCTTACTATGTAAAATGCTCCCGTACGACAGCCAGGTGCAGGCAGCAGGCTCTGCAAAATCATCCTGTACGGGAGGTATTTGACAACTCTGCATCTGCAAAATCATCCCGTACGGGAGGTATTTGACAACTCTGCCTCTTCAAAATGCTCCCGTACGGGGAGTAATTGACCTCGCTTACTATGTAAAATACTCCCGTACGACAGCCAGGTGCAGGCAGCAGGCAATGCAAAATCATCCCGTACGGGAGTTATTTGACAACTCTGCCTCTGCAAAATGCTCCCGTACGGGGAGTAATTGACCTCGTTCAGTATGCAGAACGCTCCCGTACGACAGCCAGGTGCAGGCAGCAAGCTTTGCAAAATCCTCCCGTACGGGGGTATTTGACAACGCTGCCTTTGCAAAATCCTCCCGTACGGGGAGTAATTGACCTCGCTTACTATGCAAATTGCTCCCGTACGACAGCCAGGTGCAAGCAGTAGGCTCTGCAAAATGCTCCCGTACGGGAGGTATTTGACCTCGTTGGGTACGCGAAATGGTCCCGTACGACAGCCAGGTGCAAGCAGTAGGCTCTGCAAAATGCCCCCGTACGGGAGGTATTTGACAATTCTGCCAGCGCAAAATGCTCCCGTATGGGAGTTATTTGACATCTCTGCCTCTGCAAAATGCTCCCGTATGGGAGGTATTTGACATCTCTGGATCTGCAAAATGCTCCCGTACGACAGCCAGGTGCAGGTAGTAGGCTCTGTGAATCCTCACGTACGGGAGCTATTTGACAACTATTTCTCTGTAAAATGCTTCCGTACGGGGAGTAATTGACTTTGTTGACTCTGCAAATGCTCCCATACGATAGCCAGGTACAGGCCATTGACTCTGCAAATGCTCCCGTACGATAGCCAGCTACAGGCCATTGACTCGCTAACTCTGTAAAAATGCTCCCATGCAACAGCAAGGCGCAGGCACTTGACTCTGCGAATCCTCATACAGGAGGTGTTTGACAACACTGTCTCTGTAAAATGCTTCCATACGGCACTTATTGGATAACTGTATCTTTGCAATACTGCCGGTACCAGCGATGTTTAACAAAACTCCGCTTCTGAAAATTGCTGGAAGTCGAGTGAGTGACTATGATTCTAGGAAGGACGGGTAACCAGAGACTCGGCATAGGACGGGTAACCGGAGACTGGGCATAGGACGGGTAACTGGAGACTCGGCATAGGAAGATATCAAGATGGGTAGCTGCAGACGGACGCTGGCAGCCTTATATACCCTTTATACCACCACACCCGTTTCATAATAATCAGACTAAATAAACCAAGTCAGCTATCGATAAAGCGCTTCCAATTGGACGGAGGGGGGAAAGGGATGAAGAGGTAAAGGGATGAAGAGGTAAAGGGATGAAGAGGTAAAGGGATGAAGAAGAACGTTAAGCAAGACCAGGATGAGAAGAATAAGACCAGGGGCAACCGAGAAGGGAGCCGGATAGGGGCAGCGGAAAAGGGAGCCTGCTGACTAAAGAATTATGCTTTGTCATAAATAGATCTCGGTTTTGATTACGTCCGCTGAGTTAAATAAGAAAACAGTAATAATTTATACCACAGTACACCGAATACACCACCGAATACACCACAGTACACCGAATACACCACCGAATACACCACCGAATACACCACCGAATACACCACAGTACACCGAATACACCACCAGAAAAATTCTGAAGATTATGCACGAAGACTTTGTGACTTTTGAGACGAAAGATTTTACTCAGTAGAGATGCCTGACCTTCATCGGTCTCTTTTCCTCGCTATTTAACATTGATTTGAGCCACCTTTCATTTCCTGGCAACGCGTCACAACCGTGTCCCGAAGCTCCTCCCACACCTGTGTCCTGCTCCGCCACTAAGTGTCCTCAAACCCGAGAAATCGACAAGTCCCCCCCACCAACAAATTTTATAGCCACAATCTCGATAATGGATGTTTTATCCAAGGCTCCTTACAGCTCAAAAAAAGAAAAAAAACGTGACAAACACAGAAACATAGCGATCGTGGAAGTAATAAGCAACGAAAAGTGAATGTAAAGAAAGCAAAGAAACGTGAAGTAATGAAAGCAAAGAAACGTAGAAGAAATGGGAGCAAGTAATGGAAAGCAGACGAGAAACACAATGACGTCCTCCAGCTATCCTTCACGCATATCCGTATCATCCTCCCCCCAAACTCCATTGACCACACTTTCCCAGAATTCCCCCGCTGCCTCGATCTCAGTCTCGCTCCCTCCTTCACTTGAGGACTCCTCTTCCTCAATTCTAGCTCCCCTGCAGATGGAGGTCATGCGGTTGGCTGCTCTTCTCCTGAGGGCTCGGATCGCTCGTGGGCCAAGGTGTAGTTCGTCTTCAAAGGGTTGCTGGAGTCGCTGTGGGCGAGGGCGGTATATTTTGAGATGGTCCCCATGATGAACGCCGGGTACATTTCCTCCATGAATATGCTTTAGTCGGTAAGACGATCTGTGTTCACCTCCAAATCCAACAACTTGGTACGGCCCGGGCCATTGCACTGCGAGCTTTCCAGTTCCCTTTGGCCCTACGGTGTTGTCATAAAGCATCACCAGATCCCCTGTCCTGAATCGAGGAGTTCCTTTGATTTTGGAGTCGTATTCAGCCTTGACTTTGGCGTTTTTCTCCGTCCATTTTTCAATCATTGCGTTCCTCAGACCTTCTAGCTCAGCATTCCTCGATAGGATGGCTTCTTCCCATTGCTGTCCATGCAGGGAATCTAGGTCAGTCCCTCCTTGGCCTGTGAAGTGTGCTCTCATTTCTGATACTTCTTCCCCAGGGTATAAGTACTCAAATGGCAGCCTTGGATGGATCCCGAATAGAAGCTGAAAAGGAGTGAAACCAAGGGCTACAATTCTTCTCGTGTTTATCGCCCTAGTGGCTCTCCCTACGGCTTGGTCCCACAACGTTATTCTCTCTTCCCCCATGGTCTTTTTGATTGCCTTTTCGAGTTCCTGATTATGACGTTCGATCATCCCAGTTGATTTGGAGGAACCTGAAGGGCTGAACACGTGGGCTATTTGCATCGCTTCTAGGAAGTTCCTTGTCTCGGGTGATGTGAAATGAGTTCCTCTATCGGAGTATATGCACACTGGTACTGGATACTCTCAAAGAATTGTTTCAGGCACCTGACTACCTCGGAGGCATTATTGTGTTTGCATGCCCACGCTTTTGTGTATCTCGAGAAATAGTCTATGATGTGAAAGATGTGTTTGTATCCATTTGTTGAAGTTGGTAGGGGCCCTATGAAGTCCATCCCAAGAAGGTCAAATGGCCTATACGTCAATGTAGGCTGTAGGGAGTGCGATCTCATGGCGGGTCCATATCGGGCACAACTGATGCACCCATCGACGTATGATTTCACATCTGTGTTTCTTCCAGGCCACCAGGCTCTTCCCTGCAGCCTCGCTATGACTTGTGATGACGCGTAGTGTCCACATTCGTCGTGGCTCTCCTCGAGTACTTTCAGCACGTCGTTCTCGAGTATGCATGGAGTGGGCTCGTCTCCTCGGATGTTGAGTCGGTATAGATTCCCATCTATGAGTCGGAATCGGTCTGCTTCGAGCTTAAATGCGCTTCTTTGGTGAGTATCCATCCCCCTGGGGGTCCTTCCTCCATCAGCAAGATATCTGTAGATGTCTCGATACCACTCATCCGCTTCCCACTTCTGCCTCCTCTCGACTTCTGTCAATCCTGACATGACTACCACATCTCCAGCTACCCACGTTCTTCTTCCAAGACCTTCCTCCACCTGTCCTCCACATTTTTCGCAGCTAGCTAAGATGACATCATTTTTGTGCAACATTCTTACTGAAGGAAATTTAGTTCTACCATCTATTAAGGAAAGATAACATGAGCAGACTTGGTTATGAAACGATGAGAGACGGGAGACGGAAAACTTAATAGGAAACTCCTCCTCATCACCGATCTGCACTCCAGACCCCTTTTGGTTGGGAATTAGCTTCTTTATCATCTCCTCATATCCTCCCTTCCCGTCTTTCCAGAACCATATCCTGTTCCCTTCTTCATCCATTTCCCTTACTCTTACTGCCATGTTCTCATCAACCTCAGGCTCGCCCCCTGGAAATATCGTTCTCGATAGTCCATCCGCTATGACATTCCTTTTCCCATCAATGTGGACAAATTCAAAATTCATCTCCCTTAGCTTCAAAGCCCATCTTGCATATATCCCTTCGTGCCTATCAGAATTAAGAAAAGAAACAAGGGGTTTGTGATCGGTGAAGAATATTGCGGGCAGACATGATGTGACGTAGTGTTTATACTTGCTTGCGAAGTGAACGATTGCCAACAGCTCCCTCTTATAGGTACCATATCTCCTCTGTACAGGGTTGAACGCAAATGAATCAAATATGATGGGAACTTCTATGGAATTTTGTACTTGCGTGAGTGCGAATCCTCCCCCATAGTCCGATGCATCGAAGTAGCACCGCACCTCATTGTCCCATGACACTCCATGCATCGCCATATCTGTGGCGCATTTGTTCTTTAGTATCCTAAACGCAGTTTCTTCCACCAATCCCCACCGCCATTGTTTTTTCGTTCCTTGAAGCCTTGAGAGTGGTCTTGCGATCTCAGTGAAGTTCTTGACCCATCTCCTGCATATCTGTATTGCTCCAATGAAGGATCGGAGGCCTGTCTTGTCAGTCGGTGATGGCCAGGCCATTATTTTCTCGACTCGTTCCGGGAGGATGTAGAGCTCTCCTCCGACTCTGAATTGCTGTCCCAATGCTGTCAATGATTCCACAAAGATTTCCATTTTCCTGAACGTGCATCTCATGTTCGCCATCTCAATCCTCGGAAAGAACTTCTGAAACACAAACGTGAAGTGGTCATTCTCATTCTCTCCTCGTCCGAACATATCATCAACGAATATTGCGAACTCCTCTCCAATGAGGGAACTTTGAGGGTTCGGAGGTGGTATTGGTCCAAATGCTATCTTACCCAGTTCAGCCATCGTCGCTGAGGATGATCTGCACCCTTGCGGCATTCGAGTCGGTCGTAGCTGGCCAATCCCAGGAACATTGAAGGCAAGGATGTGTCTTGATTCGACTTCTGTTGTGACCACATGGTACCCATGCTTCAAATCCCACTTAGACAAGACCTGATTGGTTGGGTCTGACAATAGGTCATATATCGTGGAAGCTAGCGGGTGATCGATAGCGGGAAGGTCCTCATGGACTTTTGAGTAATTGAAGGTCAATCGGAGCTCAGGTCCTTTGTCAAAGTCTTCGGGACGCCAAGGAATCTCCGCATTCGGATCCTTGCAGACTAACACCGCTGGTGCATTCCATTCTGACAGTGGCTCGTCAATGGGGGTTCTCTCATACATACCACATTCTAACCCTTCCGTCATCCTTCTTTTCAACCACTCTTCTTGATATTTTGACAATCTCCTCCCCCCTTTTGCTGTGTAAGGAACACATCCTTCCTTGAGCTTCACTCTGTGTATGATCAGATCTGTTGTTGGGACATCCTTCAGATCTTGGGCATCTAGGTCTTTCCATGTCCACAGTCCACACAGAATCATTTTCCTCATTTCCGGAGTTAACTGCTTGCCTATTTTTATTTTTTTCTCGATAATCCATTTTTCCAATTCGTCCGGCGAGGGACAACTTGATTCATCTATTTCCCTTGGTTTAGGCCTTCTACTGGTCGGGTACTTACCCGCCTCTTCTCTCCCTTCCATCCCCTTACTTACCATCCTGCTCGCTACTGTGCGTGTTCCCTCTCTCGTTTCTAGTTTAACGGGATCCCGCCCTTGGGAAAACCCTCAATGTTGCTGGCGACTTCTCCTTCCTCCTCCTCAGCGGTCGTCTCCGGGGTATTGGGACATCCGTGAAATGGGTTTCTCCTTCCCAGGGACATTGGATATAGGTTCTCATGGTCAAGGATCATGAATCGGTGCTCTTCACTTATGGTTTCGTCCCTTTCATTGACGAGCTGGGCCAAGACGCCCTCCGTGGATCTCGCAAGATGAGAGTACGGACCATCTTCTCTGTATAAGAACAAGTAGTCTTCCGGGGTGACATACCTCACTCGGGCAATGGGGGTTTGATTTTGGTCCTCGAGTGTTAACCTATTGCTCCTTCCATAGACGTGGGTTCTTTTCCAATCGTCTGATGATTTGTCCGATGACTCCCCTTCGTCACTTGTGTCATCCTCTGTGTCATCTTCTGCCATGGATGTGTCCTCGTCCGAGGTGGGTGCATTTTCAACTCCGCAAGTCTCGAACATTACCTTAAAATTCGGGGGAGTGATTTTACCCGTATTGATTATGATTCTCTCCCCAGAGTTGTCCGACATCGAGATGGTACCCATAGAGACGTTGATGCTTCCTTTGACAGCGAACAGCCACGGAACCCCCAACAGCAGATCATAACCAGTGCCCTTGGAGCAGTGGTCAGGGATCACGCATGTGTAGACAATCCTTTCCACTCCCTTGATTGTTACCCTGATTCTGGCAATTGCAATGATTCCAACTGAGTCCCCTGATGATGTCTTGATACTTAGTCTTGGCCAGGGAGTATCTTTGATGTCAATGACATCTCCGCCCGTGCGCTCAATCGTGGATGGGGTTGCCAAGTCTACCTCTGACCCGGCATCGATACAAACCCTGTTTGTTGCAAACGATCCATCGCCTGGCTTTAGTCCGCTGATGATTGCACTTACCATGAAGGCTCCGTTCACTCCCAGGTGAGGCCTATATAATAAGGATTCAGCCGCCACATTGTTCTCCTTGATCTTACCATTCCGTGCGGCTGGTGATGGGTCCCCAAACATGGCAGCCAGCATCTCAGAAGTGAGGGAATTGATTTTGCTCATCTCTCTCCTGGCATGAGGGGAGTCCTGAAAGTATTGTAGATAAGATATCGGGCATGGTGTCTGCGAGAGGGCCTTTGCAAGGTTGAATCTCTCCTTGTCGATCATTCCTCTGATCATTCTCAATTGCTTCCGTTGGGTGCGTTTGTTCTTCTTCTCACTCTTGCTCTTACCTGCTTTCCGTGGCTCTTCTTTGACTCCTCTCTGGGTCTTCTTCCTAGTTGGAAGGTCTCCGGAGGATTCGTCCGATCGCTCTTTTCTCTTATTAAGGAGTTCTTGGATACTCACCTTCTTGTAGGGTCCTTCCCCTTCATCTGGGTTAGCTGCACGAGAGGCCACCTCGTTCCTCCCCATATCTAGGCTAGCTAGCCTAACTCCGATGTCCTCCTGCTTCTCCACACTCGTGTCATATCCCGCAAGCGCATACTGTTTAGTATCTTCTTCGATTTGCTCCTCGTCACTCAGAGGAATTCCTCCCCTGTACAGCCTCGCAGACCTCGATGTCTGATAGGCTTCCCCGAATACCATTGCCTTCAGGGCCTCTCTTTCCCACATCTCGAGTGGGATTCCTACGCATATCTTGGAGATGTGCCCTAACTCACCGCAGTTCACACATAGAGGTGCTCCCCCATTGCGATAATACATCAGGCTTCCGTTCACGTAAGGGTTCTTTGATGCCGAGACGTCTTGGATTTGTGGGACCTTCGTTACCCCACTCGATCGCGTGTTGTTGGATTGACCCATGTTTCTTGGATATTGTGCTGGATAATTTGAAGAGTTGATTTGCTGTTGATTTTGTCCTAAGGGTTGAGGATGGATGATATAAGGCGTTTGTGGTGGTTTTTGATAAAATTGGCTTTGGTGGGCCATTGGAGCCCTCGCGCTTGGTCCTTGCGAGTAGCGGTTGTTACCTGCTTCGTTTGTGTAACCTTGCTGCTGTCTCACGTCATTAGACACTTTCGTAACCTGGTGGACGTTTGTCTTCAAGGTCTGTTGCGTTTGCAGGTACGATGAATAAGTGCCGTAGGCTCCATATCGGGAAGGCATATATTCGGGTGCCTGTAATCCTTCCCTTTCCCATTCCTTCACCCTTTCTTGCTGCCTCTTCAGTTGTCTCATGTGTTCCTTCGCGGAGAGATATGCGTTCTCCAAACTATCATGTTCCTCGTCCCCGATGTGGAAGCCAATCCACCTGTCTTCCATTCCTTTGGTGAATCCTCGAATCACAGATTGTATCCATGTCGCTTCCGCAATGGGCACCGTCCTGGCGATCCCACTTTCTGTGCCGTCTCTGCATACCTGTCTTACCAACTTTGCGGACCTACCGTAGTAATCCTCGAGGCTCTCATTGGCCTCTTGCTTCAGATCTTCAAGTTCACGGTAGATATTTCCCGTTCTCGGACGTCCTTTCCTGAATCTTTCCAGGAAGAGTCGTTTGAATTCAGCCACATCATCTTCGCATGGGTCCTGTTTTTCAATTATATTCGTGATGGTTGCCACATCATCAGCCCATCTCGCGGCATCCCCACTGAGCTTCACATCCACCAGTCTGATAAATGTCTTCGAGTATTCATTCTGTCCCTCCATCTTACCTAATGCCAATTCTATCTTTGACCACCAACGCCTAGCATCTTGGCCAGAACTATTGTCAAAGTTATCAATGGCTTGTAGTTCTGCAGTTGTGATCGCTGTCGGGTTTCCCCCAGTGGACTTCCCCGAACTTTGATTAGACATTGGCTGGGAAATGTGACGGTTAGCTTAACAAAGGAAGAAGGGTATGTGCGATTTCCTTCGATACGCCTCCGAGTCAGAGCACCAGAAAAATTCTGAAGGTTATGCACGAAGACTTTGTGACTTTCGAGACGAGAGATTTTACTCAGTAGAGATGCCTGACCTTCATCGGTCTCTTTTCCTCGCTATTTAACATTGATTTGAGCCATCTTTCATTTCCTGGCAACGCGTCACAACCGTGTCCCGAAGCTCCTCCCACACCTGTGTCCTGCTCCGCCACTAAGTGTCCTCAAACCCGAGAAATCGACACCACCGAATACACCACAGTACACCGAATACACCACCGAATACACCACCGAATACACCACCGAATACACCACAGTACACCGAATACACCACCGAATACACCACAGTACACCGAATACACTACCGAATACACCACCGTACACCGAATACACCACGACCCGCGATATAGTAAAAATATAACAATAATAATACAGTAAGATAATACACCACGATATATAGTAAAAATATAACAAATGTTCATATATCCCTGAACCATAACGCCAATAAGAAACACCAATAAGAAACACCAAAAGAAACACCAAAAGAAACACCGCCCCATCAATCTACCTCATCTGCCCAACTCAACCGTGCCGGGTAAGACTTAACACCTTCTCTCAACTCTATCCAAAAACCCGCCCACCACAGCACTAACAATCCATGACCTCGCCATTTCAACTATTTTCACCGAGTATCACAGGTATCAGTACCGAGTAACAGAGGTATCAGTACCGAAATACATCAGGTATCGAAGAACACAGGTATCAGTACCGAGTAACACAGGTATCAGTACCGAGTAACACAGGTATCATTACCGAGTATCAAAGGTATCAGTACCAATTTGGAAATAACAGCAGTAAACTTACCCGTAGTTTCACCATACTCGTGATGATGTGCAGCAATTGCCCCAAACCCCCGTTAAGTCCAGCAGGAATGGTAAGTACATCCTCCCGTTTGAGCAAGCAGATGTTACCCACAGGGTTGACCATACGAGAATATTGGAATGTAGATCCTGAATTCATGATTCCAATGGCCTGGAGGTGTGGCAAGTTAGGGTTAGGGTAAGAGTTAGTTAGTGTTAGTTAGGGTTAGTTAGGGTTAGTTAGGGTTAGTTAGGGTTAGTTAGGGTTAGTTAGGGTTAGTTAG